>CACVBS010000058.1:3853-194739 GCA_902728275.1 Cyclocybe aegerita | reverse complement strand
AGGCGGGGGTGGGAGCTCCTCCTCCCATACGCGCTCGACGACCCCGGTGCGGACGTACGTCCACAGTGTGCACGTCGTGCGGAGGCGCGCGAGGCACCAGCCCGACGAGCAGAGCGGGTAGATCGTCGTGGTGACTGATTGTTGGCCGTTAACGGGGGTCTGGACGCCGCTGGGGAGCTGGGAGGATGAGCCTGACGCAGAGGTGTGGTTGTGGTTGTAATACGAATTTGACGACGAAGAGAGACCCTGCGAATGGGAAGTCGACTTTGGGAGCGAGGGTATGGGTATGGAGAGCGAGGGCACGGAGACGGATATACCGGTGGATGTTTGGGGGGCGAGGCGGAAGATGTACACCTGCTGGTGCTGGTTCGACAGGCTGGTAGACGCGGACCGGGCGAACGTCGGGTACGAGGGTGAAGGCGGCTGCGAACCGCTGTTGCTCCCTGTCACCAGGCCCAACGACGGCCGCTTGAAGAACGCCCCGGACCAGGTATTCGTTGGGGTTTGCGCCTGCCCGTGCCCGTGTGTGTGTGCGTGGCTCTGCGGATGAGTTGGTGGGCGAGGGTGGTGTCTTTCTCCGTCGGTGGGCGGTGGTGGAGGGAAGACGGGCGCGCCGCAAAGTGCACAGGAAATGTTGTCGTTGGAGCTGTTGATGCCGACGACGGAGGACTCGGTAAAGAGGTATGAGGGTGCGACGGGCTCGATGGTGAGCTGGCCCGAGTGGATAGCAGCGAGGACTGAGCGGCGCGAGAGCCAGTTTAGGGATGGGGCGAGGTCGAGGCGGATTGTAGGTTCTCTGTAATGACATTAGGAAGTGGATAGATGTGTATGAGGATTGCTTACGAGTCTTCTGTAAGTAGGCGAGTGAGGAAGGGAAGGGGCAGGAGGGTCGACATCGGTGGTGGGTTGGGCGACGTCGGGTGCAGGAGGCGGAGGTGGGCAAGGAAGGCGAGGAAGTCGAGGTACGGGGTGTGCATGTTCATTAGCTTGAGGCTCGTCGTCGTCAACGGCCGCTCGGGCCACTTTCCCTTGTCCCTCCTCGTCTCCTCCTGCTCCCTCTCCGCCTGCATTGCCTGCATCTGCGCCTGCATGTCCTTCACCGCCTCCTCTGCGCTCTTCAACGCCCTTTCCGCCTCCTCCACCTTCCGCTCGCTCCTATGCTGCCCCAGCCTTGCCTCCGCCACCATCATATTCGCCTGCCCGAACAGCGACGCACTTAAATCATCCAAATCCTTCTCGATCGCCGCCCTAGCACTCTCCGCCTGCCCCCGCTGCGCCGCCTCCTCCGTCGCCTTCTCCATCAGCCGCGTCAGTTCCGTCGTCACATGCGACTTCTCCACCAGCAGCCCGGTGTTCAGCGCGGATAGATGCTGCGTGCGCTCGAGCTCGAGGTGCGAGATCTTCAGAGAGGACTGCCGCAGGTTCGCGGAGGCGACGTGCAGGTCGTCCTCGAGGTCGGAGACGCGGTCGTACGATTTCACGAGCTTGGCATTGAGTTGGCTTACTTGCGAGATTAGGTCTTGGATCTGGTGCCGCAGAGAGGAGATCACCATGTCCTGCGCATCCCGGTCGACGCTGCTCCGCCGTCGTTTGGATGAGGATGATGGGAGGGCACTCGGGGGTGGTGACGCTACCACTTGTGGGCTGGGGGTATCTGGCGGCGTCATGCCGTTCGTGCGAGGTTCCTCCTGTTGAACGTCAGCCATGGATGTGAGTGCCACCAAGGGCTCTAAGGCGGGGTGGGGTGAGTGGGGGTGAGTGGTGCTCTGTTGCGGTGGCAAAATTGGCTTCCTAGTCGCCCATCAATACGGTGGGTGATTTCCGAGAAAGGAAAGGCGGGAGGAAAATCCTTCACGTCAACTCTTCTTCAGGCTTCGAAATGTCAGGACGAGGTACAGAGATAGAAGCCCAATGCTGTGAACTTCCTCAGCGTCAGGAAATAATATTGGCCAAGAGTTTCGCATGGAGGAATAAGTATGAGGACCGATCTACTAGGCCAGAAGATGGCTTCCAGTTGCTTAATTTTATGGATGGAAAACACCTTGAACGTTGTGGGTAATTATTCACCCGATACTTTGCTCAACTTTGTCGACACCGTCTACCCTAGCATTTTCTCTCATCGTAAGCACAAAAGTGCTAGGGTAGACGGTGTCGAAGACCACTCCGCGCCTGACCAATGTCGATGACATCATCACACCGGGCCGAGTGCCCCGGTCGCTCCCTGAACTTCTCCGAGTCCTTGACCTCTTCACGAACCTTACCTGCCAAGTGACCCACCACCCACCTTCCACCCATCCTCAACGTTTCAACCCCAACCATCTACCTCCCCGCAAACTCAAAGACCTTCAAATACCAATTGCAACTCTTCCGCGTGTACCCAGCACCTGTATTACGCCCGCCCTCCGCCCGCCGTCTTCGTTGACGCGCACGAGCTTGCGCAACGGGGTGATATTTAGTGTTGAGCTGGAGGGGCGAGCTGGAGGGGCGGAGATGGGGAGGGTTGGGCGGTGCATGTGCGGTATAGTGTCCCGCAGAGGAAGGACGAGGAGAACGGAACTGGTCGGTTGATAATGGAATTAGGAAGAGGGAAGCCGTACGACTCCGGCAAGGAGGTCTGCGCCGACTGACCGATGGTAGTCCTCTCGCGTCCGCGCACTCCAACGTCAAACTAGGTGCTTCTCCTCCTTCGTCCCTCCCCATCTCCTATATAATGATATCCTCACCTCCCTCGCCTCCTCTCTCCTCCCCGCACACGCACACGCACTCGTCCCCATCGCCCGTCATCCCAACTTAGCTCTGACTCTGTCCTACCCCAGCATCCACCTTACACTATACGACTCTGCTTCTGGCTCATATCCCTTCGCCCCGAGGACCTCGCGCTCGTCTAGCCGCTTACGACGTTGATTCAGACCGTGCTAGGGTGTGATTTATGGGCCATCTGCGTCGCGTGGGAGGATGGTTGGGCGGCGGGAGATCGTGCGGTGGACAGTGAGGGGGTACGGGCAGTCAAGAGGGTTGACGCGTTGGCAATGACTCAGGGCGGGAGTCTTTTCAACGTCAACGTTCGAATCCTGGGGATGAACATGTCAAGTCGGTCGCACTCACCTTCTCACCCTTCCCAATGGGTTTCTCGCCCTCGCTCTGCCTACCAGTATCGCCCCATTGGATATGGATATCTGATGATTAGCGCTCAACGTTCTACTCCAAGCGCGCAAGGATCTAGAAATCAACGACGAGACAAACCTGTGGCTCCGATTATTCACATAATATCCAAGCCTCAAGGAACTCCACCCGGCAACCCATGAAGGTATGCTAGACTGTTCGACTGGTGCATTATTTAACGTTGGATGATTAGCTGACGCGTATATTTATGTTGTAGAGCCGTGCAAACTTTTGAGTCGAGTGAATATTATCTCTCCAGAGGCTCCACTTCAGTCCTAAGGCACTGAAGTGCGTCACGGGGCGCATTTTGGCGCACAAAAATTGCAATGAACGCTGTTGAACCCGTGAAGCACTCCGTATCTTTTTTTTGAGCGCTCGAAAATTCGTCACTGGTGGAAGCAAACGCCCCACCGCTTAGTACCAGTGGGGCCGATTTCAAATCTCATTGAATGTTTCGGGCAGGAAAAGGATCCCAAATGTTTTCTACGTGTTTTCCCCTTTGTCTCCAGGTCGAAAACACTTTTCTCTGCATAACGTGGTTGCACCGAGGCAGCAAGGATATTGATGTTTGTAAGTTATTCTTTTTCTCAAGTCCACCGGTAATTTCTTTGAGTTGCTTTCAGATGACTCCACCTCGCTAACCGTGCCACTCTATCCAACACGGGTTTGGAGATATTTTTACCGCAAAAATTTGACCTACGTATGGTGAGGCCAATTCGTCACGGTGGAAGGAAGGGAGCCATGAAGAAGGGTCTGCATTCCCTCTTGGCTCAAATTCTAAACCTCCAAGTACGCCAAGTTCCAACCCTCCTTTCAATGCTTGCTTCCGAATACGTTCGACTACGCGATTGAGATACCTCGCGCCCTAGCTCCTCCTTCGCCATCCTTGCCCCTCCCATCCCGCATCCTCCCAGCGCACCGTGACATCCTCGCCTTCCACGTACCCATACATTTACTCACCACTCGATCCAAATTCCCTCCCCTCTCGCAGTTACTTGATCGCCACTCGCTCTCATGAAGCATCGATCTTACTGTAGAAAGAGACTCTCGTAAATGAAGTCGAGCAACTCTTTCCTCTCTCCGTTTGACACTTCCCAGCGCGCGGTGGCGAGGTTTCAAAACTATTTAAATCCTCATGCATTCAACTTGATAGAGAGGTAAATAAGTCACTTTGGATCAATGAGGGGACTGGTGAGCAAGCCCTACTCTATTATGTGAACTTCGGCGAGCGACCTCATTTCGGATTCAGAAGCGCTCGTCACGGTTGATCGACTCTTACATAATCGCTTGGCCGAGACGGTCCGTCCCATTCCGGGCGTCTTCTTCTTGGCAGTCGCCGGCAAGGCATACTTAGGACTCAGGAGCGTGATTCGGCGGTGTTGGTGCGAGTAAAGATACTCTTTGTAGTAATGGTACAGGGTAATCGTAGCTACTACCGGGTATTTGTAATGTACACGAAGAAGACGCTCTGCAGGTATTTAACGGCCATTTTACAAGAGAGATTTGATACTTATGTTTTGTGGGTTTCCAGGAATAGGGAAGTGAAATAGAGTAAGAGCCTGTCAAGTTGATAAAGGGGGGGTACGGGAACGTATATCGTAAAAGGAGGGAGCAGACGCGACCAGGATGACGATGATTAAATTCGTACTACAACAGACTCGGGGCTACCTTGAGGACGCCGAGGATGTACTTGAGGACCTTGAGCTCCGTTTATTTGGTGATGACTGCAGTGCCATCGCGTGGCAGTATGGGGGCGGAAGTAGGGAGTGTAGGGAGTGCAGGGAGTGCAGGGAGCGTCGGATACGCCGGGAATGCCGGCCATGCCGGCCACGCAGGCCACGCAGGCCAGGCGGGCCAGGCGGGCCACTCCGGTAGGCTGATGATTTGCCTCTCCTCGATAGTCGACTCAATCGGGAGCGCGTCAGCAACGAGGATTGCAGTCGATGCAACTGCGAGGATGAGGAGGCGCTGGATAGATTGTTGGAATCTCATTGTGTCAGCCTGTTAGTGGGCTTGAGAATTTGGTATTGACTTCGCATCGATCTCCTTTATACCTCGAGCTAGTAGTACTGTTCTAACTTGAAGTTGTTCCTCACCATTCGTGCAGCGTAGGACTGTGACGCTGCACTGACGCAATGAAAGTAATAAACATGCTTTGAGACATAGAAGTCATTTACATCAAACTGAAACGCGCTAGAAGGATGATTTGCGTTGTTTGTACGGATTCTCGTATAAAGTGGCTGATGGACTCGGAAGGAAGACGGATCCCTCGGTGAGTTTAGATGACTCCCCCACACGTCTGACTTCTGATGTCGCTCAAGCATCTCACTGAGTGTCTAACTTCAAAGAGACAGTCGAAAGGGTATTAGTAGAAAATTGTATCCATATCTTCATCGCATCCCGGCTGTCACAGCCCGGACGCAGTCTAGTCACCACCAAATAATCGACTTGGTTTCTGATCCATTTCCCCAAGAGCTCCTGACCTGAGGATATGATGTAGGTCGTCTCTCGAGGAGCACCTAACCAGAGTCGAGTATTTCAGGAGCACACTCTCCGAGTGAGGTATGGGCACATGCTGGTGATTCACACTCTCTGTAGCTGGAGCATCGAAAACTAGTCGAAGCCTACTGTCAAAAACTCGCAGGTTTTTTCTTTCTTGAGGACGTAGCGGTCTGTTTCTAATAAAAGGTCAGGATTACATTTATATCGGGTCGCCGCTCCCGGAGCTCAGTCGATTCGTGCCTATACCTTTTCACCCAATTCATGATAATAGAAACTAATTTACTCTCCTACATATTACGCCCCTCATGAATCACATAGCGGTGCGTGTGAGCGAAGTTATAGACAAGCTCTGAAAGCGTCAAAGCAATTGATGGTTCAAAATGAAATCATCGGATTGTCAGTGTGGCGCACTTCCCAGCTATCTCGGAATGATCCGATTGAATGTTTTCTCCATCGGTAACAAGGCGTTCCAACGTGAGATTGCGCACTTCTTCAAATTTCCTTCGATTTCATGCGAATAGGTTTCAACAATCATACATACGATGTGGACGAGGTAGAGAAAGGTGAATCGGTCTCGCGAATAATGGAAATAGAAGATTTAGATGTGGAAACGAGGGGTGAGAAGGTCGCGACGAAGTTCAGGTCCAGAATAGTATTCCGTAAAAGTCCGTAAAGCTCAGCGAGTGGCTCGGTCATGGCTTCAGAGGCACTTGGTAATTCTTGGCTGCATAGTCGAGACGGTCCGTCCCGTTCCGAACATCTATCTCTAGGTAATTCTTGCGACGTGGTATGAGTAAAAATACTCTTTATAGTAAAAGTACAAGGTAATCGTAGCTGCTACCGGGTATTCGTAACGTACACGAAGAAGATACTCTGTGGGTATTTATGCAACGGAATTTTATGAGAGAAATTTAACATGTTTTGGGGTTTCTTGGGAGCCTGTCAAGCTGATATCCGATATCCAGGAACGTATAGAACAAAAGATAGCATAGGAAGGGGGTAGACGTGACTAGGATGACGACGATCAGACGCATACTGCAACAGAGACGGGCGGCGGCGGCGGCGACAGCAGAGCTGCACTGGGAACTGCCTTGAGAACGCCAATGGGGTGGAGGAGATTCGGGAGGGGGGCGCTGAGGATTGATTTGAGGATCTAGAGCTGCCTTTGTTAGACAGCGACTGAAGTGTCGTCGCGTGGCAGTATGCCAGGGAGAATGGGGAGCGCTGGAAGCGCTGGGAGTGCCGGAAGTGCTGGGAGTGCCGGAAGTGCTGGGAGTGCCGGAAGCGCCGGAAGCGCCGGGAGTGCTGGGAGGAGGCCAGGGAGAGGGAGGTTAATTGGTAGGCCGAGGAGTTGCCTCTCCTCAATAGTCGAGCCGATTGGGAGTGCGTCAGCAACGAGGATTGCAGTCGGTGCAACTGCGAGGATGAGGAGGGGCTTGATAGATTTTTGGAATTTCATTGTATCGATGTGTTAGCGGGTTTGAGAAAGTAATTGTTGACATCGTAGCGAGATCTCTTATACGTGTAGCAATGCTGGTCTAACTTGAAGTTGTTCTTCGTCGTTCGTGAGAGTAGGACTATGACGCTGCACTGACGCAATGTAAATGATAAATACGTTCCGGCCGGGACGCAGAAGTCATTTACACTAAAAATGGAACGCACTAGAAGGATGATTTGCGTCGTTTGTACGGATGCTCGTAGACCTGATGGAAGGAGGGCGTATTCCTCGGTAAGCTCATATGACTCCCGCATATTCCTGACTTCTGCTTCGACTCATGCATCTTACTGACTGTCTAACTTCAAAGAGACAGTCGAAACTAACGACGAGGGTACTAGAAGAGTCAAAAGAGGAACGAATCCCTGCACTTAATTACCGGCTTGCATTCTGATATGTTTCCTCGAGAGCTCCTGACTTCGGAATATGATGTGGGTCGTCTCTCGACGAGCGTCTAACCTCTTTCCAGAGATCTTGATCAAAGCCTGTGTAGGAACCTGAAATCTATTAGCGTTTGTGAGTTATTTTTCTGTGGGAATGACAGCGAGTTTCCCATGCACGATCAGGATGATGCTTGAGCGAGGTCCTCCACAGACCCTGAAATCGGCAAAGCGATTTGTAATCCAAAATGGATTTTAGGATTGTCGGTGTGGCGCACTTGGTTTTCGCCGTCCCGGAATGATCCGGTTGACTGTTCGCTTCCTCCACCGTCATCATCGATGCATCATCGTTGACACTTACCTTTTCGATACACCCTCTCCTGTGATACTTACGAGAACATTGACTGGTATACGGAGGCACGGGATTCCAACCTTGGAATACCTTGTGGTCGAAGCGCAGCTTGGCTGATGGACGGCCTGCGCGCCAGCCAGAAAGTCCGCTATCGTCTGAGTAACCCTGGCCCCAGGTCCAACAAACAGACTTCCTTTCAACCCCCTGGTCAACATGGCATACCTCACTTCACGAGTCCACTCCCCACAAGGCTTCCATCCAACCTTCACCACCTCAATCCACTCTCCTCTCCAATTACTGGTCTCAGGGCACAATTTGACCAGCTCATGCACTCTTCATCTGCTCTACACCCTCCCACCCGGCATCTTCGTCGACAGGCACGAGCTTGCGCTACGTCACAACCAGTACACGTTCATTCATTGGGGAAGCAGGGATCTGGAGCGGCCGGTGGGTGCAGTGGAGGCGTCGGAGGTCTTGATCAGCGTTCCAGAGCCGGGAGGCGTGGAACTTGAAAAGGACGACGGTCAGGGCGAGGTGGAGGTGAGAGTGGAGGTGCCGATGCATTTGCGGTATGGTAGGCCGAGGAAGAAGGATCAGGTGGAGGGTAGAGAAGAAAGGGAAAGGGGAGGAAAGCCGTATCAAGAGATATGTGTGGATTGGCCGATGGCTTTCCTTTCGTGTCCACGGTGTTCAGATACAGGTGCGTCCGTTCGAAGCGAGTTTTCTTCTCTTTATTCATCTCGCTCATCCCACAGACTGCCTATCCTCGCAGGTAACCCCTCCTTCACCGACGACTATACCTCTACACGTCCTCTCCTCTCTCACAAACCAATCGACCCACACCCTCATCCCGATCAACCCACATCCCAGCTTCAACGTCACCTTCAACCACCGCAACCATACTTGTATAGCCCTCCTTCTACCAGTTGGTGACGCGTCGGACCTTGCACTCGTCGAAATTCTGACGACGCTGACGATGTTGGCGTGCTTTTTGTGGGTTGCGCATGCAGGGTGGGGGACTTCAGGACGATTGGACAGCATGGTGGCTTTCCAGCAAGCGAAAACTGACTGAACGGCTGAGGGTCTACGACTAGGTGAAGTTGCTCGAACTTCGAGTCTTTCGGTGCACACTATTCGCTAAAGTCACTGACTTCACTTTCGTCTAGAGCGAATCCCACACCATGCCTCTCCACCTCTGCAACGTGCACGTCACTTCTGGCACCCTATCACCATTTCCCCTTCGTGATGTTACGAGTAGGAGGAACCATGGAAGAATCGTCGACTTCAGTTTCTGATGGCACGAGCTGCCTAGGTTTCTTTCCTCCTGACGGTGAAGACTCAGGACTGCAAGTTCCTTATTCAGCGCTTCTGACCCCTCTCCCTTGTCTCTCGAACGAATCTCTCGTCGGATGAGCGCGGCCAGGCAGACCGGCGTATCATACTTCGCGGTTGAGTCCTGCCCGCTCGTTCAGATCGATTTCACATACGAAACGCGATCCCTAGTAGCGTCCACTCCTTGACCCTGAGCGACGAACGCAAACTCCCTATCGAACACCTACTCTTCCGTGCGCGTCAAGATGCCCTTCTTCCCCCCGTCTTCACCGACACACATGAACTTGCGCAACGGAGTCATGAGTTCGAGTATGTTTTTCGGTATTGGGGAGACCGGTGCATGGTGGGGTAGAAGGGGTCCCACTCCAGCAACCCTTGTATTTGGCTGTGTGACCGTCGAGCGACCACGAAGTGAGTACCATCCAGACTTCGAGTCTTCAGATGGATCTATCTGTTGCTCACTAGCTGCACGCAGCCTTGCACTACATTCCTCCGTCGTGTCGTAAGAACTCCCACCAAGGTCGGTACAGCTGTTGAACGTCAGCTGGGCGCTAGCTTTAGCTGACGCATCAATGTTATTGTAGAAGGAGACTCTGAGGAGACTCTGAGATGAGGTCGAGCAACTCTTCTCTGCCCTTTTTTCGCTTTACAACAAGCGGTGGTGAGGTTCCTTTCGTCGCCACGCTTCAATACTTCCAAGATGATAGCCCACGTATCCTTCGACAGGTGCTTGTCCTCCCCCGGATGAAGGCCCTTCTCCATTCAAGGGCAAGCGCTTACGATTCATCCCGGCGTCATCCGACACAAAGCGAAAATTATTGGAGCTCTGGACTGGCGACCTTGGCAGTGGGCCACGATAGTGGCTTCTCAACGGTCCCTGAACGGCAAAGGATAAAGCGGGCCAACAACAATAGGGACGGTGACTTTCTGAAAGCCGAAATGGGCCAAAGCCGAGCTCACTTCGCCCGGGCCACTTCTGTCGGTTGCCTGGATTTGGCGCGAGCGCTTGTTTGCGCAACCCAGTACAGTAGTTGCCCTTCCCAAAAAGGTAGTCAGCACGACGCGATCGACGGCCACAAATTCGTCAGTGGCTTAGCTGCCACAGTCAAAGCCTCTCCGCCTCGCGGAAGAGGGTAGAAAAGCTGTAGGCTGATGAGGGATTTCCCTCCAGAAACGTGGCTTTCTACCCCATCGCACCTCGCTCCCTCCAATCCAAAGTTAAGAAGATCCCCTCTCTCTTTCTTCCGAACCAACAATGTCGACCCCTCAAGACATCGTTATAAATGACAGGCTGGACCTGAAAGGCGCCCTCGCCCTCCTCCAGGCTCCTCACTGCGCCTCTGCCACCAGCATCACTCTGTCAAACCTCCACTGGGATGTCCTCTCACTCGGCGACACACAGACCCCAGTCCCGGAGCACCGGACGCCGTGCCCCCGCCCGCTGGAGATCGCGAACATCCTGAAGAATGGTCTCACCAGGCTCAAAAAACTCCAGCGGCTCGTCCTGGTTGGCAACGACCCGTTCACGCTCCTCCCATTCATCCAGCAGCCGCCTTTACTTGTTAGCCTTGACATCACGCGGACGGACCCGGAGCCGGAGAGGTGGTGGACGGACGACTACGACATTCTCGCGAAATTTATGGTGAAGTACAGCATGAACAAGGATGGTCCGCCTAGGATGGGCTCTCAGCCGAGGGCGCGAGAGTCGTTCGTCCTCTTGCGCGTGTACGACGTCCTCCTCGCGGACCCGGCGAACGTCCGTGCGTTCTTCCGCGCTAATGGCATCTCGTGCATCACGCACGTCGAGCTGCACTTCTCCCTCTCGACGCCACAGCCCCGACGCACAGGCGCCGGTGCCACTGACCCCGAGGAAGACTACGTGCGCGCGCTCCAAGATGTTCTGACACACAAGCCTATCGCCACCCGGGAGACGTTCATGAGCTCGACATGGGGGGTGTACCAGAACCATGACTACCGGATTGGCAGGTACGGTGGTTTCCCTGCAGGGAGACGGGTGGATGGCCTGCATATCGGCTGGCATCTCAGGTGGGACCAGGGGATGAAGCAGTGGGTGAAGGACGAGGCGCGTGAGAATTTCTTGCTGTTGGAATATACGAAAGGGCAGGTGTCGGTCAAGAGGAGTGGGCCGGATGGGGGCACTATGGTCGTTGTTAGTGATGGAGTTACACTGAGAAGCAGAGTGGGCGCACCTCAGGTGATGAGCCGCATTTCATAACATTACATACTAAGTATTAGATAAATTTTTCAAATTTGTGAACCAGTTCTTTGCAAGAGGACAAGTGAAGGTCGCGTTCACGAACGACGGCGGCCACAGGGAAGCGGGGGCGACTCGAGCGCTGTTGAAGGTGCAAGTCGGCAGGAAGAAGGGGGTTGGGCGAGGGTAAATAGTAGGCATCGTTGTGGGCATTGTTGCTGCCGGCGAGGGGGATGGCGATGAGTTCACGACGGCGGCGCGATGGGGAGGTCCAGCTATGTTTACATAATGCGGGGCTCACGGGCCGAGTAAACTACATATACCCCCGCCTCGTACGTCCACGAGCGCTTCCATCCCCTTCCATGCAACCTCGGCCTCAATCTCATCCATCTACCTTCCCAGAAACTCAAACACCCTCTCAAACACCAGTTCCTCTGCGTGTACTCCCTGAAGAGAGGCGTACACGACCGTCCTCCTCTCATTCGGCGACGCGTCGGACCGAGCGCTCGTCGAGCTGCTTACGGCACTGACCGTGTTGGTGTGTTTTGTCTGGAGACTGTGCGGTGGACAGTGAGGAGGGCTACGGGCAGTCAAGAAGGTTGCTGACGTGTTGGAAATGGCCCGGGGAGTCTTATCGAATCCTGAAGATGAATACCTTACTGACTCCAAATCCGCGCGTCTGAATTCGAGGCGCCATTTCTAGGGAGATTGGAACGCCACACGAAGGTGTGCTGGGCTGTTCGACTGCCAGACCGTTAACGTTGGGCGGTTAGCTGACGCGTCAATTTCAGTGAATTTCTTCGATTAGTCTCCGCTTCCTTCAGGCCCAGAAACGTAGGCTAGAGCTTAGCCTTTCCCTTCGTCACCAAGCGACGACACTCTTACAACCGCGCATCTCATGGTAAGGGTCCGGACCTTCCTTCCTTCGGATGATGGGCTCACGATTTACAAATAGCCCAGCTCAGATCTTATAGGCCAAGGGTAGGGTTCATCTGCGAATACGTCCCGGGACCAGACTTGGAGAGATGAGTTCTGAATGTTGGAACGTTCAATGGGTTCCCACTATGGGTACTTGTACCGTCGTTTCATTTGCACTCGGCTACAAGAGACGAGAAAAGGATGGGCCGATCGATGCATCTGCGGCATGGTGGAGGAAGGAGAAGGTAAGTGGCCTTGGAAGGTCAACTGGTCGCGGGGGAAGGAGGGGAGTCGCACGAAAAGATTCACATCAACTAGCCTACAGCCTTTCTCCTCTTGCATGCGCTTCATGGCTCCCTCTTATTTCAAAATCTTTAGGTGCGCCGACCCTCCCTGACGTGCTTGCTTCAGAATATACGATTGAGTTACCCAGTGCGCTAGCTAGCTCTTCCTCCTCGTCCGTCCTCGGCCTCTCTCCTTGTTCCCATCTCTCAAGCTCCCTTCACCCATCTATGCCAAGCTCACTTGTCCGGGCCATTTCCATCGGTTGCCTGGATTTGGCGCGAGCGCTTGTTCACGCCACTAGCAGTCGTTGCCCTTCCCAAAAAGGTAGTCAGCGCCACCCTCAAAGCGAATCGATCGACGGCCGCACGAAACTCGTTGGTGGCTTAGTTTCCATAGTCAAAGCGTCGCCTTTAGAGGAAGAGCATATAAAAGCTGTAGGCTGATGAGGGAGACACCCCAGAAACGCAGCTTTCTACCCCATCGCACCTCACGCTCTCGCCGTTCCCAAGTCAAGGGCATCCCTCCTTTCTTCCGAAGCAATAATGTCGACGCCTCAAGACACCGCGATTAAGATCACCACCAGGCTCGACCTAAAAGGCGCCCTTGCCCTCCTCCGGTCCCCCCACTACGCCTTCGTCACTAGCCTCACTCTGTCCAACCTGCGCTGGGACGCTTTCTCGCCCTTCAACTCGCGGGGCCCAGTCCCGGAGCACTGGACACCCTGCGCCCGCCCGCTGGAGGTCACGAACATCCCCACAAAGGACCTCATCCAGCTGAAAAATCTCAACCACCTCATCCTCGTGGGCGACGACCCGTTCATACTCCTGCCATTCATCCAGCAGCCACCCTTTCTGGTCAGTCTCACTATAATACGGACGGACCAGGGGCAGAGGTGGTGGACGGATGATTATGAGATTTTAAAGAAGTGGTTGGGGCAGTATAGCACGAACGAATACGGCCCGCCGCCGAGGGGCACACCGCTTAGGGCGGGCGAGTCCCTCGCCCGCTTGCGAGTGTGTGATGTTCTCCTCATGAACCCGGGGAACGTTCGCGGTTTCCTCAGCGAAGATTGCATCGGGTGCATCCCCAACGTTGAGCTTACCTTTCCCCTCCGCAAGCCGAAGCCAGGGGCGCAATGGACCCCAGAGGAAGAGTACGTGCGCGCGTTCCAAGAAGTTCTGACGAAGAGGCCGAACGCCACCCGGTATGCGTTCACGAGCACGAACTGGAGGGTGTACTTGAACCATTACTACGAGATGGACAGGTACGGTGGTCGCCCTGTGGGGGAAATGTTCAAGGGCCTGCATATCGGCTGGCATCGCAGATGGGACGAGGGAAGGAGGCTATGGGTGACAGACGAGGCGCTTGATAAATACGTGCGGTTGGAGTACAGGAATGGGATGGTGTTGGTCAAGAGAGATGGACCTGGCGGCGGCGAGATGGTGATTGTTAGTGACTCGGCGACTCTCAGGCCAATTAAAGTGTGATCTTCAGGGGCTTGTGGTCCTAGATTGAACTTGCTGCAAATGTATGTTCCGACTCTACAGCTTATATTAAAACTTCTATGCATTACATACCTCTCTGAATATTTACACTCGCGTTCGCCCGAGTTACTCGGTACGGTCCTGCCAGAGGGTACATTTTCATGGGATTTAAGTACTGTCATTCTCCAGATTTGGCACAAGCAACGACAACCGGCAGCGCAGATCTGGGCTCGTGGAGTCAAAGCTGGCCCGTAGTGCTCCTGTCGGAAACACAAAGGAATTTGCGCGAGGTGGCCAACAATGCCATCACTTTATGAACGTGAGAAGCGATCGCCCTGGCCCAGCCCATGCTTGTGTGCGCCACAGTTCACTGACCTTCCAAAAAAGGCAGTTCAAAACGCCGTCCCAGCATTTGCTGACACAACCGCTGGCACTGGGTGCCACAGTCAAAGCGCCAACACACCGCACAATATATAAACCCCTCGATGCGACTAGGTTGCCTCCCACCGCCAACGACTCACTGTTCTCACCTCCGAGTTTCCCTATCTTGAACATCAATGTCGAAGGAAATTGTTTGCACCCATCTCATCGACTTCAACGGCGCCCTCGCCTTCCTCTCTAGCCCTCAATGCGTTGCCGTTTCAAGCATCACACTTTCCAATCTCCATTGGGACATCCTCTCCCAAGGCGGGACCATGGCACGCGTGCGTCCTGAGAAAACCCCTTGCCCGCGCCCGAGTGGCAGCAAGCACGTCCATGACATGATCGACCTCCATCACCTTACGTCGCTCACACTCTCCGGCAACGACCCCTTCACCCTCCTTTCCTTCATCACCCCACCGCCCTTCCTTACCTCTCTCACGATCGAGACCGTTGGCCAGGAGCGACGCTGGACGGACAACAACGCCATCCTCGCGGACTTCCTGATGAAATACTCTAGGAAAAGCGGGCCACCCAAAAGCGGCTACAAAGCATACGCGAACCTAGTCTCCCTCCGGTTGACCGACAACGCCTTTGGGGACTTCGCCAACGGCGTCGAGGTATTCCGCACCCCAGGGCTGGCGATGGTACCACACGTCGAGCTTGGCTGCACCTATCCTATCCGCCCCGGCTGGTCGTACCCCAACCCGGGGCAGTCGGACGAGGAGCACGCGGCGATGTTGTACAAAGATATGCAAGAGAACAGCGCACGCACGTACTCGAGGCTTGGAGATCAGTGGTGGGCACTCTATCAAAATCATGGGTATGAGGAGGCGGGGCGTGGACAGGGAGGAAGGCTTGTGGCACTTCCTGGGTTACATTTTGGGTGGCATAATAGATGGGACGAGGGGAGGAAGGCATATGTGCCAGACGCGGCCTACACTGATCGATTCTTGAGGTTGGTGTGGAACAAGGGATGTAGGTTTTCGTTGATCACTCATCTTCCTCGTCACTGGGATGCACTAGCTCCCCAACGTGCTGAGTCTGTAGTCAGGGCGTACGCGTAACCCGTAAATTTAATACTTTCGAGACATCGAAATTCTGAACTCGCTCAGCTACTACTTTACCTACATAATATGCTTTATTATGCTACTCCTACTTATGTATCCTATGCCATATGACATGATTTACACATTTGTATTATAAATTCTCAGTTACTTATCATGCTCTACATTTCGACGCCTAGAGGCAACGCGACGCGTCAACAGGCGTCGACCCCTATCCCAATTTGGTTACACACCACAAACGGAACCATACGCCAAGCCATCAATCCCGCCTTCCTCTTCCCCGCCATGTCCTTCCCGACGAGCCACGCATTTGTACGCTCCCTCCCTTTCCGACAATAACAAAACTTGGCACATACAATGTAGCATATATCCCCCTCCATATAGTCGAATTCTGGACAAGACCGCCCGGACATGACACAATTCTCTTTCACGACGAATATAGTTGATGCGCGGCATTGGCGTCGGGGGTTCGACGACACTATGCTAGACAAGAATTTGTCGGCATGGAAGTGCATGATTGGACGGTTCGTACCCTGCTGTTCGTTCTGGCCTGGCTTTGTTCTTTTCCGTCATTGACGTTTCCTTTGTATTCAGCATTGGACTATCTTCCAGATAGTGTTGCGTCTATTCTAAGAGACGCGCAGCTCCTCGAATGACCCTTCGACCAAAGTCGAGAAGACAACTGAATCTACGCGTCTGAATTGTCACAGAGGGCCACTGATTAGCGTACGCGTGGAAATAGCTCGAGTGGCTCATACACGTTTACTTGCAGGCAACCACGATTTCGATATCGTAATCAGCTTTGTATCTATGTGAGACTCGCCGAGATTATTCCCTCTATCTGATGCGCTTGGATCGATCCTTCGTCGCTCATTCTGCGCACAGCGTTCTTTGCTTCAAGTCATCTGGTCCATCGATACTGTCAAGGTCGAAATAAAGGCGTATCGTGGGCGCCGACGTGTGAGTTCATTTTCAAAAGTTCTGGCAAGTTCTCTATGACTCGAACCTTTCTCAACCTCTTCTCAAAGCTGATTATCTGAGCAGGTGCCCGCGTCCCTGTGGGGGGAGAGCGCAGGGTCTTGCTCTTCCTAAATAAGACCTCCGCGACCAGGAAATCAATCAGAACGATCTTCCTCGCCGAATGAGGCATGTGATGGCGTGAAAGGGCTGGAGAAGGTCTTGCCTCGAGGCTGCAACGAGGTGATATTAACGGGGGGTTAAACTCGAACGCTACATCTAAGGCAAGTGTCAGATTTTCCCCGTTATGTTCATAAACGGCCGGTATGCGAGGGGGGAGAGCAGCGCAGACTGTGCGATAGACGCGTCTGTACCCTCCCCCGCGCTTACCTGAACACCTAAACTGCACTCGCGACACATCCCCGCACCTACCCCACCCAATATGCCAGTATTCCGCAACGTACGCCCCAGTCGCCAGTCCGGACGCCTTGGAAAGCAGGTCCCTGTGATCTATGACAGTAAGTAATTATTTATTTTTCTACGGACCTGATTTTAACTCTCTGTGATCACCAGAGGATGGCTGGCCTATCACAGACGGCGTCGACGTTACTTCAGAAATCACATCACCCTCGATCTCATCACACTCACCTTCACTCGAATCACATCGCACTGTTGGCCCCGGTCATACGCACCGTTATTCGCCGTACGCGCGCCGGTCCGCGTCGCCTCTGGTCGGCCAGGAACACAGTCCACCCGGAGTTGTGCCTTCGGATGTGCCTTTCTGCTCTACACCACCATCAGCTTCCTCTTTGCCAGCTCTCCCAGCCCGCAAGTCGACCCACACACGCAGGAAAGACCCTGCTCACATCCCGCGCCCGCGCAACGCCTTCATCTTCTTCCGATCTTGGTATATCACCGAAGGCGCATCTGGCAATGAAGGCCAGCAGAATGAGCTCAGCAAGCATGCCGGCAAGGTCTGGAACCGCATGAGCGAGGAGGGCAAACGCCCGTTCGTGGAGCTCGCGATAAAGGAGAAGAGGGAGCACACGGAGCGCTATCCCGACTACGTGTACGCCCCGGGCGGATGCAGGGGTTCTGCGAAGGCGAAGGCGAGAGCGGCGAATGCGAGGCGGCCTGCAGCTAGTGCCCCCAGGAGGAAGACAGCCGTCGCACCGCCGAAGACATGGGAGAAGGAGGACACGCCGGAGGAGGAAGAGACGCTCGAGGTAGCCTACAGCCCCCTTCCGCGCTCACCTCGCGTTCGACGCGCTGCTGCACAACGCGCGGAGCGCCGGATCGCTATGTCTCCTTCGCCATCGCCTGAGAGCACACCCACACCCAGCGTCGCGCCAACCCCGAAACAGATGGTGAAGAGTGCGTCGGCCCCTCCTGGTCTGCCAGAACAGGACGACTTCGTCCCAACGGACGAGATTCCCGTGCTCGTGCTCAACCCTCCTGAAGAGGAGTTCAAGGTTTTTCGAGAGGTAGGTACCTGTCGCTCTCTCAATTTCTTGCTTGTTAACTGACTTTTCTTCTCTTCTTTTTGCGAGTAGGTCCCCATCAAATCAGCAGCAAAACTTAAACCTGACGCTCAAGAACCTCAATTCGACATGACCATCCGGCCCTTTCATTACGACTGCCCCGGCGTACAGTTCGCTGGGTTCAAGCCTTACGCAAACCCGGCGAAATTGCATTCTTATCTTCCCGCAATTTCGTCCATAACTTCCAACCCCGGCTCTACGTCGCCTTTGGTGAACGGTGTACCTCATGCTTTACCCCCTGTTCCGCTTATCCCAACCTCTCCCTCACCTGTCTCGCCCAATGTGCGCTGCTCATCCCCAGCATCTTCGGCGCCACCGAATTTCCTCTTGCGACTTCGGTCGGCTACCGCACAATTGCTTTCACAGCCGCCGACGACGCACCAGTTCTACGAGCTTGCCAACAACCCGAACCAGGGGTCTGATTGTGGGGACGTGCAGATGGACTTTGAGTCGTCGTCGTCTTCCGACGGAGAAGAAGAGTGGGCTTATTCGACGGATGCACCGATCTTCACCCCACGTGAGTACGCCGTCCCTGCTGCGAGGGAAATATGGGAGGCCGAGCAGGCACAGCTGAGGGAAATGGAGGAGATGTATGTGGACTTCGACGCTGTGGCTGTGGTGACTTGAGCTCAAGTGAGGCTTAAGTCTTGGGCCTTTTGGGTCGAGCACAATTTAAAAGGCTTGTGGTTTTACCTTTCTTTCTCTTGTCGTCTCCTTTTCTATCTCCTACATCTCATCACCATTTTTCATTTGTACATACGCACCGCCCCTTTTTCATCGCGACTTGGATACCCGTAATAACTTATTCTATCCTTACAAACTATCTGCTCATGCATACTATTCCCGACACTGTACTTTTGCGAACACTACGGAATAAACGGAATTGTCCCTTCACCGCATTTAAATCTCTCCTTGAGGAGAATTGGAGCCGATCTCTAGATCTAACAGTGTACTTGCTAGCTTTTCGAACCCTCATCCGCAGCGAGTATCCGCCGAGCGATGAGTTCATAGTATCTCTTCCTCGCGGTCTCTCAAGACCGGAAATACACTCGTTGCACTGCATCGAAGCTGAGAATAGGCTGTTCTTGCCCGAATATCTCGCGCTGTTGCTGCGATTGCTGCCAAGACTGTGCCCTATAAATGGAAATACGCGCGGTTAGGGCGCGGTCCGAGTCGTCATCGCCGTCGTCCGCACTCATAGACCATCCTTCGTCGTCGTCGACGCTCTCGGGCATCCAGCGCCCCGGCACTCCAAGAGTTTGTGCCAAGCAAGAACCTTTCAAGGGCATCCATCACTTACTTAGGCTTGTCGAGTGTGGGGAAGAATTGCGGATTACGGCTAATCGCGCTGTGCATTGGCTGCGGTCAGGACATATACAATCCGGCTTCCTGCAAGTTCTGTCGTACCCGCCACCCATTTACACTTTCATTGCCTCGTTGGCATTTATTTGTCAACTTCACCTCTCCTCAGCACTCGCGTAGGCAGCACGGACCGCGATACCCAGCCTCCTCGTGTTGGAAGTACAGCCTCGACTGAAGTTGACCGCCACCATCTTTAGGCGAACATTCTTTGTCTCTTACCACCGTCAGGGACTACGATACAAGTCCAACACCAGCTCTCAACTCGATGACCTCGCAACTATTCACACCAACCGAAGAAGAGCTCGAGCTAGCAGCCCACATCCTCGCCTCCAAGGGACTCGATGGCTCAGACTCTCGTCCCGGCTCGAGTTCGGGAAAGAGGGAGCCAGCAATCAAAGGGGAGCAGGCGCGCGACATCTTCAACCGCAGTGGGCTGCCATTCGTTGTCTTGCGGGACGTTTGGGCCATGGCGGACGAGAATGGTAGCGGGGACCTCGAGAAACGCGAGATCGCCATTGCCCTGAGGCTAATTGGGTGGGTTCAGGCGGGAGAGGGATTGAGGAAGGAGCTGCTGGCCACAGGTACGTCGTGGTTGCTTTGGGATTTGTGGGTGGGCGCCTAGTGGTGGTATGGTCCTGATGCTGACTGTATGCGGTCTGGAATCGTAGCTGGTCCGCTGCCGACGCTCGATGGGATCACGAATGTACCCCAGCGCTCAAATGTTCCCAACGTGCCTCAGATTACACTGTTTCCACCTGTGAGCATGGATGATCTACGTGAGTATAAGAGGATGTTCGATCGTGCACGTCCGGATAATGGGTTCTTGAAAGGTGCGAAGTTCTCTCGTGGATTCTGTTATATCGGCACTAATATTAGCTTAGAGGAACAGCTTATGGAGGCGTTCATGACGTCGAATCTCTCGTACGAAAACATCCGGAGGATCATGTATGTCACGGGTCCAGCTGCTCGTATAGTAACTCCTCTTGACGTGCCTTCCTTGCCTTTAGACAGGTAATACACCAGAACCAATACGACGCCTTCGACTTCCGCGAGTTCGCTCTGGGAATGTACCTCGTCCAAGCTCTCCAGTCCTCTCTACTACACACCGTGCCGACTTCAATACCTCTAGAACTTTACGACCAATTTAACGAACCACCGCCCCCAAAGCCAAAGCCAAAGCCTACCACACTTCCACAACGATCGAGGTCCACATCATTGCAAATCCCCTCATCACGTTTTGCTTCAACCTCACCATCATCTTCAGGTCAGAGCACGCCGTCTCCTAGGATCAACGGCCAAGACGAATATTGGGGCGTTCCAGTTCACGAGCAACAAGATGCCGATCGACACTTCTACAAGCTAGACGAGGCCGGTCACGGTTTCTTGGAACGGGATATTTTTGAAGAGTTTGTGTCGGTTTATAAGGTGCCAACAGCGGATTTAGAGCGAATACAGTGCGTTCTTGAGGTCCTCGTACACAGTGCATATGTCTTACCATCGTCATTTAGAAAGCTTGCAGATTTCAATAGTGACGGTCGACTAGCACGCGATGGGTTTAACATCGCGATGCATCTAATCAAGCGAAGGCTGGCCGGCGAAGAGGTCCCAGCTACCCTTCCAGCATCTCTGATACCACCCTCAATACGAACCCGATACCCTTCGTCACCAACGTCACCGTCTCTTTCTCCAAAGATGTCGATAAAGAAGTCACCTCCTCCCGTACCACCCAAGAAACGCGATTCAATCTCCAAACGCCCTGATGGCTTTCAGCTACGCCCTCAAGCCTCCTTGGCGGCGATCTCCTCGCTCTCTGGTGGCCCTTCGGCAAGATACTCTGTCGCAATGTCCCCTCCTCCCCTGTCTCCTCCCATACTTAGTCGAAGGCCAACGTCAGTGTATAACCCAGCGCCTGTATCTACATCTCCACCGCCACCTCCATTTCCTATTCCCCACTTCTCCATGGCCCCATACCCACCACCACCTCCTACACGTCCTCCACCGCCCGAACCGGATGATCCATCACCTTTTGATGATCCTCAACATCAATTCCCTGTCCAAGAACAATCACCTCCATTGTCAAGTGTCTCCCCTCCGTCAGACCAACTTCAGCAAGCGGCGCTGGAAGAGTTCAAGAAGGAAACGACCAGACTTTCAGAGCAAGTGGATACGCTAATGGCTCAACTAGTCGGCCAAAACAGGCTTAGAGACCTGAATGATACCCTGCGGGCGGAGAATGACCGTCTAAAGACGCAGGTGCGCGAGATGGAGAGGACGGTCTCGGAGGTGCTGTCTGCTAACGAGCTTGCTGGGACGCAAGAGCAAGAACAGTACCTGCATGAGATCACTCGTCTCTCGACGGAAGTCGCGAACAAGGAGACCCAATGCGAGAATGCCGAGCGGATGGTCGCCGTCCTGACTCAAGACGAACGCGAGCTGCGCGAGTCTCTGCGAGAAGCCAACTCAGCGACGGCCAAGGCCAAGGCGGAGGCGGAGGAGCTGAAGGAGGCTTTCACGGTGCAGCAGAGCGAGATCAAGGACCTCAAGATGCGCCTCGCGGACATGGGCAAGGCGATGGCCGAACCGGACACGGCGACGAACAACCGTGAGCTCAGGGTGCTCTTCAGGGACGTTACGAGGGAGAACGAGAACCTGAAGAGCCAGGTGAGGGACATGCAGCGCTCGATGGAACAGCTGCTCCTGACGAGCAAGCAGGGGGTGGTCGAGGAGATGGGAAGGGAGAACAGGAGGCTGAGGAACCAGGTGCAGGAGCTCGAGCTCGTCGTGACGCAGCTCCACTCTACTTCGAGCTCCAACGTCAATGGAACGGGCAGAGACAAGCGCAGCAAGCTCAGCAAGAGCCCCGAGAGCTACGCGCGGGAGAACGAGCAGCTGAAAGGCCAATTGCGCGACGGTCAACGCCAGTTCGCCGAGTTTCGTTCGACGAGCGAGACCAGGGCGGTCGAGCTGCAACAAAGGCTTGACACATTGACAGAAGAGAACGAGAGGTTGAAGGCTGCTGCTGCGACGTCGGCGGCGAGGAGACAACAGACACAGGAGGATAATAGCGCCCCTCCACCCGCATACGACGATACGTTTGTCATCCCGCCAGAGACGCAGAGATGATGTCTGGTAAGCTTAGGCTCTTTTGGAGTCCCTCTGGTTGCCTGGGCACCGTCGATTGGCAGTTGTCTGCCTCGACCCATGATGTGCCTACGGTGGGGTGATCGTGCGAATAATGAATGAATATCACACACCCAAAACACCGCAATGAGTGGCTCTGAGGTGCGAGGACAGGTTCCCAGTTGTGCGGCTCTAACCAGTGGGCACGCGCGACCAGCAAACGGGGGACGACGGTGGGCGCTAAGCGTGGGATCAGAATGGCGATGGCGGCGAGATCGAAAGACGGGGCAACGGTGGGTCGAAATGGCGAGTCGAAACGAGGCTGAGAGCGACGAGAGAAGGCGTACGAGAGACGAGGGCGAGGTATGAGTGCCCCGAGTGGGCAAATGAGACGAGGAACTGTATGTTATTGGGGGAAAAGAGTAAGTACAGACATTTTGTATCTACAAAAAACAGGAGCACCGGTGAGGTATTTCTCCGAACCGGGCTGCAGGAATAAAGAATAAGAGAAAATCTTCCACAGAAATAAATAAGAATGATAAAAATTAATCAAATGACGAGGGGACGCAACGGACGACTGCGCTGATGGTCTTGATATGGCAAGGGTGGCGCGTCGAGGCTTCGCTTCGACTGGAACCATGTGGGCTGATCATGGGGCTTGCTGATGTTCTGGCTGAGGGTCTCCGGGTGCGTCGAGGAATCATATGGCTCAATGGGAAAGGTGTCGGGGATCGAGGGGACGACGAGAATGCGATGACGAAAGTCGAAAAAAGGGATTTTCCGAGGCTAGGCAGCGGGCTGGCTCATCACCCACTTATATTTTTTATCCATCTACGTGTTGGCGTCATGTATTCCCTGTGCTGTCCCATTTGTTCTGTCTGTCACTCGTGCATTATCATTGTTATGTTGCATTATTCACCACTAAAGGACCACATTAACGTGTAGTTTATACTAGACAAATGAATGAGCGGGTTAGAAACGTGCAATGTTCGTCTACTCGATCTTGCATGAAATATAATGGTGCGTGAAGCGGGTGCCACGTTAGGCACGCTTCGTCACTAAACCAGGTGGCTGCGGGTCTGAACTGGGGAAGAGACTCGGGCGCGTCTTTTCTACCACGGAGAAGCTTGCAACCTTAGGCGTTCTATGTACACCAACGCAGGCGACGCATGGTGTGAATATACTTGGATGATACGAAAGGCACGAAGATACGAAAATCGACTCTGCTCTCAGTCCGGATCTACGAGACTTTGGCACATCCTGATCGACAGCCAATAATCCCTCCCATATCTACTAGGCCACTTTCAATCAATACAACTAATCACGAGAGGAGGCGAGGGTCGATACTTTCGAAATACGGGTAAGGAGTGGCTACGACGGTCATTTGCCAGACTATCTCCTTGTCAGCAACGGATATTTCGAGCCGTTCTAACAAGAGCGCCAACGAGACCTTTATATATGCATTAAACCTGAGTGAAGCGATAATATGAAAAGGAACTCACTCATTTCAAGTTCCGAAATTTTGAAGCCGCTGAGAGGAAAGGTGACATGTCAGTGTGGTGCAAACCGCGTTCGAGTTGACCATAAGCATCTTACATGCAAGATCTTCCTCCTCCGAGAAACGTGAGCCTGTATCCATTCTCAGTCAGCTGTTTGTCCCCTCCAAAATCACAAAAGAAAGGCTTACAAGTGGGAATGAACACCAGGGATATGGGCATTGACGACGGTATCTGGGAGCGGTTTCATGACGGGAATTGCGAGTGGAAGGATCATGTCTGCACGGGCGCTAAACGATTTTTTATTATTAGCAATGTAAAAAGCGCCGAAATCAAATCCGCGCACATATCAAATTTAATATTAAAAGTATTAATAATAAATATACACTCTTCAGCATGCGATTGAAAGTATGAAAAGGTGGATATCTATGCATTTTGTCAGACCATCATAAGTAAATCTGAAGTTGTGCGAGAAGATACTGCATTTACAGACGCCTAAGAGTCTCGCGACAAATAGCATCCAGGTACGGCAGAGAGGCGAGGACGTCGTGATCCAGGTCTTTGCCCCCGTTCTTCTCCCTCGTCTCCCTGATCTCATCTCTGAGCCGTTTCTGACATTCTTTGTGGGTTGCGAGGAGATGGAAAGTGCGGGCCAGAGCTCCAGATGTTGTATCCGCTGCAGCGAAGGTCAATGTGCTGGAGAAAAATACGCGAAGCTTCAGCGAATTAGGTTTGAAGAGATATGATTAACAGTCTCACGTTGACCCTGGAACTCTTCGTCTGTGAGCTTGTCTTCACCCGAAGCCTTCATGTTGGCCTTCACTAGAAAGAAGCCAGGAAGGTGAAGACCGGTGGGTCGTCCACTAAAACGTACTCAAGATGCTGATGACATCCTTTCCCCGTCCGACCTGGGCTGCGAGAGCTTCATCACCTTCTTCGAGCGCACGCTTCTTGGACTCAATAATCTCCTCGGGCGTCTTATGGAGCACGTCTAGGGCGTCACGGAGTTGGCGAATTGCTTTCCACGGAACCCAGTTCGCCAAAAAGCGGCCGAGGCCGCGCGGTGCGAACTTGATGACGTCGGGAACGAACCACTCTCTCACTACGGCCGGCGATTTAGCCAATAAGGGCCTAAATTGTACGTTAGGAATGAGGCTGACAGGTTTGAATTTTGAAACACATATACAATTTGTTTCGAAGCGTTGGCATACGGATGAGAAATCAAAATTTCCTCGAGGGAGTCGAAAGTGAATCCGAGGCCACTTCTGCCGATGAGCTCCAAAGCAAGTCGGGTACTCCACTCCAGCATATTAATCTGAAGCGAATTGAACTTATGCAGTGCACTTCACGAAATCATTTACATGCCTCCTTTGGACCATTTGCAGCTATCTTAACGAGGGTGTCCAGGAGCTATGATGAGAAACGTGAGTTCAGGGCCACCGGATCGGGAAGACGGACAACCTTATGCGCGACTTGATAGAAAACAGAGCTTGAAAGAAATTCCATGAGCAAGAGCAGGTCGACCATATAGCATTACTTACTCAGAAAACACTGGGTTGAGCATTTTCCTGTGTTTCCTGTGCTGTTCACCTAGCCAGGAACCTCTGTAAGCTTCGACGAATGGGTAGCACGGCATGAGAAGCGGTACACACCGAGTGTCGTAAAGAGCCCTTCTCCAAATAACAACTTTTTATTACTAGATTTAATGAGAGTTAGATGACGGTATCCATTCTGGCAGTAAAGCAACGCACTTTATGAAACTGTCAGTTTCCTCGTAGATGTGTTGATCCTATAAATTCGTTATCCCGTCTTTACTGTGGAAGGTGAGATTCATCCAAACATTAATGAGAATTTGGTGCGCAGCTCTGGAGTCGTTTTTTTTTTTTTGTTCTAGCCTGTCGGTACCCTTTCGGGTTCCATAATGGCCTTGTACTACTGGACTGCTACGCTACGCTCCTGGCCCCTGTGCCAGTTTCCGCCTAATTCTCCCGTGGTTATCCCCAGCGCCTCCCGAGGCGCACCCCGAGTGCTCGCTCCCCGGTCCGAAGGCCCAGCTGGAGCATTGCTCCGCTGTTTTAGGGATCCACCACTTCTAGACGGCTGGTGGCGTTGCACGTCTATCCTCTTGTTGTACTCGTTTTGTCTGGTTTCGATTGGTGCCTTGTGCATGCCCGATCGCCTCTAGGGCTGATAGGTACAATGATTCGAGGTGTTCTTACTTGGAGATAACTTGCTGTGCTACGACTTGCTGTCCAATCGGTCGCTTGTCTTGAGCTTGAAGGCTCTGGACTCGTAGACATACAAGCTGTTTCTCTAGAGAAGCATGCCTAAACCTGAGTTACTCGGGTTTCACTATGGGAGGTAACCTCACGTTGAATAACCCTTTGACGCGGACGACACCCCCGCCGTCTAGTGAAATAAGCCGTGTGTATACACAGATTCCGATGACGAAAATCACTTACATTTCTCTAAAAGTCCGCGATGGAAGTCCCATCCTCTCTTATAGGCTAATTGGAGGATTAACAACCAGCAAATTGGAATATGAATGCATCATTGTATACTCACCGGATAACCACGATCTGGCTGGCGGTCCTGGGAGGTTCTCGAGCGCAGTAAAGCCACGTTGGTGGTGGAAGAAATGCCACAAAAAAGCGGTAAGGAATACGGCTCCAAGAGCCTGGAAAACGAGGTTGGAAAACATTTAGTGAATGGACTTCATAGCAAGGTAAACTAGAGCTATTTAAACGGAGCATGGACATGCTAGCGCATAAGAATTTTTGGGCAAGATCGGACCATCGCGCGAGACTGCCCCGATCTTCTTTCCTCGCTTGGAAGGCCATCTACGTGGAAGAAGAGCTGAAGAGGGTGACCACGGTAGGTAGAATGCACCACCTTCTGCTTCCAATATACCACTATTTGGATGGTTCTCACTGTTATCGATGTGAGACAGTCTCCGTCACCTAAGTGGCGTACACCCTATTGGTCTCGAATATACCAAAAGGGGAAATATCCCACGACTCTTCAGAGACGCCACACTGGTTTGAGTGCTCCGGCTGAAATTAAGGAGGTCGAGAGCATTGCACAGACATCTTCAGAAGTCAAGCATGAATTTAGCTAGAGAAACTCGGGGAGTTGAGGGCGTACCAGTCAAACACATTCTAGCGACCTGCCACTGGGCCAGCCAACACTGAAGGCTAGTAAAAGGAATCAAGGACACTAGAGAAGACGGGCAAACGGCACGAGTCCCGTAAGTTTGGCCACTGATATCCGACAATGTACCAGAATGAGAGATACACATATTCACAGGACGAGTCAACGTGTTCGGTAGTATCAGCGAAAATGACCAAAATAAGGCAGGTGGGGTTGCAAAGTTGGGGAAAATAGCCTCTGCGGCCGCCTAAGCTTATAACTCCACTCATAATTTGTTTGGACGGTATTCTTGAGCTAGGAGAGCTTCACTGGTGGCGGGCGGCGGCCAGAAGGTTTTGCCGAGAAGCTTGAACAGCCAGTTCGCTGCAACTTCGCCGCCGGTCGCAGTACGCTTGGCACAATCCGACTTTACTGGGTCCAATGACGTCGTAGACTCTGAATTGAATACGCTTGCATTGAAGAACTCGCCGTGTGGGCAGAACGTAAAGGGTGACTTTTGCGAAAATTAGTCAACTTATTGTCGACGGCAACGACCGAGAACGACACCTTCTCAAAGGTGGGAAGGACCAAATGGCTGCGGGAATTATAGCCTTTAGGATGCAAGGCGAGAATGAAATTAATTCATGCCTTTAATTCATGCCTTCATGTCTGACTCAGGGATGTATCCCTGAGGGACCTTCAAAAAGCCAGTTTCTAGTTCGAAGTTGGGATACTTTATGGACCGGATGCTGAGTCGACCTAAGCAAGATTGACCTGTGGACACTAGGGTTAGTTGAAATGCCTCCGAACAAAGTTGTGTCTCTGGCCTGATGGGAGACCGATACGCACATCAGCGAGGATCGGTCACATCCTGACAGTTTTTGGAGGATGAGTTCTTAACGCATCGAGTAGGAGTCTACTAGAAGATCGTCCAGGAAGCTCTGTTTGGCTTCGAGCGTCGACGGAAGAAAATCGTGTGGCCGTTGGCGGTCCCCGGCAGCGACGATAGACTCTGTGTCGACCCCGCGTTACTGATAATCTGGGCTGATCCAAGTCATCGTAAGTCGGAAGTCGTGCCATTTCAGCTACACTTACGACTTGACAAATGTTATCTTGAACATAAATGGATTGCATGGGTTGACATGAAAAACGGTAGAAATGGTTCGATATCAAGCTTTGGTGAGGAGCTATATATACAGGCAACGCGATCAACCCACTTTGGTCTAAGCATCATGGCGGTGTCGCACGTGTCTTCCTTCATCTACGACACCTTCTCTAACTACGCCAACTATGTTCGTACGCAAATCGTCGAAAATCCCCTCCTCAGTCTCCTTTTCGTCGCTGCGACACCTTTGGTGGTTGTGATTATCAACGTTCTTCAACAACTGGTTCGCCCGAAAGACTCTAGCGAAATGCCCATTTCTCAACGTTTCTTGCTTTCAGTTAATTCCAAAGAGGCCTTCTGAGCCTCCTACCGTTTTTCACTGGTTTCCTTTCATCGGCTCCGCTCTTGCGTATGGCAACGATCCCTTGAGTTTCTTGTTTGGGTGTCAGGAGAAGGTGCGTCGCTCCCTTTTCTTCCTTTGCAACATTGGTCATATATTCTGTTTAGTATGGAGACGTGTTCACCTTCATTCTGCTCGGACGTAGGGTAACAGTCGCGCTGGGACCGAGAGGAAATAATTTCATCTTGGGTGGCAAATCGACGGTCTTCAACGCAGAGGATGTTTATACTGTATGCCAAACCTCCAACTTTTCCTTGTCAGGATACTAACCCTGGTTTCTCAGAAACTGACTACCCCTGTCTTTGGGAAGGATGTAGTTTATGATGTACCGAATGAGGTCTTCATGGAGCAGAAGAAATTCATCAAAGCCGGACTTTCGACCGACAACTTGCGCGCATATGTCGTTATGATCGAGGACGAGATCGCGGAGTTCCTGAACTACGACAGCAATTTTTCGACGTACCAGCGGAACGACACCAAAGAATGGGGCTCTTTCGATGTCACCAAGGTCTTGTAGGAGATCACTATCCTGACTGCGTCGCGAACACTGCAAGGGAAGGAAGTTCGGGTCAGTCTCGACAAGACATTCGCCAAATATTACAACGACTTAGACGCCGGATTTACTCCTATTCATCTTATGTTCCCGAATCTCCCGCTTCCGAGCTACTGGAAACGCGATGCCGCACAGACCAAGATGAGCAAATTCTATGTCGACATCATCAAGAAACGCAGAGCTGGAAACTCCGACGTACGTTCTTGGGTTTTCTCCCGTGGCGATGTACTGAACGCGTTGATTGATTAGCACGAGCAGGATATGATTGCAGCTTTAATGGAGCAAAAATACCGCAACGGTCGCCCTCTCAGCGACAAAGAGATTGCGCACATTATGATCGCTGTACTGATGGCTGGTCAGCACACAAGTTCAGCGACGGGATCCTGGACTTTGCTCCACATCGCGGCCAATCCAGATATTAGGTAAACGCCTTTTGATCTTCTGGTGGCTTCCGTAGTCTAACTCCTCCTCAGCGACGCACTATACCGCGAGCAAGTCGAGCATTTCACGGGTTTCGATGGCAAGCTACGGCCCTTGACCTACGAAGAGCTCCGCAACCTGCCCCTCCTCGATTCTGTCATTCGCGAGACCCTACGTATGCACCCACCCATCCACAGCGTCGTGCGCTACGTCCGCGACGACGTCATCGTGCCTGCTACCCTCTCCTCGCCCTCAGAGGATGGCGTCTACGTTGTCCCCCGTGGCAACTACGTCCTCGCATCTCCAGTCATCAGCCAGACCGACCCAACAATATGGAAGAATGCAGACACATGGGACCCGTATCGCTGGAACGACACCAACGGCGTTGCGGCACGGGCGTTCAAGATGTATACGGATGAGAATGGAGAGAAGATTGACTACGGGTTCGGAGCCGTTAGCAAAGGCACAGAGAGCCCGTATCAACCGTTCGGCGCTGGTAAGCACAGATGTATCGGCGAACATGTGCGTCTTTTTTCTTTCTTCGTGTTGTAACTGTTGCCTGACCGCCCTTTACCCAGTTTGCATACCTACAACTTGGAGTCCTGATCTCAACGATTGTTCGCGCAATGGAACTACGTATTGAAAGGGTTCCTGAGCATAATTACCATGTACGTGGCTCTCGACCTTCTTATCTGACGAAGCCCTCATATGTTACTCTGCAGACAATGACTGTCATGCCGAAGACACCTCGCCTTATCTCATACCGTCGGAGAACGGCAAACTAATCGGATACTAAATATTTGCATGTTTAATTCTGGGATAAGGCTGAAGTCGAGATATAGTGAATGCACTATATTTTCACTGAATGAACCTATCGCTTTTGTTCCCTGCTGCTTATGCAAGTAAATGCAGAAGAGAAAACGGCAGATACATAGATTCCAAAGACTGGAGAGTGCTTCAGTTCTCGAAATCTGCATGTTCGACGTAAGCCGTTCACTATCGTTGTTTCCACTCGCGTGTGGAGGCCCAGGTACAGAAAGGCAAGATGGTCGGAGGCCAAAAGACCAGGGCCCATCGAACACATTACGTATCACAAAGAATGTCTATTCATTCGCGTGCCTCTTGTCGTACAAGTGTTAGTTCATTAAATCTCGTGTCTCACTGAAACCATTTAGTCCGTTGTTTCTAAGTGACAAGCTTCGCCAAGAAAGCACCTCGTCCTCCCTCTAACTCATCTTCATCGGCGAAAATGTAGTTCAAGATCCCCGCCAGACGAATACCACCTTGAGCGAGCAGCTTCTCGAGGATCATGCGCTTCGCGATGACACCCGAGTATTGTGGCGTGTCGAGCTGAAGGAGGGGTAATTCCCCCAACATCGGCTCTGGGTCTTCAAGGTCGTCATCGTGGCCATATGGATGCTCTTCCTCGCCACCCGAATCGAAGCGCACATTGAAGGGCGGCTCGTCGAGTTCCTTCGGCCAGATGATCTCACAGTTCAGCTGATGGTTGGGCTGCGACCAATAGTAGGGGCATATGACGGGGCCATCGGGGCTAATCTCTACCCCATCCCGCAGGAGGGCTTGAACGAGCTTGGTCGTGGTTGAGTATGCTGCATTCCACATACCGAGCAGGCCGCTATGGGAAGTGGTAGGTTCGTCAGGAGCGGGGCAGCTGAGCCACTCCTCGAGGTCGTCATCCCAGGAGTTAAGGACGCCCTCCCACATAATTCGGCGGACGTAGGAGTCGTAGATGGTGCCTCGGAGGGCAGCTTCTATGCGAGGATACGGGAGGGGTTGAGAGTAATTTCGGGGGACTGTGCGGACGGCCTTGGCAATTAAGAGGCTGTCCCAGAGCGAGTGGAGGTCTGGAATGAAGGTTTAAGAGTTGAACGTCAAAAACAGGGACACGACTTACTGGTGTGCCGCCTGTCAAAGAGAACTTTGACTGAGTTTCCACCGCGGTCCCTTCCGGTCAAATGCAGTGGCTGGTGCATATCGCCAACAAAGTGGATGAGGAACTTCAAGGCTTCGGATGCGACATCATCGCTGGACTCATGATTCACCCAGTCCTGTAAGAGGGACGTAGTGTTCTTAACTCCGTCAAGCACGTTGATAGCTCTGTTTCCAGCCCATCCTCGCGAACCAGGGAAAGCACAGGTATCGGATGGGTGGTCGTCAAGGGCCCCGACGTAGTGAAGAGAGGCAGACCAGCGCATACGCATGCGCTGTTGGTCGGCCCAGGTAGCTACCCGGGCTAGATAGCAGTTGTTGGAAGGAAGGTCGAGGATGTTGCACATCGTCTCAAGCGCACGGGGATGAACGTACATCTGCGCTATCGTGGCGACAATTTCGTGGCCTGCACAAAAATCATTCGGTGCTCTTATCGAAAGATACTAAGAACCCACCAGCCGCACCCCATGCGTAAGTGCTTGGGACTAAATACGCCAGTGTCCCAAAGGCGACGACGAACGGAAGACGCATTGTTGGAGAGGATTTCGTCGCGTTGTGGTGGTTGGTGGTAGAAGAAGGTAAAAAAAGCAACGAGGCAGCCCAGGACCTGCCAGGGGAGAACAAAGAGCTCAACGACCCTGAAGGGGTAACGACGCGTGACAGGTGATTGTCGTGACAAGTCGCGCCCGATCATGTGACCTCTATATTTCGGACCCTTTGCCTCCTGTAAGTTACTGTTAAGTGTAACTGTTCGACCCTTACAACCTCGTTATGTCCAGCTCGAGTCAAATTACAACTTGAATCGCCTCCATGAGCTTTACACTTACTTCAATCCCTGAACAGGCGGGGACAATCTACTTATCTCCTTCAAAGCGAAGAAAGGTTTCACCCCCGCCGCCTCTTACTACTCACGCCCCGCGAGAGATCTATAATTGGCTTTTTACGGCTGATTCATTTGCCTCGTGTTCCATTCAAGATGCCCTCACGATGGAGGAGAGCGGACAGGAAAGTAAGTCTTTCCTCAACCCCCAATATATGTTTTTACTGAGTTGTCAAACAAACAGATTATGACTTCTACTGGCTCGGACGAAGACCATGCCGAACTGTGAAGGTGCTGGGCATGATTGTGGGGATCCAGGTCTACGAGAAGAGAATCATCTACTCTAGTGTGTCTCATCCTTCCGTGCCTTCGCCCTGCTGACTTTTCTTCCAACAGTTGACGATGGAACAAGCGTCATCGACTGCAATCACCTTCACACTGCTCCCAAGCAGTCTCCGCAGAGAGGAACAGCATCATCCAGATACGAGATGCCCAAGAAAATTGAACCACCTTCAGCCCCGAAACCTATTGGTAGAATAGGCAAGTTTGTTATGGTGGTGGGGAGAGTCCGTGGCTTCCATGAGTCAAGGCAAATCATGGTTGATGACATCGGTACGTCCAATGGGTGAGTGGCTCTCTGGCGTGTTCTGACCCCTTTTCATCCAGAATTATGCTCTCCGAACGACGAACTGCTACACACAAGGCTCGTTCAACACCTCCACCGCACCTTGTACAATCAAACAGAGCCATTTGTTATCCCACCTCCGTCCAACACCCCTAGCTTTTCAACGCCTGTAAAGAAAAAGCAGCCATCTACGCCGTCCATCATGCAATCAAGCCCACCTTCCTCTGTCTCGTCTAGTCCTGTCAAGCCTGAACCTGCTACCTACCTCGGTCCTATTGTAAGTCATATCCAATCTTAAAGGGACACACAACCGACAGTCCTTCATAGTCTCCTCCTAAATTCCGACACCCCTCTCGACTGCATGCACACGATCTCACAGAGAATACGTTTCGCATTTATGTTAAACATTACATGGATTATGCACCTCCTCCCCAGGATCATAATGACACTGGGTGCGATTCCGATGACGGAATCGGTAGTTCAATAGCTCAAATCCCTTCAACGCCTACTAAGCGTCCCCGAAGCTTCGAGTCAGAGGAAACACCCCGGCAACCTAGGTCTCGCGCCAGCCTCGACACCACCCCCAAAGCTCGCATGGCTCCTCAGAGTTTCGGTTCGAGAATGTCATTTACCACCTCCCGATTTGGTTTCTCGTTATCCTACCTCCGTCGCGTGCCAGAACTTTCTCTGCTTGCATATCGCGTCGTCGAAGCAGTGAATCGAAGACGACAGCGAGAAGAGCGCAAGAAACTCAAAGCAGCAGGGGTCATCTCGCGGACATCGCGCACTGCGCAGAAGTCGAAATCATCTTCAACATCCTCGTCACTCGTGCCCGTCCCACGAGACAAGCTTCCAGGAAAGATGAAGCGCCTGTTCCAGTGGGCGATCATCAAGCTCCTCGAGGAAGGTTCCATCGTGCTCTGGGACGGGCCAGTGCGGTCTTTCCGCGCCTCCTCGAGCATCCTGAACGCGAGCCGTCTCTGGAAGAACAGCAATACGTCAGACTCGACCCTCCTGGGTGACAGCACCCTCTTCAGCTCAAGTACCACCTTACCACTTACAGCCGTCGACGAGGAAGACGCAGGAAACCTCTCTGACCCTCCGCCAAATGAAGAGGCCTACGTCTCGCTGACCGGGGAGTACCTCGCTGACTACGTCGAAGGTGCAATCAAGATCCTCGTTGACCACTATGCAAAGCTCGGCAAGCCGTATGCTGGCGCCACGAAGGAGGGTATTCTGAGTGTTTTGAGGAAGAAGGATGATCAGTGGCGGCACTTGGGTGAGTGGACCGTAGAGGATGCTCTGGCTATGTTGAATAAGGAAGGGAGAGTATGGAGTCTGGGAAATGGGAGGTGGGATTTAACGGACTGAAGTCGGCCCACTGGTGGTGTCTACTAAGATTCTTTGCTTTATCTGTGTCTCGCGGAATGTACAACACAGCATCGCATCGCATATATGCTTCATCATGGACTTTTTATGACCTTAGAATCCTTGTAGTTGACTTCATGATCCGAGATACATGTAGCCCCATAATTTCTACAGCCAATATTGTGTTCTACTGCAAGGTATGCAATAATGAAGAGTTTCTACGATGCAAAAAAGGTCCCAAGACAGAGTCTGCTAATGCGAACACAGTACTATACAACAACTATGCTACAGAAAGCATGCAACGACCGCAAGAGAACACCAAAAAAGACCAAGACAGTCTATCCATCCACAATAACAATAGCCCAAACCAGAAATGAAGGAGCGAAGGAGCAAAAGTCAGAAACATCCGGAGGGCCGCCACACAGCGATGCTTCTCATCTTCGAATGCGCTTGACGTCCCCGCCCTCGCCAATATCCAATGCCCCAAGAACCTGTCGGTGGCCCATCTGCGACCCGCTGCCTTGCTCCAGGCCCAATCCTGAAACAGCTTGCTGCAGGCCCATACCTGGTCGACCGCCTCTGAACCTGAAAGAAGGGCAACAGTTAGCTTCACTGACTGGGCAAAATGAGGAGGGCAGAAGAGGTGCTTACGATGTCGTTTCAGCAGGCCGTTTGATGCCAATGACGGAGGAAGGCGGGGCTAAGCTCGACAGTGGATTCTGCTCGATAGAGTCGCGTTAGCCGCATGAGCGAAACAAGAGCAAGGCAGGAGAAACATACAATCCCAGGAGGGAAGTGGAAGCCACCTATCGACGGCGTCGACGCCCGCTTGACCACGTTTCCGATAGCGCTGCTCGAGGACAAGGACGGGTTCGGATTGACGTTTTGATTGTGAGTATGCGCTGACGAACTGGCGTTCTGGGTGTTCTGCCTCTGGTTCATATACCGTTGATGCTGTTGTTGGGCGAATGAATTTGCTCTACTGTTCTGAGGTGCATTTTGTTGTGGAGGGACAGGAGGAGGACCCATAGAATTGGAGGATGAAGAAGAGGAGTTAGCTGTCGAGGTCGAGGTCGACGTGACTGATCGCGGTGAGGCACCGATCGTTGACGAAGAGGCAGGTGGGCCAGGTGCAGGTCTCGACGGTGCGTTGTTTCGTATTTGACCCTCATTGCTCGGCCCAGCACCCTCAGAGCTCGACCGAAGAGCAGCGGCGATAAGCTCCTGGCGCGATGTCGACGTGCTCGACATGTTTGCGTTCGCTGTCGACTGTGCTGACCTACTCGTTGTCATTTCCATAGGGAGCATGCTAGCACCTTCATCATGGTCATCTTCCTCTTCAGGAAGCTGTAAGAGGCCTTCTTCATGGTCGATGGGTCTGCCAGCGTCTGAGTCATCAGCACCAATAGGTGGCCCGAGGTCCGCGAGTGCGAGGAACTCGTCGTCGTTCATCCCGAAGCCATCGTCATCGTCAAAGTCTGGCTCGGGTTTCATGATCGAGCCTGATGCAGCTTGCTGTTGCTGGGGGGCTGTTCCTCGAGAATCAGAGAATGAAACACGCCGCTCAGGCTGTGGCTGAGCTTGGGGTTGAGGAGTAGAAGTTCTTTGTTGTGGATGGTATGATGGTGTGGTAGTGGTTGTATTTGAACCGTTTAGGTTAGACCGAGTATTCATAGCGGATTGTCGTTGATTATTAGCATTGTATGTGCTGGAGGACGAGCCAGAGCCAGAGGCTGTTGGCTGCGCCAGTGCTGGTAGAAATGTGCGTGGTTTGGCCTGTTGTGGCTGTTGGGCGGGCGGACGACTTGAGTTTGATGATCGTGATGCGTTTTGGTTGGAGGATATCGAGGAATTTGGGGTTGAGGCAGAGAGGGAAGAAATATCGGGTTTGACGTCGTCGAATTCGGGCCGCCGATGGAGATCCTCCTTCTTTAATTTGGGCTACGACAGCTGGATTAGATGATAGAACCTTTACAGATAGATATGACTCACAGGGTCAACCTTGATCTTTACAATCTCTGAGGCATATGTTTTATCGTATAGGCAGTTGCCAAGAACGTTTCCAAAGTTTCGCAGTGCACGTTTCAAACCGTCTGTAACGGCCTCTTTCTTGCACTGAGACCAGAATGAGCTTTGAGATTAGAGAAGAAGAATGCAGGACTCACCTTGTCAAGAGCCATGCCTTTGCTCTTCGAGTTCTCAAGCATCCCATATCCAACATCCTCGTGGAACACTCCATCTCTCAACGTCACCCTCATGACGGCCGTAACTCCAACGCTATATCTTCTTGTCTCTTCACTGTAGTCGGCAAAGTCTGTTGTCAGGTTAACGATGCTGGAGCTCCATCCGTTGAACCCGAAGACTTCGTTTGCCAGGTTGATAATCTTCCATCCCTCCACATAGGTCAACTTGGGGCCACCGCCGGGACCAGGCCGTTGAGAGATGTATTCTGGGCCGAGTTTCTGGTCGAGCTTCACTTGCAGCGAGGCGATCTTCTTTGCAGTCTCCTCCGATATCGAGTCGTTTGCGCCAACGGAAGATTGGGAGTTGAAGAGAGAGAACGACTGTTGGGCGTACGGCGTCCCATGCATCATGGGGTTGAAGGACATCGCTCCATGGGTAGCGATAGATGAGTCGAACGGACTGCCGGGGTTGTGTGCGTCGATAAGGTGCCCACTGAAAGCACCGGCCATATAGTATACTATCAAGAAAATGTCCAACCCCACAAGAACTTTATCTCGGCAGTCCAGTGGCAGCTGCAAAGAGGTAGTGTTGAGCGTTTATAGCCAAAAAAGTGCAGACCCGGATGGCTCCGTCAAGGCAGAGTCGGACCGAGTCGAGCAGGGGAGGGAGACAAGAGGGCATTGGGCAAGTCCAACATTCCGCTCCGGACGCGAGTGGGTGAGTCACATGACCGTGCCTCATGTCGGGAATACGGACCGCCAGCACCCGCCCCTGTTCCGCACCCACCGCAAACTTCCGCAAATATTCTCCTGCTCTCTCTTGAACGGGATACCGGTCTGCTGAAGATCGATCCAACAATGCTTACGCTCGATGAGAAACCTGTCAAGTATCGAAATTTCCTGCATCCTGATATGTTTATTTTCCTGAGCAAGTCTTTTATCCTCGTCGCTGCAGGTACTTATCATGAAGCTTTATAGATATTTCATAATTTCAGTCTCGCGACATTGAACGTGAGAGTCTAATAAGTCCTGCATCAAGCTACATAGCAACTTCATAAAACTCTACAATAAAGCTTCTTCTTCTCAGACGCCACCCCACAGGATGAGAATCCCCTACAATTCGAACGTAATGCACCATTTCTTCACCTTTCAAAATATCTAAGAGAGTTGAGATATTAACTTTTTGCGAGCCCTCGCGAAAGCTCGCGACATACCATTTACTCTAGAGAAGGGCTGATCAGGTGGCTTCCCATCCAATCTCGAATACGAAGTTGAAGTCCATTTTCTTGAGCCTTTTCCAAACGGTGTTTGATACGAGTTGGAATCGGTTTGAAGCGCGAGAGGAGACAGAGGTCGACACGCTTGAGATGCGTTCGACGCAGTTGAGCATAAGGGGCAATTTTAGCGCTGAGGGTTTCCATTTTTTCGTCTGGTGGGTTGAGCATATCTGCAAGTGCCGTCCACGAAAATCCTTGAGGACCTCTGAACTCCAAAACTTCGAGCTTCGACTTGATGCTGACCCGCCGCTCTGCAGAAACGTCGGACATCGTATGAGAAAGCCAGCCGTCTGATAGCAAAGGTGCGTCTGGTCCGCTTTTCAGACAAAGATGGGTTACATTCGGCGCGTCCCGCCAAAGAGACCGGATGTCGAAATACTTTGAATGGGTTTGCAGCTCGAGGTGTGTGATGAGGGACCCAAAGTGGAGGAGGAGGACGTTGGACACAACGGGCTCTTCGTTCGGCACAATGGGGAAGACGCAGGCAAAGTTCTCGAGGTTTGGGACTCGGAGGCAGAAGAGCAAGGGGCGCATTGGTCCGATGCCGGCTACTTTCAGGTATTTCAAGGATGGGGCCGTCAACCAGGTGGCGTTGGCTGGCAGGGATGGAGGGTCAGAATGGTTTGGGAGGTATTGTAAGGTAAGGTGAGTCAGAGATGGGACGAGGCGAAAGAGAGTTGAGAGCATTTGGTGCGAGACGTTGATTCCTTTGAAATGCGTCAAATTCGTCAATGGAAAGGCAAACGCGTAGAAATGGTCCCAGGATAGTTCGACTGTGCAGAGGAGAGGGGCGTTGCGTAGCATGATGGAATATATCTGGTGGTGACGGGAGGTCCGTCAGGGATTCTAGAAGCGGAATTTCCGAGACACCAGCCAACAAGTGCAGATGAAGATAAGAAGGAAGCTCAAGCGACAGTCTCCGCCAGCGAGAAGCGTATGGGTTGAGTAGACGAAGTAGATCTACAATGCCGGTGTCATTCCAAGATACAAGGCGACTCGAAGCGAAGATTCCAAGTGATAGAGGGAGTCTAATACCAGAGCGACCCAGCCACTCTTGTGCGAGCTCAAACTGCAAGGAGACGTATTCGTTGCGAACAAAAATGTCAATCGAGGTCCAGAGCTGAGGGGTCGTCCAAGCGGCACGTCTCCATACCCTGCAAACGTGTCCAAGATGTAGCGATAGTCCACGATTATTTTCGAGCGAGGCCCTGAGGGTGGGGTACGAGATTTCGTCATAATAGTGATTGATACCGCGAAGAAAGGGTCTAGTTTCGTGCGCATAGAAAATGAAAATGTGAGACAGAAGCTCGTAGGGTAGACGAGCAGCCGGAGAGCGCTGTGCTAGATATTTGTGTCTTTCTGGATGGCTGAAGGGGCGTTTGGAGTGCGGCCTAGTTTTAATGTCATTACTTCGTTCCTCCCGGGCCCATTCTTCCAAGACGTAGGCAGGCAGTGCAGAAGGGAAATAAGCCTAAAAACGTGAATTGCTTTCAGCACTTCTGGGAGCTATTCGATGGAAGATCGGCGCCCACCATTTACCCAGACGCCGGAAAAGATGTACGATGCACCCGCGACTCGCAAGAAAGCGGTAACTTGATACCGATAAAAATAAGATCGCGTTCAGGACCTGAGTTAGCCTTGATTCTCTTTCATGGATGTCAGAGCCAGCGCGATGGGAAAAAGGGAACAATGTGTACGATAAAATTTGTGCTTTCGCAAGAGAAATGAAATGGTCGTGTGGTCTGAAGTCTAAGACCTTACATACCTACTAGTAATACTACGGAAGACGGAACTTGATCATGTCACGTGCAAGTAGGATGGTCCGTGCGCCATTTACCCTCCTATAAAAGGGAGCCCGGAACTTCTGAACACCTCATACTTACCTTGATGGCATAGGCCCCTTCATCTACTGGGTTTATGGGCCACGGGAGCGCTTCATAGCACGGCGACCTTGTCCGCAGAGAGCTGTTGTGGTTTGTACGGGCTTCGGCTCGTGCACCGTCTCAATATTTTCCTGTCCCGCTTCGGCCACTCTGGCTGGGCGGGCTTCTTTTTTGTTTCTCCGCTGTCCTAACCCTAACCCCAATGTACCTCCACTACTTACGTAAAGAACGAATAAATGGGCTTTGCGTGGGACACCTGTCGTTTGGCAGATCGAGACCTGGGTCGCACCGTTCCTCTTTCCCTACCTTCATCTTGTTTTCTTCCTTCTTTACTGCCACTCGCATTTTCCCTTGTATTACCTCTGAATGTCTGCTTTCCGATCAAGAAAGCCCTACGCTGTGAGCATGATGTCTCTGAAAGCCACTGAGATGTACTGACTCGCCGTCGCGCAGCGCCCTGCCACAAGGGCTCTAGGTGCAGATGGCCAGTGGCTCCACGACAAGGCCCCGACCGGTCCAGCAAAAGCTCGGATACCCAATCGTGTCTCAGTAGCTCCAACTCTACCTGCTGCTGCAGTCAACAACGCATTGCTCGTGTCGAATTTGCATTATGAAGTAACCCCAAAGGACCTCATTGTACGTCTTGACCCCCATTGTCTTCGTCGTTGCGACCTCTGATACTACCTCTTTACTTAGGCAATTTTTGGGCAAATAGGCACGCTCATTCGTGAGCCTCTACTCAGGGTACGACAAGCCACCCAGTTTCACCTGCTATGAGAGAATCAACGCCAACCTCGCAACTGCTCTACCCTCTTCACGCTGATACTCCCATTTTGGGCCTCAAAACTCCCGCTTACGACCAAACACTTCGCCGCAACAGTACGACCGCAGCGGACGCTCTTCTGGAGAGGCCGTCCTCTCTTTCGAAAGCGCCACGGAGGCGACGCGGGCAAAGAAGCAATTTCAGGGAATTCTTGCCAAGGGTATTTACACTTTCTCTCTTGTTGTGCTCCAACATCGCCTTTGCTTTATGCTCCTCAACGAACGATGGCTTACGACGTTGTTATACCACCAGGTCAACCGATGTCGATTTCCTACTACGCTGGGCCACCACGGGCTCCTCGGAGTCGAGCTGTCAGCGCTCCGGGACCGACAACTCAGTCACTTCTGAATAGGATCGAAAAACCTCCGCTGGCCGACCGCATCAGTCAAGACGACTCCGCTGTAAAAACGCCTTCTGGCCCGTAAGTTTTGTCCAAGCTTCGAGAGGCATCCAGTTTAATATTTTCTCTTCTTCCTAGACGGGCCCTCACAGGCCCTGTACGCAACAAGCCAACTCGAGGTGCGAAACGCGCCCCTCGCGCCGCCAAGGCTCCAACGAAGCCCAAAACAGCGGACGAGCTCGACAAAGAGCTCGATGCTTTCATGGGTGATGCAGACGAAACCCCCGCTGCTACCACCGAGGCCCCAACTGACGTGGATATGGTTTAAAACTTTACGACCTTTCATAGTCTTGCAGTCTGCTCGAATGTCGAATCCCCTCTCTTTTGTATTCCGTAGCTAATACTGCCTCAAACGTAGAGGTTGGCCATTGAACTCTGCTCGTCGAGACTTACATGTTTCTGTACTGCGCTTTTTTGGCATATTTGTTGTAGTGCGTCGAATAATTTCTGTTGCATCTCCGTCGTCTTTTTTCAAGACAAGCTGTGCGTTCAAGAAATAATACGTTCAAGAAATAACTTATCTTATTTCTTCACTACACGCATATCACCGTGGGGCAAATCTGTAACTCTCGCTATCGCCGTTTTCCTGGTCTTGATTTCTTCCAGCGCCCGTTCTCCAAACGCGAAAATATCCCGCTCAAGTTCCCCTCCGACCTGGACGTCAGGAATGGTGGCGAACTCCCCATCAAGGCCTCCAGCAGAACGCAATGCAGCAAGAGCCCGTTCTAGCCAGACACGACACGTCCACTTGTCGTCGTTCTGGACTAGCGGCACAGTCTCGACGATCTCGCGAACACGGTCTGCTTGGGAGCTCAACAGCTCCGAGCAGTCGCCGTACCGCCTTCCTCTCTCTCCCTCTCCACTCCCACTCGAACTCGACAACTTAGCGACCAGGATCCTTCCTATCAAGTTTCCGGTGGACAAGCTATTGAAGGCCTGATGCTCGAAACGCCATTCGTACTGCCCGTTGGCGCCGATGATTGCTCCTTCCTGGGCCGTGTTGAGGGCATGGAAGCGGTACCCGTCGGTCGTGCTGATGTTGGCACTTTCGGTTTTAGGGGCGAGGAGGAGGGCCCAGTGGAAACCTGGCTTGCCGCCGCGGTGTTGGAGGGTGATGTACAGGCGCGTCTTGTTTCTTCCTTGCATTTCAGGGCATGTAACGTGTCGGCTAATGGATAAGGTCTTCAGATGTCCAGAGAGTCAGATAACCCCGCATATATAGACCAAGAAAATGCCGCCAACGTGACATCCTCTGAAGACGATGCGTCGACGATTGCTTTGCCTCCTTTCATTCCTCTAAAATCTCTGCCTGTAAGCAGGCCGAACCTCTGGGACGAATACGCATGACTAATGTGTTGTTCGTCTACACAGCTACCTTTGTTGACTACATCAAGTCTGGTCGACGCGTCTACAAATCGTCCTCGATATATCACCTCGCCCGACTAATGAACCCGTTCTCGCAATTGGATCGCCTCTACTGTCGTGCATTCTGAGTGGTTCCAACAGCATTAAGGCTCGCGTCCACGTTCTGCATGAATCCCTTCCTAATTTCTTCTTCGATCCGACTGGATCTGTGCAATTTTTTGTCGATATAAGCCAAGCATATCAGGAGCTTACAGAACGACGCATACATGCTATCCTAAATACCGGTGGTAAATACCACGTCCTCTTCGTCAGTCATCTGTTTCTCATCAGTTTGTAGCGACTGTTGGCCAGTCTCCACTAGTAATTCCGCGGCAGGATCTAATACTCGCAGAAGGCTGGGTTGTTATCCGAACTTTTCAACGTTTGTTTTTGTCTCGAGACGGCCTTTAAGACACTTCTCTCTTTCTCTTCCCACCTGGAGCAAGTCTCTGATACCTGCAACGATCGGTGCGGCTCTTCTCCTGTTGACTTTGGTTCTCTCTCATCCGATGCTCGCCTGAAGGATCGCCATCAACAGCAGCTGGGTGCCCTTTATTTTGATCATTTGGTCTCACTCGAGGATTGCCAAACCGCGAGACATATCATCCGCCTCCTCGCCCTCGTCGGAAGATTGCCCTTCCCTCCTTCCGATTGGATGCTTCACGCAACCCCAAACGCATTCCAGCACATTCTCCCAACCCAGCTAGGCGATTTCGAATTGTTGTTCGCGAGAAGTTCCCTCTTTTCTTCGTTGACAGGCATGGGTTAAGGCTCGAATTCTCCGTCAATACAAGCGAGGCACGTCTGGAGATCGTTGAGTTTTTACTGACTCCTGCGTTCAAGACACAGAGTACGTTGCTTTGCCTTCCATTTTCCCGATGCTTATTCCAGACTTAGGTGGCCTTTAGAGTTGCTGCTCGATGTTGATTGAATCACAGATGTACTCGCCCTTTGCCGAGAAAACGAGCTCTTATACGAGTTTCTAATGATCGTTTTCGGAACAAATGATTGTCTTTTCAAGAAGGAGCTGCCCTTCATTCTGTCCAATGTCCGATTTATCGTCATGACCATCACCGAGCGCTTCTTGAACAATTACAAAGTCTGCACTTTACGGTACGCCTCAGATTTTTAATGCACACCTTACGCCACTTACATAATTAATTAAGCATACAGATCATTTGTACCGGTTCTACTACCAGTTATTGGCATCTTATTCTGACCACAAGGCCGCCATGAGGATTGTCAACGTTCTCGCTGTGGCGGTAGAATGGCCCGAACCTTGAAAACATGAACGGGCTGGCGGTGGAACTGAATGTTATTATGGAAGCAGTCGTTGGTCTCGAAAGTGGGGAAATGAGGTTGCTGCCTTTGTGGACTGCTTCTGGTTAACTCGATCAAACTGATCCAGATGCCTCGTTCATTGCTCATTTTCTCTTCAATGAGTCATGGGCGAAGGACTACTACATCAACCTCTCTTCCGTCGACGAAGATCTTGCCAAAAGATACATCACGAAAACTGGGAACATCTTGGGTGCGATTCCTTTTTGGTCAAGCTCAAGCTCTCTCAGGAGGAGGTCGCCGAGGTCGGGAACATCGCTAACAATGCAGACGCCACAGACGGGGGATCGCTACCCTACTACCCTCATGTCTACTCTCTTTGCGGACGCCCCTGCATTGGCTTGAAATCAACGAGGTCGCTTTAAGAGGAGGAGTATCGCTGCCTATCATACTTGGTTAGAAAATGTATCAATGTATCAGAGAAATGAAGAATATTTTAAATGCTGTTTTCCTTATCACGAAGTCTCCGATTCTCATAGCGTCTTGTGGCGCATTTACCGGATTCAGTAATTGCGGCGATCCCGAACTTCGGTCCACTGGCCAACGCGCATTATCATCATTAACAGGATCCAGAATGTCGTCGCCGCTTACCGTTGAAGTCGTTTCAGGTGGGGTGCCAGTCACGGTGGACGGCATCGAAACCACGAGATTTCCGAATAGTTTTTTGGTGGTGTTGCTATGCACGAACATGCAACTCTAGTGGCAATCTCCTCTACTTCATGGAACGGCCAGGGGTCGGGGGCTTTCTCTGGGTTCTCTACATCCGGAGTCAAGGCCGAATTGCCAATAAAGTTGATAGATGGCTATCCATTGAAGAATTTGGAGGTACGGATCAGGGTGCTTCACTGAGGGCTACATCTCTGTGGCACGAGCTGCGCAGAAGTGCTGATACCTAAAATATAAAGCGCTTAGCGGTGGACATTAGCGCCGTAGACCACCAAGTTTACCTCCGTCCGCTGTGAACCTAGCGGAGGTCTTTCTCCCGAACTTCTGACATCTACCGGAGCACCGAATGGCGCGTGCTTTTCACCATGCCCGACAAGAATACTCGAGAGACACTGCACACAGCAAGATACCTTATTTGAAAATAAGGCTCCGATCCTACGTAACTCGGGGCCGACCAGCCTTAGGTTTCGCGAATGGACGTGTTCATCACCATCACTTCTGAGGATCTTCGATTCGCTCCTTTCGCTTCAGTGATGAAAACTAGACAAATGGGATCCAATTAGGTGATACTTCTAAGGTCCCAAAGATAATTGTGGTAATCCCGCCTTGTTTTCTCCTCTCTAACAAAGGACCCCTCATTTCGGTTCTGAATAGTCAATGGTGAACAGATAACTCATGGTGCTTCAAGTATACTTAGAGTCCTTGTTCTGACTCGGTATCATGATAAGTACACTTTGAACTCCTTTTTCATTGGAAACATCAACTTTGATTCCGTGGTGGAGCCGAATATCGTTAAGCGCCAAAGTAGACGCTGGCCTGTACACAAACGGTGCCAGGAGTAAATAATCCAATTTCGTACATTTCGTGAAGACTCGTGTCTCAAGAATACGGATCCACAATACCGTCCGTGGATAAGAGAAAACGTTAACCTCAAGGCTTCGGCGTAGTCCTCGGGGGTCGGGACAAGCGGCTTGCCCAAATGACTCTACCCCTGTCTTTCGACTGAGGAGATGTTCACAGTGACCGTCAATCCCCGTGCTAATCAAAGATAATCTTCAGCTTCTCTGTCAAAGATTCCTGATACTTCGCAGATGGGAAAGATGATTGTGCTGGGACTTGCTTTATTTGCTCACAAAATCTGCATTGGAAACTCTGATTGGAAAGCCAAGCATAGTGATCAAAGTCGGACTCCAAGAGGATAGCTCAGTACGCACCAATGGTTTCTGCATTAGAATTTCGCATGATGCTATAGGCGTCCAGAAGCTGAGCAAGCACTGCACGCGCGTTCGGGGACACTGACGGTATTCCAGCCGGTCTATGTGTTATCTGCTTACGCCGGACGATGACGTCGCCTTCCGAATCCAGACATATATTTCCCAAACAACTCGCTTAGTCAAGCATCCGACTCCCAATGCTGACCATCCTTCGCTCCTTGTCCGCGCGTCGATTACTCGTGGCGGACGCAGTCCTGCCTGGCAGCTGTCAGAAAAATTGGTATAAAGGTGGTCGGTATGTGGCGCAAGATGGCAGCATTACAACCAAATCTCTCCACTTCAAAGCCTTCTCAACCTCTACAGACAATTCTACCACTAGAATGGCCCCTAACGCCCTCCTCACCCCCGTTCAAGTCGGCTCTATCGAGCTCAAGAACCGCATTGGCATGTCCGCCTTGACGCGCAACCGTGCTCCGGAGACATACCCCACCGATTTGATCAAGGAGTACTACGTCCAACGCGCCAGTGCAGGGCTCATCGTCTCTGAAGGTATCTTGATAACGCGTCAAGGGTAGGTTATCAATGATTAACTCTTCGCTCAAAATAACTTACACGTACGGCGTCTAGGACTGAATGGCCCTACGCCCCCGGCATCTGGGATGACAAGCACGTCGCTGGATGGAAGAATATCACCGACGCTGTTCATGCAGCAGGCGGCAAGATGTACGCGCAACTCTGGCATGGTAGGTCTGGACCCACTGTCTGACAAAGTCATGCGCTGAATCGCCGTACAAGTTGGTCGCGTCGCCCACCCAGATGCCCCTGAGCAAAAACTCGCCGGGACTCCCGTCTACGCACCTTCAGCGATTTCCGCCCGCGGAGGGAAGTTCCGCCACATCCCAGGGACTCCAGGATACGTTACGGTGCGTTCTGTCTGTAACCCACCCCAAGACCTATTGTGCTAAAGTACCGTCTATTCCAGCCCACTGCCATCGATGACCCCTGGAAAATCATCGCGCAATTCAAGCACGCCGCTATAAACGCGAAGAAGGCCGGGTTTGACGGTGTCGAACGTAAGCTTGCTAACTGTCAACCAACCTTCTTCTCAGAAAATTGATCTGATCCCTCTGATAGTCCATGGTGCTAATGGATACCTGATTGCGCAATTCCTCGACAGTACCGCAAACAAGCGCACCGATGAATGGGGCGGCAGCATCGAAAACCGTTCTCGCTTTGGGCTGGAGGTGCTTAAGGCCCTCAAGGAAGTCTTCGGTCCCGACGTTGCCGTGAAGCTCAGCCCTGCTGGAGGGTACAACGATGTTGGGTAAGTAAATTCCTTCGCAGAATCTTTCTGGCATTTTCTCATCACCGCCTTCTGTAGCATGCCCCTTCAAGAGACCCTCGACACATTCTCCTACTTCATCACCGAGGCGGACAAGTTGAACCTCTCCTACATCGTCCTCGTCCGCTACACCGCTGGGTTCGACATCGAGATCGACGGTGCGTATTTCCATGCTTCTCGCCTTGCCTTGGCACTGAAGACTTAATTCCTCCGCCAGGCGTCCATCGTTCGACGAAGCATGACGTGCTCGAGTCCTACAGGCACTTGATCAAGAACAGCAAAGTATTCGTCAACGCGGAAGTTACTCCCGAGCTGGGAGAGAAACTCGTCTCTGAGGGCAAGGTCGACGGCATCTTCATCGGCTTCAACTACATCACCCATCCCGACCTTGTCGAACGCATCGCGCACGGAAAGCCTCTCGATAACATTCCCGACATCAAGCACTTGCAAACCAATAAGGACTCGGGCGACTGGGCTACCGGTTTCACCGACTACCCCAGAGCTGTCTATTAGATAGCATTTTCACTTGCTTTTGCTATTGTCGACATGCTGTCCGGTTTCAATCTCGCAGGATCGCGATACCCCATCAATTATTATTGACCTTTTATGTGCTCCACCATCTCGTGTGATCCAAGTTATTAGCAGGCGAACAAGTTTTCCAATTCGTTCATCATATAGAATGTGAAATAAATGCAGTGCTGATGAACAAGTATGACAGATGTGAAGATGGTGAAAATAACAGAGGAACTTCCGGTAACAATACGGAGAAAAGACAAAGAACAATGCTGGCAGACTGATTAGGGGTGTTGGAGATGGTCGTAAAAGTCGTGAAAGCGGAATGGGCAGTAAGGGATTTCAATGAGAAAAGTAAGTGATGTTGGCAGGGGTAGGAAATGTGGGGGGTGGTAGGAATGTACCAAAAGACAGAGGACACGACAAGTAGGCGATTGATGTTTTAAACGAGGGGTGTAGTTTATGCCGTGTGTAGAGGGAGAAGAGACAACGGGTGAAGAGGTAGCAAGAGGAGAACCAAACCGAACAGAGTTATGAGAGACGAGTTCGCTCTTGGATCGTTGCTTGTAGGAGAACAACGCAATTCTAAACGCTCCAGGTCTACTTGGGAGCGACAGCCATAAGAGCCTTTTCCTTGAGGACAGAGGGGTAGCTGTTCATGAGGTGTGCCAGGGCACGCAGATCCTCTTGGTCCAAGAGGGCAATAGTAACCTTGGGCTGCAGAAAAAATCAGTATAACAGGTGCTGCATCGAGGACTCAAAGCACTCACTGCTCCTTTGACACCCAAAGACTTGACAACTTTGAACCTTATAAAGTGAAAAACGCGCGTGTATTCAATTAAAAAAAGCCGTCTGAAATAAAGGAGAAAAGGCACGTACAACTTCTCTCCGAGGGCCTGCTTCTGGTGCTGGATCGGCTTGTCGAGAATGCCATCGATGAAGGAGTCGGTAGCTTGGACGATAAGAGGGTCAGCCTTGGGCAAAGGCAGGCCAGTCGCGCTTGCCGAGGAGGAATTTGCGAGCCTGATGATCTCAGCAGCAGGCAACCTCGAAAGGGAGGCAATTGTATGTGTGCTGGAACTGCTGCCCGAAGGTGTCGCAGGCGTAGGCGACGCAGCTGCCGATGGGCCACGAGACGACAGATCCGGAGTCGACGGCGACGCCTCCACCTTCGCTGTCTTCTTCGCCTGAGGCGTAACAGGCACTGGAGCCGGGGCCGACTTGGTTGACTGTGTGTCCGCCTTGCCGTCGTCCTGAGCATCGTCGCTGTCGAGCACCATCTTCGCATCGACGAGCTTCGCACGGAGAATTTCCGTGTTGAAGAGGCACATCGCCCGTTCCCTCTTTGGGAGGGACATGATGAGATCCGTCAAGTCGCTCTGGCGGGTTGACTCAAGCTTCGCAATAGCGGCGAAAATTCTGTCTCGCTCCGACATCGGTGGCACCGAACCTGCGGGCGAGGATGTTCGGGGAGGCGTCACCAAGGACTGGTCGACAGAGACGGGTGTCGACGGGTGTTCAGGGGCACTTGCCGTAGCCGGGTTGTTCTCGATTGACCTTGAATCCTGAGACGTAGGCTCAGAAGCAGGCCTTGAAGGCGACTCCTCGGGAGTCTCGACTTTGGACGGGAATTTGGCCGCCTGCGACTCAACCTGATCCTTAAGCTTCGCAGGATCGTCAAGGTACTGAAGGACGTTGCTCAGCGAAAGCGAGACCAGTGATTCCACCAAGGCATCGACTTCTTTGTCGCCGAGCACGTTCATTGACTTGACACGGCGGCCGAGCTCTCCAGTCAAGACCTCCTTGCGGACGACAGGTGAAAGCGTCGCAAGACTGTTGTAGTTCAACGGAACGTTTAGTGTTCCGTTCATCGCAGCCTATGCATGTTATCAGCCAGGGTTGTCTCCAGAGATGAGATAAAATGAACGAACGGTGTAATAGCTTCCAGAACCTCTCCTGCCTCTATCAGGTCGGTCTAGATGGGGCGGTTTGGGAGATAAGGCAGGAGAACCAAGACTTTGAGAGTAAATGCGAGGGCTATTCCATGCACTATAATCTCCAGCTTCACTGGCAGTTGGACTGGTGGCACCGCTGGAGCTTCTCCTGGGGTGTCCATTGTGGCCAAACCGGTGTGCCAGCTTCTCCTGCCTCAACTGCTTGGGTTCGTGAAGACGGACAACGATCTGTTTGCTGCCCAAAATAGCACCGTTCATCACACGCATAGCCTCCGCAGCTTTTTACAAAAACCTTTCAGCATATATACAATTGGAAGAGGTAGAAACTCTTACCATGGTCGGGTTGGTGATACGAGACGAAACCAAAGCCACGGCTTTCTCCATTCTCATTACGCATGACACGGGCACTGGGGTTCTAGTCAGGAAACTGACAACTAGAACATCGAAAAAAGCATATTTACCTAACAATCTGACCGAACTATTCCAAAAGCTGATGTTATCGCTCATCTGCTTGATGATATGGCAATACTCACTCTGCAGAAGTGTTGGAAGAGGCTATTTGAATCGATTTCGGGGCTCAGGTTCTAGGCGACATTCTTTAGCTAACGTAGAACCAGGAAGGGGGAAGAGAAGCCTCACTTTACAGAACAGGTTGCAGGGATCGATCAGACCGCTGTGGCTTGCCCCTTGAGGAGCGAGTTGCACTTGTTGTCCTGGCCCATGGATGAAGGGCGGTGGGGTTTGAACAGGAGAACGCAGAGGAGAGTACGGGCTTCCACGGGGTGGTGAATACTAGAAAGAACACGAAGGTGATGACCTAGTCAAGAAGAACCTGAATGCAGATAGACGAACCTGGATAGGGAAAGGCGGGTAGGGCAGACCAGACGGCACAAATGATGGCGCAGCAGGATTGAATTCGGGGATGGTCGTCGCGCGCCTTGGCTGATACACCTGCACAGCAATGTTTTGACCCTCTACTTCAGCGCAGTGCATTGCTTCTTCAGCCTGAATCGCGTCTTCCTCATTCCAGAATTCTACCATTCCAACGTCGGGGCCCAGATGTGTTTGAGTGCGGGCTGAGGCTAGGGCTCCAAAAGGGCGGAAGAGATCATAAAGCTGACCGTCCGTAAAATCTAGAGGAAGTTGCTTGACGAGACGCGGAAGCGCTGACGGCGGAGGCAACGGTGTTGGTGGGTTCGTTGGCGGATACGGCGAAAGCACGAGAGACACTGGAGGGTGGAGATCTGGGATATGACACGATTGGAGAGTCGCCAAAGCCTTCTCCGCTGGTGAACGAGGCATAGCATTAGTTATTTAAGCCGTACGACGCGCGAATAATAGAGACGACCAGTCACCTTTGTCCAGAAACTTGAATTCGATAGTGCCCGAGAGGAGGTTAGGAGAGCCGTCGCGGTGTATCTTTGGCCTGAAGGGGCCACAAGTTGCGAATGCCATTGCGATGTTCTCGTCAGTGACATAGGGTGGAAGGTTAGTGATGTATAAGAGAGGCTCATGAAGGTAGGGATGGGGTCGAGGACCGCTTGCATCCTGGAACTGATTGTAGCTGGGATCCATCTTGATTACTGAAATTTGGGAGACCTGTATTATGAAGAGAAGAACGAAAAGAAGGGGTTGCCTGTGCACGAGGCTTGGCAGAGCAGGAGAGACCTGGCGAACAAGGACCTCGATGATGCCAGGGAGCAACTCAAAAAAGTTCCCTCAGGCCGCATTTATGGATTATGTAAGCACACTTGATGAGGGCACGCGAGAGGCGTGCCACTGACACTCCAAATTCGACCACAGCCCCTGTGGTGTTCTAGTCTTTATTTATCTACACGTTCTACAAGTACAATATTTCCTCCGACCCATAAGCCCAGTTTCCCGAAAATAAAGATATTCTCTCCACCAGGGATCGTCTTTGCTCTCACCCACTTTCAAGGCTGCTCGGAAGACTTGACAAGCAAAGAGGGGTATCATTCGTAGCGCATCGTGAGGGTATATGACCGTGACGCCCTGTTGGCATCGTCTATGTCGGCGTATAATTTTCGTTGGTGTCACGTTGGAATGCAATTTACTGAAATTTCAAAGTCAGAACTAGAAGCCGAATGAAGGGTTAAGAGAACATACCGGATGACGCCTGCGCGCAACCCTTCGTCGTGAATGCGTCGACGATTGAATCGTCAGAGATGACGTGTATTGTTGAAGCGTATTCAAGATCTCTTTCGATCTAGACCTGCAATGATAGGGCATGAGACACTGCCATTTTTTAATTAAGGAATAAAACATACATTGCGCTTGTGAAAAGAGAAGCTCCTTCGAACAACTCCACATGAATGACTTCATGATTTTGAAGAGGTGCTGAAGACTCGACAACAGACTGTGTTTCTTGGCTGACGATAGGGGCCGCTGCAGCGAGGCAGAAATAGATGGCGAGGAGGATGAGCAGGCACCGGTGGAACATCGCAGAGGTAGTTTTCCTTGAACTGAGTGACTTGGGAGTGTTCAGTGAGGGGCGACGACTGATGTCGTTCCTCCTCCCCTCAGACGTATATATACCCAAAACCCATCAAGAATTCCTACGCCGGAAAGCAGTCCAGAACCCGCGCGGCAACTCAGAGTCAAAGGCCAACTCATTAACTGCGGGCTTTCAAAATGGCCACTCGTCGCTTCTTTTCCGAAGGGGCGTTCGATGATGGAAGGGTAATATTAACGCTATTTGTCAACTAGTCCTGCTTAGGCGGAGGAATTGTCAATAATGAAAGGTGTTATTGATGACTAGATCAAAGAGCTGGCGTACTGGGCGTACGCACGCTGAGTCCGCGGTGCAGAAGGTCGTCTGCGTGTTCCTGATAGAACTGGATAGGCACTCCTCAGGTGACTCCTTGGTCGAAGTCCGGAGGTGCATTACTCTCCAAGGACATCAGGAATCGCCAGGTGGCGGCATCCCCTGGACCGGGTTGCTCTCGAGAGAAGTCTTGGAGCAATGAACAAAAATAATATCTGTCAAGTGGCTCTGCGTATCCATTCAGTGTCGGCGCCACACAGAGCTATCTGACAATGACGCACCGCAGCCACCACCCCCATCGCAGCCGCCTTACCAAATCTTAGGCTAACGGAGACGTGTCTGAAGTGATAAGTCTCGATGAAATCGGCTTCCCGAGAAGGTGGGCCGCATTTCCAGATTAGTTGGAGGCACTCGGAAAGTAGTCGTAGAAAACTATACCGGAGGGCCTTGCGACGGCTGGTTACCGGGAATTCTATGCACGAAACGCCCTGGAAGAAAGAGGACCGGAGTGCCTTGCCCCTTGACCAGCAAGGAAAACGATTTCCTGGGTTCTAGCACCTGCAAAAGGCCGGAATCAGCTGAGATAAGCACTTACTAGCATGGCAGCTTCCAGTGCCTTCCATTACGTCGAGAAAGGAAGGCGGGCTTCCTCCTGGTAGCACACCACAAACCCCTTACTCACGCTCAGGAATGCGCCAATGAGTGGAGTTAGCGCAGCCAAGGCGGAAAGCCCTCAAGCCAAGGTATTGCACAATATATCACATTCAATAAGCTCTTCTGTATCCAATCTACACAGACAGATCAAAGGGTATCAGCACGAATATACAGCAAATAAGCATAGGAAGGACACATCTAGCAGGGCTGGCCTCGCTCCATCTGTGCTCACACGACTGCACATGGGCAAAGGTCCGCATGCTAGTCTTCAAGTCATGAAGCAGCCTGCATGGCTTCAAGCGCCTGGGCCCAGTCCTCAGTCTCCTTGGTCCGTGAATCCGAGGCTCTCCTGCGGGTAGTTCTTCAGGGGGTCCTTGCGCAGCGCTTCCGCCTCCGTAGTGGGTTCAGGTGCCTTCTTGTCTGCCTTTTTGATCTTCATGATAGAATCGGCGATAGGGACGATGGCCGCAGGGGACGACACCGCGGACTAGATAATAGAAAAAAAGCAGGTTAATATCAGTCAGATAAACGGAAGTGTAGAAAGATAAGAAGAGTGTCGGTTAGCTCCATGCCATGCCAATCATGAAAACCCTCACCTCGTCTCGGAATGGAGTGAACTTGGGTGTGGCTGTCTCCGTCTCCTGCGCCGCGGATTCAGGTGCGGACAACGGCTCCTCCGGACCGTCGACGAAAGGCACAAAGGTCTTCCCAGCAGTCTTCCCAGCAGTCCTTTCCTTTGCCTTCTTCGGTGCAGGCGGGGGCGGCATATCTTCTGGCGCCGGGTCTCTGAAAACTGCAATCTTCGACCCCGAACCTGAGCCAGACACCGACGCAGCGGCAGCAGCCATCCTCTTCGTCTTTCCCGCCTGCTTCAGCGTCGTCCCAACGAGCTTCTTCACCTCCGGCACGTTCTCTTTAATCCTCGTCTTCCGTGTGCCTAGGTCGTTCCATTCGCCGGGGCCTTCTTCTGCGGCCTGTGCCCCTGCCCCAGTGGGGTCAAGGAATATCTGGATCCGGCTATTCGATTGCGCTGGGGGAATTGGGATGCTGGATGAGGATCCCAGGGCCGTACGGGATGTAGATCCCCGGGACGATGATGATGACGAGGCGGCACCTGAAGTTGCGGTTGTGGCCAGGGCCTGCCGCGGGGGTCGAGAAGAGGAAGGAACTGGTTGGGCGGTTGGTGGAGAGACAGTGGACATCATGCGCTTCTGGAAATCCTCGTATCTGCTTCGTAAATGTTCAAGAGGGGAAGCCTTTCTTGCGATACCCAACGAGTAGGCTGCGTCAGCTTCTTTGCGGCTACAGCGTCATGTTTAGCGTCTGCCACCAATGAGAGGGACGAAGAACCACTTACCGGCCATCTCTTTCAAGAACTGCTGCATGTTCCTCGTATAGCAGCGCAAACTCCGTTCCGATGTCGTTGGCAATCAGAAATTTGTAGATAACGGTTGGTTTCTCCACATAGCTCGCATAAAGCAACCAAAGCTTGAGATATTTGAGGTCGCTTCTCCATTCTCCGTTTCTATCATCCTTCAACACTCGTGTTGCTTCTTCCAGCAGCTCCAGAAGTCCGGACTCCGCCGAATGCCCTTGAGGATAGTTCTCCACGGTCCAATAAACCAAGCGACAGTATGCCTCCAGAGGATCACCATCTTCGTCCTCCAAAGCAAGCTCGACGTTGACGCGCAGTCGATTCCGTGTAACAGACAATTTTACTTCTCTTTGAGAGTGTGGGGTGGCCAGAAGAGCCGAGAGAGCGGTTACGCGACGTCCAGTGGCAAGTGGTTGGACATTTTCCTTCACAGCTTCCAATAAATCGCAATCAACGATGTCCGGGGAGATTTGCTCGTAGTCGTCCTCGTTTTGAGACATTTCGGGACACTCGTGAGCTACTGTGAGAGACAAAGAATGACGGCCAAGCTGTGGAAAAAGTTAGAATGAAAAATGCGCTTTCAGAACTTACTTTCAGGGTAGCAGAATAAGGAAATTATACGTCACGTTACCGCGACACGACCGAGGCACGTCAATCATGTGATGCGGTAAAATGACTGCCCCTTCAATGACTTCTGAGCCTCTAGTAGAAGTTACACTCGGACTCCTAGGTCTAGAGCAGATATCTAATACTGGTACAAAATGTGGAATATCGCCAATTACGAATGTAGTCATACATCAATCACAATTGCGGTCGATACCGTTGATAATCCTTTGCGAATGTAAGTCTTGGTCACTGATGGAGCTGCATCGTTCATGGAACGTAGCGGAATTCAGGGGCCTGAATAGTGCAATTTTTCAGTTATTGCATGAAGGACGGAGAAAGCAATGCCGGGCTGACTTTGTCTGCCAGCTCGTGCGTGTTTATCTTCCCGTTCGGTTTGGCCTTGCCATATAGTTTGTCGCGGCGAGCATTGTCCCATCGGTACGAAATCTGACTCCAAGATTACTGGTAAAAAGTTAAAAAATCCACGAAATCAACTCACCGACAGAACTACGCTAGACAAAGCTGCCAAAAAGAGAAGACCGCACGAGACTAAGACTAGGAATCAGCGACTGGGCACTCTTGCGTTCGTCGAGTTGGGGAACTAACTTCCAAATCCTTTCCTATCGAGCATGTTTTAGGCGGAGTGGAGGGTATATGGAAAATTGACTCACATATATCTCGGTCCCTCGGTCTGCGGGAAAAGGTGCGACCCTAAAATACTACCGCACTGCCCGATGGCCATAAATAGCGGTATGCCAGTGGCTTTCTTGGTTTCGGAGCCCAAGTTATGACCAACTAGAAAGTCAAGCAACATGAAGACACCTTCCAACGGACTTTCAGACAGGAACTTACACCAAGCAATGGTCAATCCGATCGAAGTATATGTTCCGCTCGTGATGCAAAACGTCGCGAAATAGCGAGCGTGATTATCGTCCACAACCGTCAAGAGTAGGCTGGAGAAGCGAGAAGATAATAGGGGTTCATTGAACAGGAAATGGAATGACATACAGATACCCGATTCCTGCTATGCAGCAAGAAATACCCATGAAGATCCCTCTACTTTGCATTCGGTCAGACGTAGACGAAAATGACAACAGCACGGCAGCAGCGACTGCATATGGAGGCACAGTCAGTAGTTGAGCAAGAGCGTTTGCTATAAGACACAATACAATAGATTAGCTCTCTTGCTCATCGAATAAGTGAAGTACGACGCACTGTACCCAAAAGTCGTTATAATTGTGGGTAAGAATGCTCCGATTGAAGCAAGAGCACAATTCAAACCGAAATAGATGACACCCCCTGCATATATCTGTCAATACGGTGCTAGTAAGCAGGCTGTGGATTGGGAATAGATGGAAAGTGACTTGCCCTCCAATCGCGGAATGCAGCAACAATGTGAGCTAATAAACGATGGTCAGAGAAAACAGGATTGAAACCCTGAGCGCCTTCAAACCTTTGTTCACGACAGCGCCAACATCTCCACTAGAATCTCTGTTCATTCGCTCGACTGCTATTTGACGTTCTCGGTCATTGAGGTAGGTAGTTGATTCGGGTCGGTTGGGCAAGAAGAAATAGGTGGCAATTCCGAGGAGGATAGGAGGAACACCCTAATATATGATATGAATTTATTATTGCATATGTATGACGGAGAGGTTGTTTACCTCAATGATGAACAGCAGTCTCCAGTTGCGTATTGATGAATGAATATGCTGCACCCCGAAGGCAATGAGACCCCCAAAAGCTCCTGCTACTGTCGCAAATCCAAACCATAGCGCAAACTAATTTCGTCAAGTCTACGTTGTGGTTCCATTGAAGTGGAAGAAACACACCCGAAGGCCGAGCTCTCGTTTCGTGTAAAAGAAGGCTAAAACCACGCACACAATCAGTGAAAGGTGAAAGGTAAGCAAGAAAGACCCACAGAAGTAGAGAGTTATCACGGGTCCAAATCCCGCTTCGAATACGCCGAGGGCGACTCTCGCTGTCATCAAGCTTGCGAAATTGAACCCAGTAGCCTGCAATGAATTAGTGCGGGGTTTTTAAGCTGTTGAGGAAGAGCATACCATCAGAGTCGATGTTGTGCCCCAACCTATGGCTGCAATCGCGACATATGTCTTTGGAGGGAAGAGCTTGGAGATGATGGTGGCTGGAATTTGGCAGAGAACCTGCAAGGTTGTTAGGTGCTGCACTTGTAAAGAAAAGAGATTGACGCACGTATGAGAAGAAAAAAGCAGAAATAATCCAATCGAATAACACCCCAGATTTATCTCCTCCAAGAACATCTTCAGGTAAGCCTTGCAGTCGTGCGTTTCCGATATTCGACCTATCAAGTGCTGGGAAATTTATGTCAGAACAACGATTCAAAGAGATGTGAGGTCGAGCGCACATGCAAAGAGGTAGAGCAGGCAGGTGATAGGCAGGATTCGTTTGTCGAGTTTCCGAACAAGGTCCCGCTCTTCTTGCGTGCCCTCGAACGACTCGGGGAATTGGCCTTGAGATTCCTCCACATCTTCAGAGATGCGAGCTACCTTTTCGTTCCGTTCCTTTGTTAGCGTAGGCTCTTCAGACATTTCAGCCAAAGGGGTGGGTGCAAAGGAGGGCGGGGGAGAGCAGCAGGGGGAATGCGGAAGCGAACACCTTTCAAGGACGCTCACTCGCGAGAAAGCATACGGGCTCCACCCTTTAAACAAAAAGATCACGCGGCTTCGCAATAAAACCGTGGAAGCTAGACGCATTGAACCCAGGAATCATGCCCTCGGGCGAAAGACGGGGCTCCTTTAGCTATAAATTGCACAGGGTTTCTCACCAAAACATACGGGACCTCAGGTGGCTTCCTCCAGAACAGCAGTACGTCAGAAACGGAGCTAGCCAGGCTCTTGATCATCAGCTGGAACCTGCGGTTGGTGTTTTGAGGAGCAGCGCCGAAGGCCTGAGACCTTGAGTTGTGAAGTGATGGTCAAGAATTGAGGGTAAGCTTGAACTTTGACCGGTTGACCCCTTGCTCGGATGACCGCCGATGCTGTCAGAGTTCGCCACAGTTATTCATAGCCTCCTGTAGTACGGAGTCGGATTAGAGACCCTGCAATTGCAAGGAAAGTGTTATTTTGGGGCGATGTTGGATTTTCAGATAGATGGACGTGGCATCATTACAGAGAAGACGGGGAGAACGTTGTTGAGCAAAAGGTTTATGTCGTTGCAAGTGAATCGTTAGGAATTGGGATTGTTGTTTTCAGGGTCACCGGTCATGGTGTATGCCAAGCCATTTGGCGCCGTCCGCGTTCCGGTCCGTAGACAGATCCGGAGGACGGGGCAGGTCCGACTACGTCCGGAAGGAAACACATCTTGTACCCCACACTTCCCCCACATTCACCCAGCAGTCTCAGCACTGCATCAACTCAGATTCCCATGGTAAATACAGAATGCTGATTTCAATCCAGACGCAGTCGATGAAACGGAAAGACTGCTGTGTTTCTACTCAGGAAAGTGCGCCACACTCCCAACATCAACAATCCTCCAAGTCCGGCTGGCTAATTCAAGGCCAGTTAACTTGACAATGAATAGGTATTAGGAATGGCACATGTTTCCTCAAAACACGGAGAACACGCCGGCTAACCTCACGCAAGGCACCTGGATCCAAGAACTTGTGGCCTGACTGAAATCCTTGTTTCCATTCATGCGGCAATCCCAACCTGATCCATCGATCTTCCTCATCAGCGTGATGCAGCCTCAACTCACGCACAATCTGAAAAAAATTTGCGGTTCGGGGACGGATTCTGACGCTTCGCAAAGTTACAAGCAGCATTGGTGACTGGCTAGTCATCTCAGAAAACCCGAATCCCATCGCAAATCCTCTTCGGCGCTAATAAGGAAAACCTAAAATACGAGGCCCTCAGGGCCGGTTCTGAATATGCTTTTCAAGACCTCAGGCCTGCAGAGCCATTAGCCGGATGAGGCTCGTCATCGCCACCATGAGGGATTTCCTACATACTAAGCAATCCGTATGCCCACGTTCCGAAACACGAAGGGTAAGAAGGCTCCATTCGAGATTCACAGGACCCTTTAGTGTCACCCGAGCCTTCAATTCAACGGTTTGCGTGACCGGCAAGATAAGGCACAAAGAATGGTTAGCAGCATCTGAATCCTGTATTCTGCTGTTCTTATCAATGGACGTCATCAAGAAAGACGTCAAAGTTCATCCTCTCAAACAACTTGGACTTGCCAGATACGACAAAATCCTCTTACTGTCCTCAGCAACGTCCTAATAGGTGCTCGTCTTTACAGAGTGCTTTTGTTCGCACTTCGAGGGCGATTTTCTCAGGCAGCTATCACCTTCAAGGCCTCCGATTGACAAATCCCAAGGATTAGAAGTACCATTAGGGCGCAATGGAACTTGAACGGACGATCAACGTTTTCTCCCTCGCTCAAGCCATTGTTCGCCAAGCTGAAGTGCGGCTCGCCTTTCTTGATGTTTGACCGAGACAATCATCTAGTGGTTTCATGGCCGCTGCTAGCCTGGAAGCTTTCATTTCAAGGGTGGTTTCACCATCTTCTCCGCGGTCTGAGCGAGAGTAAGCGGTCGCCATTATTTCGAAATAGTGTCAAAAGACTAGTTCAAGATACTTCAGTGGCCAACAAGTCCTCCCGTGATCGTATGGATAGCTTAGCTATCCCCGTGTTCAGTCAATCATTATGGTCAAGCGCTAAGCATTGAATCATCGGCGCTTATTACTGCAGCTGGTAATGCTCAATGCCCATGGCAGCCTCCAGCTGTAAAAAGATTTACTCACGGCTTGGATGCAGCATCAAGCGCTGTCGTACATGTGTACAACCTCTCCCTGCTGGGACTCAGAGCTCTGAGTAGATGTAGGGTAGTTTAGCTCTGGGTGCGAATGTCAACGAGGTTACGAAACATATTATATCACAGAGGTGGTGTCAGAAGCTTGAGGCAAAGTGACACCACTTTCATTTACTTAGACCACGATGGGATGGGTAAGGCGATCGTAGTGAATAGGTTGGAAGTTACCGGCTACCTCCCAATGGCCAGATTTTGCCAACTAGGATTTCTGTTTCGTGAAGGAAGCGCCGGAGCAATCATGATTCATGTTCTTCCGGCTACGATTTGCAGGGTCGCGTCGGCCCGGACATCAGGCACTCGGATACTAACACGACCACGTGCCCGGTTAGGATTTAAAAAGCCTGAAAAGATGACCTGATTCTGAATTCACGCAACGACATAAAAAAGTCGTCAGACCAGTTCGTGAAGGCATCCTTCTCTCCCATCTCTCCTTCCCGACGACAAGTCTTTCTGCCATTTTAACGTTCAACCGTTTCTGTGAGTCGAATATCCTTCCTTAGGGCATTCCGCGACCGTTCAGGTGTTTGCCAGCGAGACACTTGAACTGGGTTTCGTCCTACCGATTTCTTGCGTTGGGGACATTCCGGTTCTGACTGTTTCTTTCAATAGGAAAATGTCTTCCACTGGTGTTGCACTGAGCGACGGGCGCGTTCAAAACCGCGTTGAGAACTACACCAAGTTCTGGCAGAAAGATCTTGCGCAAGAAAGGGGTGCCGACAACGACAAGCGTCTCGACAGCTATACCGAGGTCGTCAACGGTAAGCACCACCCTTTGTTGCGCATTCATATCATTGTTTGAACTTTTGGTTATGCTTCCAGGCTATTACGATGGTGCGACCGAGCTGTATGAATACGGCTGGGCTCAGTCGTTCCACTTCTCCCGTTTCTACAAGGGAGAGGCTTTCCACGCATCCCTCGCCCGCCACGAGCACTACCTCGCTGCCCAGATGAATCTCCGTCCCGGTATGCGTGTCCTCGACGTCGGTTGTGGTGTCGGTGGCCCCGCTCGCGAGATCACCCAGTTCTCCGACGCCCAAATCATTGGCCTGAATAATAACGACTTCCAGATTCAACGTGCCAGGAAGTACACCAAGCAGGCGGGTTTGGAGAACCAGGTCACTTTTGTCAAGGGTGATTTCATGAAGTTGTCGGAGCAGTTTGGTGAAAACTACTTCGATGCAGGTAAGCCTTTTTTCAGCTCATGAAAAAGTAGCAGTGATGCTGATGGGGGTTCTGTAATAGTATATGCCATTGAGGCCACTGTTCATGCACCGACTTGGGAGGGCGTGTATGGCGAAATCTTTAAGGTCCTGAAGCCTGGAGGTGTTGTAAGTCGTCTCTCCGCACGTATTCTACAATCCCGTCTAAACCTCGCTTAGTTCGGTGTCTATGAGTGGTGTATGACCGACAAGTGGGATCCCTCTATCCCCGAGCACAAGCGTGTCGCTCATCAAATCGAACTTGGCAACGGCATTCCCGAGATGCGTCCTCTGAGAATGGCGCGCGAGGCTCTGAAGACCGTCGGGTTCCAGATCGAGCACGAGGAGGATTTGGCCGAACGTCCTGATCCCATCCCTTGGTACTACCCACTTGAGGGTGACATCTCCAAGGCCCAGACAATGTGGGACTATTTTACTGTGTGGCGTATGAGCTGGAGCGGCATGTTCGTCACCCATAACGCTGTTCGCATCTTGGAGTTCCTTGGTCTGGTGCCTAAGGGTACTCATGATGTCGGCGAGTCTTTGAAGGTTGCTGGCGCTTCGCTCGTCGAGAGCGGACGCAAAAAGCTGTTTACCCCGATGTACCTGGTCATCAGCCGCAAACCTGCCAACTAGTCGTGCACTCGTTTATATACACTACTACTTAGATTTACATTTATATGATACCCGTAATTGAAAACATGAATATTGGGATTGATGGGATTGAACCCGGCAAGTTCCGGTGGTGGTGCGAGATTCTTGTTGGCTGGGTTTCTTCGTTTTGCCCTGGTCTCAGATGGCGAGCGATCCCAGGGTACACAAGCCTCGTCTGCCGAAAGCTTACACCGACCAGCAGCTTGCCTTTCTCAAAGGGTGAGACACAATCCCAGCAACAACCAGCACGCGCTCATCGTCCTACAGCAGTCTGCCAGAGTTCGAACGGCGATCGCAAGGATCCATTCGCGGCGATGCGAAGAAGTTCGCACTGGAGAGGGCCCAGGATTTCATCGTGCGCTTCGGGCTGCCCGATGAGTTCGTCAACATCGAGGAACCAGAGTCTCGCTTCAAGGAGGTGCGAGTTTATGGACACCCTCCTCTCATCCCTGCTGACATGCGCCATCAGCAAATCTACAACTGGTTCAAGAACACTGTTGGCCGAACAAGGCGGAAGTTAGAAGGGCGTCCACGGTCTGCGAAGAAGGCCGCAGAGAAAGGTGAACTGACCCGGCGTTTCTCCAGTCCCATTGTGCTCAACACTACGTCGTGTTGTACAGCCGCCGCGCTCGCCAATGACCTCGCATGGAATTCCTCGGTCGCCACTCCCAATGTCGTGCCATACTCCCATGCCGAGAGTAGCACCAGCAGCCCTGTTAACCAAGCCCAAACTCTCATCTCGCCCATCCAGTATGGGGGCATTCAGCCTAGCTCCTCAATGCAGCAGAACTCGTCTATGCAGCAGACGGCCCCCATGCAGTCGAACTCATCGATGCAACAGAATCCATCCATGCAGCAGACCCCCACGATGCAGACGAATTCTTCGATGCAGCCGACCCCGATGCAGCCGAGCCCTTCGATGGGTCCACCTCCGCAGGCCCTAGCCAATCCGAATCCCACGCACACCCTCTCGACTCTCGGACTGTCCATCACCCAAAGCACGATCCGCGAAACTTTCCTGCAGGGCGTCGACTCCTCCACGGTGGCCAACATGATCCAGTCGTTTATCGCCAGTGCTGCGCCTTCTTCGATACCGCTGACACCCGTTGTCGATGCCCTCTTTGACGCCATCTCAGAGTCCTCTTCGCCCAACCCATTCAGCCGCGACCCTCTTCCGTATCTAAAACATTTCCTCGAAGCTTCATCCTACTTTACTTCTTCCGTCATCCATGCAGGTGTTTCCGGCCCTCTTGCTGGCCCCCGCGCCCTGCAGATGCAAATTCGCAAGAATTCTGTATGGACACCTACACCTTCCGCTGCGCGAGGCAATTCCAGCACGTCGCGGTCCACTCCTGTAGTAGGGGTGTCCTCAGGATCGGCCTCGCTCTCAGATGAGATGCAACGCATTGCTCTGGATCGACAGCGGCGGAAGGACCATATCCAATGGGCACGGATACATGCGGCTGCGCTCGAGCTAAACATGCTCGGTCTCGGACGTGCTTCGGATGTAGACAACACCGGATACGCATACGCCATGGGCAGGGCTTTCTCCGAGATGACGGCCCGGGACGCTGTGTGGGAGCCGGATGAGGTTGAATGGGTGGCGGGCATTTGTGTGCTACGTTCGGTGATCAGGACCGCGATCTGCGGAGACCGGAGGCAACGGGATGAATATGACGAGCTGTTGAGGACCTATGAAGGCCGGTGGAAGGAGATAAAGGACGAGGCGAGGCAGGGCCTCTGCACGGTTCGTTTGGTTCTTACTTTTTGCCCCGCCCCACGCTCACCTGTTCGTAGGAGGTGTTACTCTCGGCCAAAGACGAGCTGGCCAGATTGGATAACTCACTGTCATGATTTCTTGGATACCCTTGACGCCCGTTTAAGGATCTTGAATACCAGGCTTGGTTACCGGTTACCCCTCTTCCACTTTCCCTCTATAGGGCTGTAGTTGCTAACATTGTGTTTTTCCCGTCTATGCTTTGTATCGCTCTTCATCACCGCTTGCCTGCCTTGTCCCTAACTTATTACTGTATCCCTTCACTCCCGGACATTCCCATCAGTTATGACTTCATGATATTTATGATAGAATCGGATGTTGTTTCTCCAAATTCTCGTGTTAGGGAAGGACTAAGAACACTTGACGGTAAACGCCTTGAAAATCGGTTGAATATATGCGTCTTTTTTTACGGTTATATGCGTTGTCATGAATACATGCTCTCTGTTTATTACTTTTCGAACTATAAAACGTTTGAAAACAGTGTGGGTGGTGAAGCAAGCACTGAAGAAATCATGTCTGAGTCCTGAGCAAAGGTGCCAAGGACGAAGGAGAATTTGAGTTGCGAAGGAGTCTAGAATAATTACACGAAGTAGGTGACATGAATTTTGAGAATCAACCGAGAAGCGGGAAGCGAGGTTTTTGTGGCGACTGTACATATATGGACACACTTCCGGAACATCCGCTGACGAGCCCCTAGACTAAGAGAGCTCTAGAGCCGGGCCTTGGGAATCATGGGTCGAAGTGTGTCGTCATTTTTGGCGGCGGCGGCGAGATTAGTGAATTGCACCTGAGCCGCTTAAGTCAGGGCATGCCGCAGGGCAGATATGTTCAAGGGCGATAAAAGTTGAAGAGCCGTCATCTTGCCTTCAATTGCCCCAGTTCTTTCCATGGTGGCGGACATGGGTTGGTTTCCAGCTGCGGAGTTGACGTCAAACCTAGCTTGAAGTCGGACAGAAAATTCTCAAGTACATACCGTTTACGCGGGTTTATCCTAGCTTGGCGGGGTAAACGTTAATGGCGTCGAGGTAATTGGGAGAGTTGGTAATGGTCGTAGTTCGAGTTTGAGCAGCTAGCAAACTGGATAATCGATTGAGAAGACGGTTTATATATAGGTCAGCACCACAATCCGATCAGGACCAAATGCAGGTTTCGTCCGGTCCTACCCTATCTACCTAGTCAACATAGAAATAAGAAAGCAGTAGAGATTTTTCGTAAGGCGTGTTATCAGTCCACAGGTAACAATCTGCCGAGCATATCGTCGTACGAGCAAGAAAGATACTTGTATGCGCTGAATTTCCAGCCATATATCATAAAAGTTAGGACATCTGGATCCTGGCGTACAGCTAGACAAAGCTTCGTTACTCCACGGTTTGCGACCAGGTATGAAGAGGGCTCACGATTGAACATAGGCGTGTAGACGATAGAATGCTCTCCCTGGAAGGCCCATCGGCGATTCGGGACGTCCGCAAGGAGCATCACGGCCCATTTCTTGAGGAGGGCCGTCGCACGCCGTTGGAAGTGGTAGATCTTCTCTCCAGGGATCGACGAAGGGTGCACATTTGCAACATGATACATGGCATGATGGATACTCGAACCCTAGAAGAAGAAAAAGGCAGAATTAGTCACGACAATCGCGAATAGAAAAGAAAGAGGCTGACATAAAGGTCATGTACGTCGTTTACATCGTGCTTCTCTAGTGCATTGAACACCTTTGCCAACTTATATGCATGGTTGATCTTCAAATCCAACTTCGAAGGGGTCGTAGGCAGGCTACCCGACAGTTGTGGGATTTCCTTCTCGAGCTTGTATCTGATGTTCTGCAGCTCGCGCGGGTGTGCACGGAGGATGTACTGCGACACATCCTGCTCGAGACGTTCATGGCTGAGATGACAGTTACCTGCATCCGCAAAAATCAACCGCATCTGAAGGAGCGGACTGGCCAAGCCAACGGAGGCCTCAGGACTTTCGAGGAATCGCGTCGAGGCAATCTCGTTCAAGGTTCGTTCGAGGTTGTATACCGGCGTGCTAACACCAATATGGAGGGATTCCAGATGAGGGAGGAGCACCAGTTGATTCGGGCGTACAATAAAAGCTTCCAGGTCGGACGAATGGGGCATCGCGATACTCAGCTTGACGAGGTCGTCCAACCCCCTCAGAAGCGCTGTCAACTCTCCGGGAGGTATGGTCTGCAGACACGTCCCCAGTGCAAGATTCTGCAGCCTGGCCGTACAAGCTAGAGAACGAGACAACAAGGCGCTGAGGGCTGGAATGGGGTTCACAGGGAAGTTGGTAATGGCAATTGACTCGACGGCAGGAAGGGTTAAGCTGTTGAGGAGGCTGTTGATAGAGTCATCGTTCGATGAAATAGAGTCCAAGTCGGTTGGGAGGGGAATGTAGTGAATATCGAAGGAGGTGAGATTGGGTAATGAGGTCCTTGGTCTGGACAGCCCGAGGTTGTTGGAGGTGATACCGCGGGCGGAAAGATTAGAAATGTCGTTAGACTGCGTTAGGACGTTGTGGAGCGGACTATCGTTACACCAACATGTTCCATCTTTAAATTCGATGATCTGAGACCAAGGAAGCTTGAACTCCAGGCAACTGTCGGAGAGATGAACGACTTGAAGTTTCGGTGCAACTTCGAACATGTCTATGACTGATTTCCGGATCTCTTTGGGGTCGGGATGAATGGCCAAATTGACATAATTCAACAGCAAAAGTCGATGCTTGATGCTTTGGAAGGCTTCGAGAAGGTCGATGTAGCATTGTAGGTTGAACGACTCCCACCGTTCGGAGTGAGACGCCAACAGGTCTACGATGGGCCGGAAGCTCTCAACTTGAGGATTAGTCCATTTTATGCAGCACACGGAGACGTATAAAGGCGCAGCAGCCGATCTCTCGAGGAGCATCTTGTAGAAGTCGAAGCAATATCTCGGGAGGCGCTGTTTCTCCCAGGCGCAGAAGTCAACGTGAATGTGACTCCATAGGTGCGGGTGAGATAGGGCCGCCTCTCTCCATGCCCGACAGACATGAGAAGGCGTCCAAGGGTATTGGACGCGGTCGAGGGACGGGAATGGACTGATATAGTGGTCGAATATTGCTGCAAGCACCTCAGGGGGTAGGCGCCGGAGGGGTGATAGTAGGGCTTTATGGTCGCGAATGAATTCGGTGCTCTTCTGCACAAAGTGCGGGTCCTGGGTGCCCAGCACGCCGTGTTCGGAGGGACCTGCCTTCTCCGTTGGGTTTGCGCCGTGGTCCGAATCCGCCATCGTCGAAATAAGAAAAGTGGATACATTGTCTATCGCATGTCGGACTTCTGCTGTCTCTGCTTCTGTCGGCGGGGCATTCGACTTGAGGAGGTGCGGGACAGGGGAGGCTGTGTCAATGGAAGAACCATGTGTTGAGGAACGCGACGCCTTGCGCGAATGCGAAAAGGTTGAAAGTCGTCGGTGTAGGCGGTTCATGCTTCAATGCTGGCGCTGGAGAGGGGAGCGCTGAAAGGTTATAAGGCGCTGATAAAAGAAGTATACTTATGTACGTTGACTCACCATGACAAAGTGCTGTGAAGATTGGACTTGCCCATCAACGGATCCGCCGAGAACAATAATTACACCGCATAAAGGTGTAGCAGGATTCCGGAGTCGGCCTTTCAGGGAGACCGCCGACTATTTTCGGCGGCGGCGTTGGGCGGTGTTGGTGGATGCTATGTTGGCATCATGGTGGTTGGTGTCAAGCCGTAGTCCCACCGACTCGGACAGTGGTCGCACAGACTCACGATGGCCCATACCTTGCCTTTGGACATCCGAGAGCTGAGGGAAGAAAAAGATCAGAAAGCGATATGTGGCTGTGAAACATGCCAATCACTGTGACGCATTTATCACATTTTACTTCTCCAATTTCAGTGCCTTTATCTCTTCTCTTTCTTCTGGTCAAAACTCTTTTTCCATTCGATAGAATGTTCCCAAAGAGCCTCCGCGCGAGTCCGTAGGTCAATAGGTATCTTCACAAACTTCCGAAACTCCGGGGACGATTGCGGTGGGCCCAGTGCCCTGCGTGCAATCTTTCACATAGCTCCGAGCATCAAGATATACCTCAAACCTAAGATCAAAGGAAAGGAAATACCTTATAGTATGAAAGCAAAGATAGCCCGGGCCTGTACCATCGCTCAAAGAAAGATGAAGTCGTGGTCCAACGATTCGGTCAACAAGATGATCCCGCTCATTTCGGCGATGTAATCCCTTATTTCCTTCCTCTTGAACTATCCAGCCCTGGACGCCTTCGCTGTATCGTGTCATTCCTGGTGTTTACATTTCCAGAAGCTGTGGAATTATCTTTCGGTGTTTCAGGACATGTGTTGACCTTGAACAGAAGTTTATCATCACAGTGCACTTCCTCTTTCATTTCCCCCAATAGCACTCCCCAACACCTTCCTGATCTCTTTCTCTTTCTCCTTCCAAGACTCCCGAGGGAGCGCATAACCATCCGAGACCTTGGCGTACGTAACGCCACCCATACGTGCGATGGGACGCAGCTTGCTTGGGTCTGCGACGCCGCGAGCGGGGTCTACAACATCGTTCCGAATGTGAATGTACTTGATCGTGCCGAGGATGAGCGTTGCTGTGATCTCGCCTGTGGAGGGCTCAGTGATGTCAATTGCTTGGAGGAGCTGGGTTAAGTTGGAGAACTGCGTTAACAAAAGTGAATGTGGAAGGGGTTGCAAGAAGGCCGACCTCGCATTCCATGCTAAAAGCGCTCTCCTTCACCCGTGGGGCTTTGACTTGAATCTAGTATCAAGCACGCTTGAATGCTCGTATTGAAGGGGGGAATAGAAAGGACGTACGCTTGGTGCCTTCGTGAGGCCACTGATTGCCCATTCGCTGACATCGGGTGGGGTGTCAATCGAGCAGATGTTAGCCTGCTCGATCCACGGCTCGCTGATAATGTTGACCGTAAAGCCCTTCGTGTCGCGCACGTTCTGTGCAGTGTCCTTCGCGCCTTGCGCGGTGTACGCGCAGGAGAAAGAGAGCACAGCAGGTCGAGAGCTGACTTCGTTGAACCAGCTGCGATGGCGCGGTCATTCATCTTCAAGGCAGCATATAATCGTATACAAACCTGAAGGGTGCGAGATTTTCCACGCCGTCTTTGGATAGAGAGGAAACGAACGCGACTGGACGAGGCAGGATGCCTGAAAGTAAGACAGCGTACACTTGCCTGCAAGACAAGTTCGATACCACCATCTTTTCGAGGTCATCTGAGCTTCAAAACACGTACCGCGGGTCCTCCTTTGAGATATCCACCACCTTCCAGCCCGCCTTCTCCCCTTCTGCCCAAGCTCTACCGTCCTCTGTCGCCTCGATCCCCTGTCCATACGTCCACCCAGGGTTTGGCGGCGCGGAGTACTTGAACTCTTTCGTGGGCACAAACGGGGGCAGATCAGTCATCTTTGGAGGCGATAGAGACTCAGAAGGTGGAAGATGTTATGTAGCTGAAGGTTGGAATCATATCTGAGATATCAGTAAGCAACTGAGCATGACCAGGACCGAGCTGACGGATGATGTCGACGGTCGTGCGCGCTGATCGCTACGCCTCCATCGTTTCTTCCATCACATAGAAATTGGAATGCACCCACTTGTACAACTCTCGCTCATCTAACTATTTCCTAGGCGACGTATTCCTTGGCCCCAAGGTCCTGAAGAAGAGTTGTCATTTTCTGCAGAAGATGTATGCACTTTATTTATACGTACGCTACATTTTGTATCTTACATTCCAAATCCAAATTCCCAATCTTTTCCTCCAAGATGTTTCTTTGCTTCGCATCTTATTTAACAAAATCCACAAGAGCAAGCATTAGCCGCAGCTAGCCATTCGTGATCTGAACACTCTGTCGAGGTAAACCGTTTCTTGGGATCCAACCGGAGGCAGCCCTTGACGAAGGCTGTAGCTGCCGCGACATCGTCCTTGTGGAGTGCATCCTCAAGCCCCGATTCGAGAGAGGGAGCATACCCGTGGGCCGTGGTATTGAAGTCCTTCATTTTACTGTCGCCCAGCCATTCTTTCGGCAGTTCATCTTCTAGGGCTGCACTCAATGTGGCTATTTGCTTCGAAATGTTTCCTGTCAGATAGAAGGGAGGGCCTCCCGTAAGGAGAGTGAATGTCTAGTAGGGTAGTAGGGTGGATTCATGAACATGACTCGAATAAATTTCTCCTGGATAGACTTACCATGATTCCGAGCATCCAAATGTCAGTTTGAGGCGAACACGATGCTTGCTGCAAAAGTGTTTCGGGGGCAAAAGAGTAGTCGCCGTTTTTCTCTGGTTTGTAAGTCGAACTTTGGGCTATTGAAGGATCGTTCAATATCCCATACAGTGGATAAATAGAAACAGAGCCTTACCGTGTCCAAAATTGTTGAGTATCAACGGCCAGTCGACTACTCTTTTTGGCTTGTCGTTCCATTTAAAATCGTGGATGAGCGGCTGTGATCGTACGGCGACGTGTTTTTTAATCCTGGAAGTGGTCGGTGCTGGCTCCGAGTCAAGAATGGGCTTAAGGAATTCGGGCTGCGTCGCCGTCGAGAACAAAATATTGTCTGCTTTGACCGCTAGAAGCTAGGTTAGAAATGATGTTTTCGATGCACTAGATAAGCATACCCCCGTGCATTATCCCAGCGCCGTGCAAGCCTTCGAGCGCATCGGCCACAGTGCGTACAATACGCTGCACCACATGAACGGGAAGGCGCTGGTGTTCAGCCTGTTCCTGCAGAACATGAATAGATGTGCTCAATGGATTCGTCACAACACAGAGGTGGTCTCCATCTCCGCTTTTCTCCCAGAAGCTCCCGTGGAAGGCCGGGAGTCGCAGGCTAGCATCGACGCTGTCCAGCACCCTGAGGATCGGAAGCTCGACGGTCTTTGCCTGCTCTGAGGCGGTGATCGTGAATATCTTCACCGCGAAGTAGTCGGCATCGCGAGAGTCCCAGACAAGCCATGTCGATGATCGAGGGCCGTACCCGAGCTTGCGTACGATTTCGTATTTATCTCCATTAAGTTTCTGGCGAATGTTGGCTGGGTAGTAGCCGCCACCCTCGGTTGGGGGAAGGTCGAGAGGTTCCTCAGGATAAGACATTAGATGGCGAAGTAACGATGAACGGAGCGCCTTCCAAGTCAGAGACTTATTTAAGCATTAGAACAACCACAGCCTTTCGGTGACCATCTGCCAAACTCGAAGGCAACTGATCGTGATTTGACCTGTGGCACAAACTCGGCATGAATTGCACCTAACCGCTGACGTTTCTGGTCCATTGAAAAGGTCTGTACTCCGTCGAAATCTTGTTCAATTCCGTCAGTGTCAGGGTTAAATTAGTTCTCGGGGCTTTCGGGGCTTCCTGGCGGTGCATGGGCGCTGATGCTGTCCGAAGCTTACGCTGCGCCACTGTAAAGAAACGCATATAAGAGGTCTGCTTGACGGCGACGCCTCTTCACGGCTGGACCGAAACATATCCTACCAACTCTAGGTGCTGGACATCTCGAAGAATTCAAGCAACGATCACCATGAAATTCTCACTGAAACGCGTACTACTTCCTGCTATTGGAGCACTTGCTCTTCTCCAATGCACTGTTTCTCGTCCGTTGCTGTGAGTAAAGGCCTCTGGTCTCTTGTTTGATATAGCCAACGACAGAGGACAGTCCCATTGGGTCCGACGATCTCGTTGAACGCAGCGAGGTTTATGACAACGGCCTACTCGAGCGCGAAGCCATTCCACTGGAGATCCGCAACGATGTGGTCGACACCTCGTTCGACGAGCTTGAGCGACGCGGAGGCAGAACAGCTCCGCGCAAGAGCACTCAGATAAAGAAGGAGACAAAGGCCAACCCGTTCTCAAAAGGAAAGGGAAAGGCTGCTCCTCCTGGGGCTAAACCCAAGGCTGGAAACAAGCAAAAGGCACTGCCCAATTCGGCTAAGCTGACGTTGGGCAAGGATGCTCGCAAAGAGCTCGACAACTTGGGGCTCCATGGCAAGGCGCGCAAGAACACCGTTAAGTGGCACAAGAACCAGGTGAAGCAACATATGAGGACCAACCCAACGTTGAAAGGCAAAGCGAAGACAGGAACCATCGAGTAAGTTGCCAGTTTCCCTCCATCGACGTCCGTAAGGGTCTTACTCGCATCTTTGCAGGCACATCGCGCACAAAGGTGGAAGTAACCCGAAGGAGAAGAATCATATCACCGCATCGTTCCGCGACAAGAACAAGAAGGACGTTCTCAACAAATTCAACGGAGGGGTGAGCATATTCCGTTCGCATTTCCATGACGAGACCAGATGCCTCTAACAGTGACTTGATGTCAGAAAAATCACCACCTATACGTGAACAACAAGGGTCTTCCACGTCAGGCAAAGGGGGCGATGAACAAGAACAACGCAGAAATCAAGGGCCAGTCCAAGTCGCACCAGACATCCGTCGGTAAAACTCGCACTCCTGGGAAGAGCAGTGGTAAAGGAAAGGGCACACAGCATGCCGGGAAGGGCTTTTCGAAGAATTCCAACAAGGGTTTCCAGCGGAAGGGCCGTAAGTAAATTCTAGGGCATGATCTAGATGTGCTCCTGTGTCAGAGTTCGATTTTGAGACGTTGGGTCATTGAGTGATCGCTGCACAATCCGATTTCGCCAGCGCTCTAAGCGCCTAATATGCACGTCGTGTATCATTGCATGTTTAATAGTTTGTAGCTTGACCGAGCCTTCCTTCATGGACTCTTCAAGCCTCCAGGTAGGAGTGTGGGACTCGGTGATAGTTGATTAACTCTATCGACATTTGGGTGTGACACTGAAGCTTGTCGTGCCACTGAAGCTGTTTTTGGGCTGCGACCATCCCTCGGCGATATCGGTTCCACTAGTTCTTCGTATTGCATCAAAGTCTCCTGAAACTCGAGCATCCAGGGATGTTGCGTGAGTTCTATGGCTGAAGGACGCCGTGCTGGATCGATTGTCAGACATTGCTTAATGAAGTCGATCCCCAGGTTACTGAGTTGATCTGGCTCAGGAAGAGGAGGATGTTGAGTGGCGACGCCGATGTGGAACATTATCGCCCTGTTAGGCAAAATTTCAGAACATGAGGCATGGATAAGGAGCTTGAGGATTTACCAATCATTATCAAGATTACTCCAAGGCTTTTTACCCGTTGCGAATTCGAGAACGACGCAGCCAAGAGACCAGATATCCATAGCACCATGTTGGCCCCGCTTATCGTTCTTGATGACTTCAGGGGACATGTACATCGGAGTCCCCGTTAACTCATTGCTCATGACGGCTACGTTGAAGTTGCCTATTCCATTGGCATTCGGGAAGTCGGGCGCGCGACGCGATCGCTGAACAGTGCGCTGATTTCTGGCAAGGACCTTTGCTGCGCCGAAATCCACGTACTTGATGACGCCCTCGTGGTCAAGAAGGATGTCTGTTTGGAAAATGAATACCCGCGACATCGCCGAGGTAAAACCACTTACTGTCGGGTTTGATGTCTCGATGTACAACACCACGAGAATGGAGATATGATATGCCCTCTAGCAGCTGCATTGTATAGACTTGGATGATACCTTCATCCTCGATTCGCCCGTGTTCCAGAAGAGCTGCAAGACTTCCACCCTGACAATATTCTTCAAAGATGTATATCTTGGCTCGGTGGACTTCGATTCCATAATATTCAACTACGTTGGGATGGTGCAACATCTCCATGATGCTGAGCTCGTCTTTGACCTGGCTGTAAAGATTTGGCGAGCCGGAGAGCTCTTGGAATTTGATTTCTTTGACAGCCATGAAGGTGCCATTATCAAGATTGAGTGCGAGGTACACCGAGCCGAATGCGCCAGCACCAATGAACTTGCCTTGTTGCCAACGAATGGGGGTGTTGGGACTCAATGACGCCAAGAACGAGAGAGACCTGTCTTCGGGTATTTCTTCATTAAGTACCTTCCCCAACACCTGATGCTTCAGCCCAGTTGTTACCCGCATCTCCTCCATCCCTCGAAGGTTCTTCGAAACCTTCTCCCAGTATGACCGCGCGTTGGGATCTGCTAAAACAGGATCATGTTCTTCCAGGGAGAGGATAGCTGAATCTTCCTCAAGAACATTGGCACCCGATAATTGCGACTTCAGCAGCTCCTCTTGCAATTCCTTCTCTGAGGTAGACCGCGCACCAAGAATGTCGAAATGACTGATCAAGAAGGTCATGCAGCTGGCGACTTTGGATCTGAGCATCTCGAATTGCTCGTCTGGCAAGTACAGGATATCGCGTTGCGTCCGATGGAGTGTGTACTCTAGTGCATTCACAGCCCATTTGAATGTCTTCTGGTCAGTGGGATCACAGTCGTCGCAGATAAACGACACCCAAGACATAGCGAGCTTGATTAGAAGTCGATTGAATTTAAGGAGGGAAGAGCGGTCCACATAGCGGTGCGCATGTTGTCCATGTTCAGAGGCATAGAGAAACCAGTTCGCGAGTACCTCCTGCCCTCCATTTACGGCTCTCAGGGAACTTCGAACATGATGAACGGAGTCAACTATGGACTCTGCTAAGCGGTTGGTCGTCCGAGCAATCTTCCGGAGCTCCTTATTGACACGAGGCAGATGTGCCTGTTCTTCGGCCAGACACGTCAAGGTCCAGGAGTCGGACCTTACTTCTCCGTACATAGGGTCGATGCATTTCATGAAGATTTGTTTGGCAAGATTGAGACGTCTCTGAGGCCCGTGTGCAATTAGACGAACGCGATCATCCTTGAGGTCTAAAGGAGCGCTAGGGATGTCCAGGTCCATCACACGACCATTCCACATGAAATCGGTTTGTGGGGAGAGGACCAGAATATAGTTGACTTCGTCTGGGTCTTGGATATCAAGGCCGCCTAGGAGTTGACCGTCTTCAGCTGTGTCATCGACGTGGAATGCCTCATCGATAATTTTGCGTATCAACTCCGGCTGGTCGAAGAGGGAACGGGAGGCGACGATGTAGATTCCGTCTTCTTCAAATGAATGCGTGTACACCAGGAAATGATCGGAGGCCTCAAGGAGAGAAATGAATTCGTCCAGCGGGATGTCATCCAGGCTGTACTCGGCCGAGTTGCTGAAGCGTTGACTGAGGGCTCTAGTAATCCAAGTAGTGTTTCAACAACCTCCTACGGGACGGAAACGACGCCATACCTGGAAAAACGTTGCAGTTTACGGTACCGTAGACGAACACTTTCCAGAATCTTGCTATACCAGCGAATCATTTGTTCATCAGTCATTTTTTTGCCTGTCGCAAGGCGCATGTTGGGGGTGATGTAAGGATCCTGATCAATCTTCATCTCGTTGTAGTGTTCAGAAGTACTCCCTCCTGATGGTACGCGGACTTGGGTGTCGAAGAAATTCGTCACGCGCACCATCAATTTGTTGGTCAGAGAGCTACGGAGAATTCAGCCATTGAATAGACGACAAGAAGAACGGACATACCACAGCTGTTCTGCAACTAAGCAAGATCCTTTAGGTGTCGTCACGCTGACATCGTTGAAGGTTGCCCATTGGGCTTCCAAGATATCCGGCTCTTTGAAGAGAATTCCTTTGGCATCGCTTTTAAGCTTCATATGTATCAGCTTGAAAAAGCAGACCAAAGCGTCATGGATGGTGGCATCGTAATCCTCGCTGATGCATTGAGGAAGATTCCAGTTGCCTCCAGGGTCAGGCGCCAGGATAGCCTCGTATTGCCGTTTGAGCGCACAAGCCAGGCCTATGCTCAGTTTGAGGTCTTCGATCATCTGGTCAACAATCAGTGTGTCGGGATCTTTCAGCTTTTGAACATAGTCCAGCCGTAACCGGAGCCCGGCTTGTGCTAGCTTTGTCGGAAAAGATATCAAGGGGACCAGTTCATTCTCGAATGTGGGTAGATTCATGATTTTGAATGATGAAGAAAGGCTGACCTGAACGTCGCGAGTTGCTCTGAGGAAGGTGTGGACGGTTACAAGAAAACCCTTTTCGAATGTGAGTTGCATTGGTTCTTCCTTCAGTAAACGTTCCACGAAGCTGGTCCCATCCGCGACATCCGTGTTCGGTACCCCACTTGAGCCTGGTTGAGAAGAGGATGTGGAAAAAATGGGCACCTCGTTGCTGGTAAAGGGCTCGTTGACATCGAGAGAAGTACTACCCGTCCAGCGACGTAGGAGTGCGAAGTGGTGTTTGAGAGCCGTCTGGACGTTATACCAGGTGTTTAGTGTGTCGCAACGTGCTTGGAATGACCCTTCAGCCGCTATTGGCTTGTCGAGATAGAACGCTTTCAAAGTGGGGTATAGCGATTGCACGACTTCAAGACGCCGAAGTGCAGTTGTAGCTGTTGAGAAGGCAGACACAGTCACGTCCCCCAGGTCTGATCCTGGTTCTGGGTCTGACGCTCTAAATTCCATAATCTCGGCTATGACTTCATCGACAATCCGAAGCCGTCGTTCGTCTAGCTTCTTTCTCTCCTCTTCGATCGACCGTGTGTGAAGTTTGGCCCGGATACCAAGCCATAGGTTGATGTGGAAGTTGGTTTGTTCATCACCGAGTGAATTTAGAGCGCCTGCAATTCTGCTCGCCTCCGACTTGAGGACATCTCCAGACAATACAGATGAAAGGAGGGCCTGCCACTCAAGCCGCTCCTGTTCCTGGTGGGTAGCCGGTTGTATTGGTTCATATTCCGTTGGATCGTCGTCGCTATAGTCGCCTGCATCGTTCAATTGGCCCAAACCACGTTGAAAGTAATGGCTGTCGGGATCGGTGCGGGGGTCATCCACGTCTTCAGAGGCGTCCTGGCTCGTAGATCGGTAGCGTTTTAGGAATTGTGAATAGAGCTTGGAGTATTGAGCTGCTCTAGAGTGTCGCGACTGTGATGGCTGGGAGGTCGATGAAGAGCGAGATTCGTTGGGATTACGGGTGGGTCTGCTGTTGAGGCTTGAGGGTTTCGGCGGTTGGGACGCGTACGTGAGAGGGCCGAGTACACCCCATGCGTTTTCGTCCCTTTCCTCTTCCTCTTGGTGGAGATTGCTCCTCATTTGTGGGTGAAAATGCCCCTGCCGTTTGTCAACGCGATATCTTGCTTATCGGGTTTGTGAGGGAGAGAAGAATTGGAAAGGGCTGAGCGGAGAAGAGGCGGGCGACCTTGTACGCTTTCAAACACCGGCGTAGGATATTCATTGAGTGCGACCATTTTTGATGCACAATTTAGTCGCGTACCAAGACCGTCTCTGAAGGAAGGAAGGAAGGAAGATTGATTACAGGCGGGGTCCCAATGAGGAACGACCAACCCGTAGTGTACGTACTTAGAGATACAAGCGACGACTACTCAAGGACACCTTGGACACCAACTCCCTCACCGCTGTGTAACTACAACCACTTCAGAGGACACATCCCCGACCCGCGCGGCCTCATGCAAATGCAGGTAGGACATACGAGGGGTCAACCACTGACGTAAACTCATCGTCATCCATGACAGACTTATGACACTGACAGAAGACTCATGGTCTAGTGCATAAATATTAACGACCGGGAAAATCCCAGACACGGTACGTAGCTTTCCGTGTTGCAAGTAGGTGGCAATGGGACGTGGTCCACATCAAGTTTCTGTCAGGAGTGGACTCCTTAAAGCTCCTTAAGTCAAAGTTTCAGCCATTCTAGAAAATGAATACTCTGAGAGGGTGCTTATGTGACGCTTTCAATTCAGCCTCAGGAAGCTCTTGGCATTGGGTTAAAGGCCAAAGGTTGGCAAATCTCTGTCCAAAAGTGGAGGCTTTGACCTGCGTCGAAATTTCAGTATTGTGGGCCAAAAAATGCCCGAAAAGGGAGAACACCGGCAATTGCAAGGAACTGACGGAATTAAGGGACTCTGAGCTGAAGGAAAGCGATATGCGGGTGCCAATTATCTATCGCATTTTCTACCGCCCCGAAATCAACACCTTTTTCATCTTTACCTCCTCCCCTTCTTCCGGCCAAAAACCAATCTCCAGTTCGATAACACGCTCCCAGATAGCCTCTGCGCGGTGCCATCCATCCGTCCCAGGTTCGACACCCAAACTGTCAACAAGATTAGCAAGTGCTTTCACAAACACCCCGAACTCGGTGGAACTCCAGTTCGTGGCGAATTTGTCTATCGCTGAAGGCGACGATTGCTGCGGGACACTGTCCTGCACGCGGTTTTTAACGTAGCTCCACGCGTCAAGATAGACCTAAAACCAAAGATCCAGTCAGGGGAAGCACCTAAGTATGAAGACAGATGGCATACCTGTTCCATCGCCCATAGGAAGACGAGGCCGTCTTCCAAAGATCCGCTCGACGAGATCCTACTCATCTCGGCGGTGTAGTCCCTCGTCCCCTTCCTCTCAACCCAGCCGTCCATGTCCAGTCCAAATGTCTCGGCCGTATCTCGGAAGAAGTCGACTTCGCGGACGATGTTGTCCAGGCATTCCACGAGGATCTTCAAGATGTCTTCATTCTGCTTTTCCCTGGTGCTCAAAATCGTGTCCTTCTCGCTGAAAGGAATGCGGGCGATAAGGGACCCAATGAAGCGCGGATATGCATGAGCTGCATATATTCGGTCCTGAGACAACCACAACGCAAGTCTTGAAGGAGGTAGCGTCCCATCCCCAGCTTGGGTGAGGAAAGGGTGCCGAGTAGCGGCTGTGTATGCTTCCGGAGTTCTGTGGAATGAAAGGAGATGGTTTGTGAGGCTCAGAGTAGTCATGATAGTGGTCAGAGGAAGAGTGAGCTCAGATGTTGACGCCTCCGTAACAGACAGGCCGGAACTGAGACTTGAAAAAACTTGCCATTGCCAAGGTCTTGGGATACCTCTTCTTGGCCAGCGCGTTCACCTGAATCTCTCTCGGAAAGCGAGGAGGGAAAGGAAAATATGTGCGTGCATTACTAAATATATAAAACGCGTCTATGATGATTAGAAGGGAAGCTTGGGTGGTTTTGAGTATCTCGAAGGCTTGAGAGGATTTGGCTTCCTCTTCTTGTAGTACTGGATGAATAAAGAGCCAGATGTGAGCGAACAAGAAGAAATACAAGTCATTAGCACGTACAGTCTTGTACCGCTCAACACGGGCCTCCATGTCGCGCATGAGAATACTGTGTCTGCGCCGCCTGTGTGCCAGCTCGCGTTCCCAAAGGTGTCCCTTGAACATCCGCTTCTTTCCCGCATACAAACGCGTACCCAGCTCCGAACCAGGTGTTTTCTTGTCCTTGACCTCGCCTGCCCACGCGACGGGTGTGTCCCAGGGTGTCAGCGCTGCCTGCTCCTTCATGTACGCCTCCTTCTCAGCCACCAACTTAGCCAGCTCCTCCCTGCAGACCTCTGCATCGCCTATTGCGCTGTCAATCTCCAGGTCGAGCAATTCCTTGTTGTCCAGCCTTCCCTTCCGCGCCTCGGCCTCCTCCGGCGTCTCCTGCAGGTTGTCTTTGTTCGCCTCGGCGACCTCGTCGAGCTTGAACTGAGGCAGGTACCTTTCGAGCTCCTCCTCGAAGTAACACGGGTCGTCCTCGAACATGCCTATATGGATCTTCTTCTCCTTGATTTTCCAATCCAAGTTGCGTTCCTTCCACGTCTTCGGAATGCGGTATGGTTCCGGTTTCTCCACATTGAACGGCAGATTCGCGGGGAGAGACTCCTGAACCCGCTTCATTCTCAGCTCGAATGCGTTCTTCTTCGGCCCTGGAGGGATGACGTCTAGCCGACCAAGTTCGTGCGCCTTCTTCACCAGATCGGCCTGTCGCCGTAACGAGTACTTGGGTTCGCGCCATTTGTTCGTCTTCGGGTTCTTCCTAGGAATGAAAGGATTTGGGAGGTTGATGACGGGCTTGCCAATCTTCGCGGCAGCAGCAGAGGCGGTGGGGTCGGACACTTCAGGAAGAGGTCCAAAAACACGGAGGTGGGTCATAAGGCCTTCGAGTTCGCGCATACGAAAGTTCTTCACGACCTGTACAGCTGCATTCCGGGCGAGAGGTGCCATGGCACGTGCCCTTCTTCCGAGTGGGGCGTAGCACGTCTGTGGTCAGTGTGAGTGTCGGACGGAGCACTGAAGGCCTTTTCTGCCTTGTTTGTCAAGCGATGGAGTCGCCAAATTCCGGCACGGCGGGGCCGCTGACCCGCGCATCAATGTTGGCCTTCGTATAGGCTTGACCAGGACCAGGACCAGGACCTCCATATTCTCCGAATCGAAGTAAAAGTCCGTCGACGTCATAATCTTTTTGCTGGGCTGAACATTGCCTACGGCCTCTTCCTAGTGTCTAGACTTTGCTCAGCGCTCAACGTTCAACGCTCAACTCTCAAGATATCAAGGCTGGACCTGCTGGACCTGCACAGACCGTCGTGCGCCCGGGTCATCTGGCAGTTTATATTGCACCATCCGTAGTAAGTATCATGACGCGTTGAGAGGAGGCATGACATCAATTGTCCCAAGTTGGCATGTACGCCACTCCGTCGTCACTTTTGCTAAATGCGGTCGCCTAACTCTAAGCTATGCGTCATATATCCCACTCCGCTCCTCTCTTAGACTCTATATAAGCATGCTGTCAAAACAAAACGAATGCAAGTCCAACAAACCCAATTTTCACGAACAACATGCCTCTTTTTGGATCCAAACACAAGCACGATCAAGATGTCACGGTGAGTGAGGCTTGCACTTCTATGCACTGGCTGTTCTGATTTTTATTTGTGATCTGTGCAGCGCACCGTCGTGGACGACACCAGTGGAGGACGCCACCACAACACCGTAGGCGCCAACCCTGCGACCCATACGACTACAGGCGTAAACCAGGCTTATCCCGAACAAGGATATGGCGGGCAAACCGACTTCTCAGGGCAACCCGGCTACGGGCAAAGCACTGTAAGTCAAAGTATTATCCTACACCGACATAAACCGACCTCTCCTCTAGCACGCTCAAGGCCAACCCGGTTTGATGGGCAGCAACGCTCCTGGCCAGCACGGATATGTCGCCGACGATCGTTACAGCACAGGTGCCCATACAGGTGCCCATACAGGTACCAACACGGGCACTCACGGAAGCGCCATCCCTCCTTCTGGCGAAGTACATCATGGCAAGAGCTCGACGGGCGGTGCAGGACAGCGCCTCACGGGCAAGGTCGAGTCTGCCGTCGGCACTCTCGTTGGGAGCAACGCACTCAAGCAGAAGGGGCTCCAGAAGGAGCAGGAAGCCAACGCGGTGAAGCTACAGGGACGCGAGCTCTCAGAGGCCGAGCGCTTGGAGCGTGAGGCTTTGATGAGGCGCGAGCGCGCTGTCGCACACGGTCAGTATTCTCAGTCACTTGTCAAACTTGATGCTCGAATATGCTCATTTATAACGGGAATATAGGAGCGCATCCTGCCAATGCCACCCTCGGGGCTGGAACCAATCAAGGTGTTACCGGAGGCGGGTACACTTAAAATAAGCCTTTCCCTTCCGTACCATCCCAAGGACGTGTAGTTGTAGCATTTTTGTTTCGTATCACTTTGTAGAACTAGTAACAACACAGTATTCTAAACCTGGAGGATATCTGTGAGATGGTTATTGGGGTCAATACCTCGAGTATGGCTGCGCACAGTGAACGGCTCTTGGGCTTGAGGTGAGCAGCTGTCAGGCGGTGGCCAAAAGACGGAAGAAATGTTTATTCGCGTTGCCGCTTCATAATTGTATCGAGATCGTATGGAAATTATAGGTGCGGTCATGTCATAAATTACGTTCAAGTCGACTTACACCTGTCGACGCTTAGCGTTGCGCTATTTCCCCACCAGGAGGGGAAGGGGACCTCATTTCCACTTGCACCGAAAACGGCGAAGGACAGGATGAATAGGATGACTTGACTTCCTCCATCCAGAGCCGCCGACAGCAAGTAGTTATACTTTGGATAATGCGTCATTCTCATAGAATAGAAATAAAGACCGAAAGGACCCACCTTGACGAACCAGCGTGGCCGCCTCGTCCTGAGCCACCATTGAGATATGAATCCGATGACGACACAGGACCACCATTGGCCATTGACAGAGTATGGAAGCCTACATCTGCATTAATACCTTGGATTGACTGGTCAGTGCTGGGGAAGACGCACCATCCGATGTAAAGGGCGACGACGGGAACATTAATGTATTTCATCGTACGAGCAAGCAGTGATTTAGGCGGTGCCAACTTCCACACAATCCAGAACGGCAACGGCATAAACAAGCCAATAAACCTGTGAGGCTAGTAAGTGATGATTCTGAGCGTCACTTTGATCGACGAAGCCCCAACGTACATCCCGAAAGGAATGATCCAGTAGCCGGCAGGTTTCCCCATGGAATAGAGTTCCTTCCCAAAAGCACCCATTGCTACAGAAGCCGAGTTGTATTGCTGGATTATCCAGCCGCTCCACTAGACCGAGAGTCAACGAAATCATCGAAGTTAGATAGATGATACTGACCACACGGGTGCCGATTGGATCCCTAAGAACCTCTCTGTTGTTCGATACAATGATTTTCATCACTAGATATAAGGTCAGAAAAGAGGGAGGTTGCTCTGGTGCCTTGAAACTTCGTACTTGTGAAGTTGAAAATCGAACCAACAATTGAACCAGCCTGCAGCGATAACAACGGACGCATGAATTAGGAGGAGTGAAGTGAGAGGCTGTAGACAAACCATTTGCGCTGCGAAAGTCATGCGGGGCGGAACCTTCGTGTATTGGCCGAGCTTCAAGTCTGGAAAATATGAGGGCGATTAATAAGAAGCTACAATTCGCTCTCACCTTGAAGCATGTACAAGGTTTGGAATGATGCGCTATTACCGAATAGATTTGCATACATGACGGGTCTATCCATTGGTTAGAGTAGCTTCGGTCGTCAAACTGGGGAACAAACATTGGCTGCCCGGGATGAAGAAAGGCTGCGATAATTTGGATGGCATACTTCACGGATATATTGAAACCCGTGGTGGCAGTAACTGAAGTGCACGGTGGGTTCGAATGGACACAATACAAAGTGAAATAAACTTACTGAAACCGAGGACAACAGCGATAAGGAAGCTAAGGACTGGGAGATCAGTTAATAAAATGGTAGAACTTCATTGAAAATTCAACGAGACCCGACCTGTGAGGAAAATAATACTCCAGGCTGGGATTAGAACGGTCCCGTTCGGCCCAGCATAGCTGCAGCCAATTCCTACGCCAAGAGAAACAAGGAAGAGAAGACCGTAGGCCCATTGAGGGACCTCAGCTAGAACACAACTTTAGCGGATAGTATTAATACCGCCTCAACGTGGCTTACGATACTTCTGCATTTCTGTGGACCCGAACGAATCAGCACAACGTCATTAGGAAATGAGGGTGCGTTTACATGCCTTTATAGTGAGGATCGTCGATATCGGCATGGCCTCGCTTTAGGAACCGCATGCCTCCGAATGCTGTCGTCCGGTCAGCCGGGCAAGTTCAAAGTCAGAAGCAACCTCGTACCGGCCCTCAACTCCGGCCAATGCCAGATCACAATGTAGGTGAATGAGGCCCCAAGCGACAGGTTGTAGCAAAGTTGCGATATCGCGTAGGTCGTGGTGTAGCGAGGTAGGCCGACGCTCTCGAGCGCATCTTGGTCGAGCTTGAAGTCAGGGCCTATGACGGCAGATTGGTTGTAGGTGTTTCCATCGAGGCCGAACAGAGAGGTGGACATAAACTTGAGGTCCCGTCCGTTGAAGACGTTGGAGTAGTACGCTGTCGTGAGGACGATATATCCCAATCCCATGCCGACTGGACAGAATAAGCAGCGAATTTGCGGAGGGAAAATTCTAGATCTCACTGAAAGAATTGACCTCTGAGCAGTTTCAAGCCATTTCAAGTCAGTCAACTCATTTGCAATCTTAGTAACTGTCACCTACGGGTTCGCAGCGGCCATACGAGAGGATTTCCTTGGGTAATCAATGTCCACGACGTGCTGAAGGAGAATAAACCAATTCCTTCATTACTTGATCCCGCTCCAAAGAGATTGCGAACGAAGTCGTGACGGCCATTATCAGCTAAGCAGATGATCGAGATGGCGGTTAAGAGCGGAAACGCGTATTGTGGAATCCATTCCCAGAAGAAGATGGCAGTGAACTAGAAGAAGGGATGTTTCCTTAGCCGCAGGCAGAGACACATGCAACGATGGTGGAACTTACCACGATCCAGAAGAACTTGCGGCGCTTCGCATTGAGCGTGCCACCAAAGTGAAGACTTTGAAGCAGATTTACGATGGAAATATATGTAGGGTAGAAGGCGCTGCAGGGAAGCACTGTCAAGAGGTGCACAAATTTACTAGAAACCGGGGCATACTATGTCGGATAGACCAGGAAAGTCCTCACTGCGTAAACAGTTACGCATCGTTTCAGTTGCCTCAGAGTTTTGCACGTTTCACGCACATATTCCTGCAAAGCCATATCCTGTCCGGACGTTAGAACAAGAGGTTGCAAAAGGATAACTCTTCCCATACCTATCATTTGAGTAGAGAAGATTGAGAAGATGGCGACGGCGGAGTTGAGGCGGAGGTCATAGAAGAGGTCTACCATAGCCAAGAGTGTGTAAAGTGGGAGGAATGTAGACCACCGTATTACGCACCGAGGGCAGCGATGATTTCCATGGCTACGGCGACACTTGCGGCTGTTGAGGACATGATGACAATGACGGTATGCTCTCTATCCAAAATCACTGGCTGGCGCTTATCGACCTCCTGTGAACTCACTTGATGTTGAATGGCCCTGGGTTCAGATAACGCCAGAAGCCTTGTTGAGGAAGGGCTACAAGGTAATCAGTATGAGGCAACCAGGGATATTCATTGTAAGAGCACACCTGCCATCGCTGTTCCCAATACATAAGCGATGATGAGGCAGAAAAGTTGCGATACTGTGGCATTCTGGGGCTTGAAAGTGTATATGGTTCCGAGAACCTGATGGGGGGATTTAGATGAATGAGGATACTCTGAGATGTTGCAGAAAGACTTGCTGAAGAGAACGCGCTCAAACCGATGCCGAGGAACACGACACGGAACGTAAAAACCGGTAATTCAGGATCATCTTGGGTGGATATGACCTTTGCATTCATCGATTAATCGCCGCAGACGTAGGGCCGTTAGAAATTTCAGCAGCACACCTGAGTTGCCACTCCTTCTGGTCGTTCGAGCGCTGCTTCGTCAACAAGACTTTGCGAGGAGGCGACGGATGAAACATCAGCTATCTTTTCCTTCTCGTTGAAGAACTCCACATCTGGAGAATTGTCTTTGGGCTTGTCAGAGGCCATGGTAGTGGGACACAAGAAGAGAGGAAATCGGGATGGGTTGTATTTGGAACCTGGATGTCGGTTGAGAGCCGAGTTATCTTTAGAGTCTCTTAATGCATATGCGCTTGACTGCTATCATGCGCACTGGACACACGATGCCTTCCTTGTTGGAAGAAGATATACTCAGTCCGAAGGCTTGGGAGAGATAAGAGATACCAGGGTTGCTTCTAAAACGCGGCTGTTCGGCGATGAAGAAGCAGTAATCGGGATCCTTAACGTCCATTCGGATAGCGTGGGCGCCGGGGTGGATATTCGGGCAATGTAAACTTAATACTAATGGGAATGAGAAAGACTAGCTCCAAGTTGGATCTGGTGATATGATAAAGAATGAGCGTTTTCGCTATCTTAAGACGAAAATGGTAGAATTCACCTTCCTGACATTCGAACAGGCGATTTGGGGGCATGGTTGAAGGCGGCCACAGCCAGCACAGTTGGGTCCATGCGCTTCAAAGTTAGATCCATATTAAGTATGTGCGAATTGGATCAATTCCTGGTCGAAGGCGTCGAGTAAACTTTGAAACCGATTAACAGCCAGAGGGATTCCGGTAACCGTGGAAAAACCTTGGGCTTCAGTAGCTCCTATCCTCTAGTCGCATCCATCTGTGCGTTTTTGACCATCCGTTAGTTCTTTACCAGGACATATTTGGAGAATACGCACCGCGACTGCAGCAATTATAGGCGATCGCGCGACAGGACTCGTAAAAGCGGTGTCGCCAGTTCAAATCGCTTAATGAGGATTCTGGACCTAACACCTTCGTGTGTTCACCATATTCCAAAAGTCAGACTATGAGGACATTCAGCCAAAGACGGCGAACGAAAGAACAAACAAGATAACCTGGCTGCACCCACCGATAGCAGATGTTATCAGTAACCGAAAGATAGGACTAAAGGAAACCACCTTCCCAAACCGGCATGGCCCTCGATTTCTCAAATCACCATTGTTGGAGAATGGCAGTCTGAATGGTTTTCACACTTTGGTTTGACCCCTTGGTGCTGCGAATAGTCATCACTGAGCCACCGACTTCCAGTATAGAGCCCAGAAGATAAGAGTCAGAAAGCACAAAATCCGCCCTTACGCACCTATCATTTAGGAGCATTAAAAAGATTGCAACAACGGGGTTAAGACGAGTCATAGAAAAGATCTGCCAAAGGGCGAGGTGTGACAGTGCGGGTTTGCGATGCAGAATTTACTTACCAAGGTAGCAATAATCTCCGTGCCTAGCTACGCTGGCTGCTGTCGAAGTCATGATAGGAATCACGGTGCGCTCTCTGTCAATGTTGCTCGACATGCAGTAGCGCCCACGATTGAGTTTCATGAAAGCTTGCTTGATGTTGAACGGGCATGGATTCAGATGGCTTCATAAACACTGTCGAGGAAGGGGTGGAGCAGTTAAGTCGAACATAGTCGTGATTCATATCCCATATGCCTGCCATCGCAGTTCCTAGCACATAGGCGATGATGAGCAAGAACCCTTGTTTCACGAGGAACACTTACCATAAGACCTCGACCGCGAGTACTCGTTCTCACTCGCACGCGTCGCGTTGCATGAACGCAGGACGTAACTTCACGCATATAGGTCGTTGATGAAGGAATTCTCGAAATTGGAGACACAATGTATTCAGGGGACATCCTTGTTGGAGCTGAAGGAAGCCGAGCAGTCAGGCGGCAAGCTTCAAGTTGGCAACGATGATCAACAGAGTATCGTGGGAATAAGATCGTCGGCAACAAAGCAATCCGACTGCGAGTGACCGCACCTTGCTTTTGACAGTCTGACCCTCGACATCTGTCCGCTTTTTCTTGAAGCTCGAAGCTTTGAAGTATCGCCCTTTTTGGTGACCTCTCGAAATGCGCGTTATGTCCGCATTGCACAACTTCAAGGGAAAGAGTCGAAGGTTGCACCCTTCTCGGTATGAAGTCGACTCTCATCCAGCGACTTGTGGTTAGCGCTTAGAAGATCAACGTACCTCACATGCTGTTAGGACATCCTTTCGGCTCCCCGACTCCATCTAGACTTCACTTATGCGCAAAATTCCATTCCTTGGCCTTTCTTTGTACTCGAAGCCCGGGTTTTTCCCGTCCTATTGCAATTGCCCATACTAAAGGCACCTATCTGTCATGTTGACGATGAAACATTGGAGCCCATTCTCCGCGTCCGTCCGCTGTCTTGTACGCGCTCGTAAAATCAGAACCATCAAGAAACAGATGAAGATCACGAGTTATTTTGGCAATCAAGACTATCTTTGGGCTTCTTTTCGAACATGGCCGCGGATTTGGTTGTTCATGCCTTCCTATTTTCCGGGAAACTGAACTCTAATGATAGTCTGGTAGGCTTTCCGAGGAGGAGTATTCTGTCTCTATGCCATTGCGCTCATTCCCCGCGATTTTTAACGAGTAGATCGGCCAAGGAGAGGCTGAAGCAATATTTCACACAGAGTATGTCCTGTCCGCCGCACCCAAATGTTCAACAATCTTGTTCTTGAAAGCACCTTGAGACCTGCTGCGCTGGACGTAGAACAAACTTCAATGATGCAAGGAGTTTGACGGACGCTCACAAGAGGCATTGCGGTTCTGATTTTTCATCCAATGTCTTGCTTGGATCAGACCTTCGCCCCACCTCGGTGATACTGACCCTTATCCGGAGTTCATATTTTGCGACTATAAAATGCGGTCGAATCAATGCAAGGTGACACAGGACGCGTCTTGTCTTATTCGAGAGGTCAACATCTCCCCCCTCCTCCAGTCTTCCCGTGTCTAATCAAGGAGCTAGCCATCAAAACTATACCTGCAGCACTACAGGTACCTATACGTGAGTTGGCGGAGGTGTTTCGCTTCTCAATATCCCGTTACTAACGAAGGTGGCAATGGCAACGTCGGCGCCGTTGCGGAGCTCTTTGATATTTCATGTCTCTACAACACGGTCTTATTCGAAGCCATCCCAGACCTCGCGATTGGTGTTTGGAAGTCTGCTCCTCCTTCTCTGACACCCCAGCAAATCATCTCCAAACTGCAGCCTTTATCCTCTCCTGCTGTCCTTGGTGAGTCCATCAACACCATTTCTCCATCAAAAATCTTAACTGGCATTATTCACTAGGGGAACATTTCTACGTGCTCAACCCTCTAACCGGCCAAGGCTTGAACCCAGAGTGGAATTTCTCCGCCCATGGACGGTTCAAAGGAAACGCCGATGCATACGTCGTTGCCGCAAAGGTGAACGGCACGGCGGCACCAACTGGGAGTCAGGACATCGACTGGGTCAGCTTGAAATCATTGACTGGCAAGCTTGCCCAGCAAGTCTATAGAACGGATACACGGCTCGGTCAACCTCCTGCATCGGTGCGAACCTTTACCCTCGCTATTTCCCAGCTCTCGATTCAACTTTCTCCCGTAGTGCACTCCTGGATCTCCTGACATCACCGTAAGATATGCTTCGAAGTACTGTAAGCACCCGATTCTTTCCCAATGGAAGGGTTTAATAATCGTCTTTTCCACCTAGGGCTGTTCGGATCGTCAGTGTAACGGGATACTGAGGCGCTTTATCATCCACTTCGTATTATTAATCCGCTCTTTTTTGATGATTTATCAGCGACGAGAAGTCCAATTTCTGTAGCGACGTTGTGTCCAAAATGCGAATAATTTGTCTACAATCAGTAGTGTTTTGAGCCTGAGGCTATAAATTCAGGTATAATGGCTGTCTTTGGTTTTCCTAGTCATATCCTCCCGATTTTCTGCAATTTTTTTGCCCAAAAATCATGGTCGACCGGTCCGAATATTACCGAAGCCGGAGGAGAGGAGATCGAAGTTCCCGCGAGCCTTGCGCCCAACAATCCATGGCTTCCCTGCAAAGTTGTCGCCATTCGTCTTTGTCAGACAATCTTGGTGGGTACGAAGCCGTTCGCTTATAAGGGCCTAGGTATTTGTTTTCCATATTCAATTCACACCCCACTTGACTTGCGATGGCCGATTCGATCAACCCTCCTGCGCCTGGCATCTCCTACTTCACACCCAAGCAAAGCCCACCAGCTGGAACCGCTATCAACCCGCAGAAGAGCGGAAAGCCGATCCCAAAGCTCTTCCAGCCGTTGAAGATTCGCGGCGTTGAGTTCCAGAACAGGATCTTTGTGCGTTAACACCCCTCCGTATGTCCGATGCGTTAGATGCTAACGCCACCGCCAGCTATCTCCTCTTTGCCAATATTCTACGAAAGATGGCTTCGTAACTCCATGGCACACGGCACATCGTGCGTTGCGCCTATCCCCTATCTCATGCTTGCTATATTCAAATCGTCCTTCCGATCTCATACACAGTCGGCGGAATTCTCTCGCGAGGTCCTGGTCTGACTATAGTCGAAGCTACGGCCGTGGTGCCGGAAGGCCGTATCACTCCAGAAGACGCCGGGATCTGGTCCGATGCGCACATCAAGCCCTTCGCCCAAATCGTTGAGTTCGCCCACTCGCAGAACCAGAAGATCGCGATCCAGCTCGCGCACGCAGGCAGGAAAGCTTCGTGTATCCCACCGTGGGTGGCCAAAGAACCGACTGCCCCCAAGGAGGCTGGTGGATGGCCCGACAACGTCTGGGGTCCGTCGACGGTGCCGTTCCACGAGACGTATCCCAAGCCGAAGGAGCTCACAAAAGAGGGCATCGAGCGCGTCGTACAGGCATTCGCGGACGCGGCGAAGCGTGCGGTGGCCGCTGGCTTCGATGTCATTGAGATCCACAACGCGCATGGGTATCTGCTGTCCTCGTTCCTCAGTCCCACAAGCAACAAGCGGACAGACGAGTACGGAGGCAGCTTCGAGAATCGGATTCGGTTGACCCTGCGAGTGGTCGACGCCGTTCGTGCAGTTATCCCAGAGACGATGCCGCTATTCCTGAGGTGTGCAAAAGACTTCAGTATCGCTTTCACTGTGACTGACCCTTGTCCAGGATCTCTGGCACAGAGTGGCTGGAAGAAATTGCCCCTGAAGAACCTCAATGGCGCGCCGAAGACACCGCGCGTATCGCACCCATTCTCGCCGAGCACGGCGTCGACCTCCTCGACGTCTCGGCTGGTGGTAACGACGCCCGCCAACAGGTCCGAGCAGGGCTCAAATACCAGGTCCCCTTCGCCGCCGCCGCGAAGAAGGCTGTCGGTTCAAGCTTGCTCGTCAGCGCCGTCGGTGGTCTCGCCGATGGTATCGTTGCTGAGGAGGTCCTCGAGGCTGGGGAAGCGGATGTTATTTTCGTCGGACGGGGGTTCCAGAAGAATCCTGGCCTTGTGTGGAGGATGGCAGACGATCTTGGTGTAGAGGTCCACTGGGCGAACCAGATTGGGTGGGGATTTGCAGGACGCGTCGTTAAGGTGTTGGGTAACAGTGAGCCGCCGAAGAAAGGGGCTAATCTGTAGGTGTAGAGAGGCGAGGTCGAAGGACTGAATCTTATAGATGCTATACCGTTTGATCTAGATATTGATGATTTCCCTCCGAGTACCTGGTTGTCTAAAATTCAGAGATTGATTGTTTCAATGATAACAGTAGGAAGGACATCTTGATCTCATTCCGATTTGACGCTCAGATCATTTCTCAAACCATGAAGTCTTCGAATATCACTCTCGGGTCGCCTGTGTTCGATGCAAGGTAACCGACCATTGGCTGAGGTCGAGCACCGACATCTGACTCCTGCCCTAGAGCAATTTGAAGTAGTGGGTACCGCAGGACCGCCGCGCCATCTCTAAATTTAGATTGCGCGCGACTGCACAGCGCCACACAATCATTACCATTTCGGGCTAGAGGTGAATTCGGGGTAGAAATTCTCCTCTCATCAACGTTTCAAAGGAAATGTCTACGCCTACATCGTCGCCAGAAAGGCGAACAACACGCCGACGATGCCAACTTCTGGGAGTCGGGAGACAGTTACTGCAAAGAAAGGAAGATTGAAGGGAATCCGACCAGGAAAAGCTCTTGTTCGCTGATCATACTCTGGAGTAACTGCATCAAGGGTACAAGCTGTTGTATGTATGCAAAGAGCTCTACTAACCATGACTCAAAGCCCCAAAAAAAATCGCCATGTGCTCCGGATGATTGATGCTTTGTCAGGGAAGACTGGCTGAAGGCTCTCAAGGACAAGGTTGATAAGCACGGGGATGGGTGGATAAACAATACGAAGGAGGATTATCAAGCGCTGCAAAGAGCGTTTGAGATAGGTATGCTATCTAATAAAAGGATGATTAGCACTTAGCCTCTCGTTATACAATCAATCGCAACACTGGACTGCGCAATGGGGTTGCCAGCCAAATGAAAAGCAATTGCCTGTGGGATGTTAGCCCAGTGGCCGAGTCTTGGATGTTGCGCGAAAGCAATGCACAATGAAACAAAATAATTGGGTAGAGAGAATGCAAGATTTGCTCAACTTCCAAGGTTTTGAGTGTTTTCCGAGCAGATGGGCTGGGACGCTTTGGATGTCACCCGCATCAGGCTCGGGCCGTGTGTTCGACGCAAAGCAGCCGAATATTTGTCGGGTTGAGCGATGAAATATGGTCCCCTTCGGGTGTTCTAGGGGTATTTGAAGTAGTGGGTGATCGAATCCATTTCTATATTTGGATTACCGGCGACCCTATAGCGCCACACAACTACATACCATTTCCAGCCACGCGTTGACTAATAACCCCGACTGACTGGTGGACTGGATATGGTCGCTACGAGCCCGGAGGGAGCAAAGTCGGGAGTGCATCAACCTATAAATAAAGTCTAGAGCATACATCTATGAAATCAGGGGCACATCCTACCAATGATTCAGCCCTTTTCTTCAGTGGTTCACCCTCCCCAAGTACCTGAACCTAGGTTCTTATAAGAGCCTGACCAGGAGCTATCGATAATTAACCTCGTTAGGGAGAAACCATTCTCCTATCCTCTCAACCGGTCTGGCTTTTCACTAGTCCGACAATGACGCCTTGCAGTTGCCATAAAGAAAGAGAGATTGAGGAGAATCAGACTAGAAGAAGCTCTTGATCACTGATCGTACGCCACAATAAGCGTATTCCGGGGGTACAAGGTGTACAAGAAGTCCACTATACCTTGACCTGAAACACAAAAACTCGGCGTGTGCTCAGAATGGTTGATGCTGAATAATGCGAGAGAGGGTTATCAAGCGTCGCAAAGACCATGCCAATAGCTGCGCTGTCTGATGAAATGAATGAATGATTAGCAGTCTCTCGGCAGGCAATCAATCGCAATGCTCACATCACGTCGACGTTCCATAGAGGACTTGAAGCTTGAGCTTGAGCCCTAGAATGTACAGTACAAGTGTGGTTGAGAACAACATGAAAAGCAACGGTGGAATGCAACACTCGTTGGTCCGTAAAACTGCCACAATAGCCGAGGTTGGGGTGCAATACATAGACCAGTCGGGACAAAGTGGCCTCAGACAGGTGAATGCAAGATTTGGTCAAGTGGGAGTGTTTCGAATATGTTGCGAACAGATGGGACTGAGAACATATTTTGACTGCTCTGCGAACCCGCGAAACTTGAAGTTCACCCACGCTAATCTCGGAAAACGTGGCGGATTGAGTTTGAAAGAGTCAAAGTGACGTGTTTCGACGTCAACACCCCACAAGATGACTTCAGTGCGTCGATAACGATTGTTGTTCATGCAGCCGGCAGAAAGAAGGTATTTCACAGGGATAGTACGGAAGGGCTAATAGAACACGCCGTGTTTTGTCGTAGGAGATGCCACTCAGTAAACAATATGAGAAACGGTCCACAAGAAAGGAAGACCTGCCGCCACACAAAAAATATCACGCCAGTTTCCCGTCCATCGTCTGTTCCACCTGCTCGCCGACCCAGCGCTCGAAGACTTCTTGGTTCATGGTGCCTTGTTCGTCGAAGAACGAGCTGTAAGGTTGTGAGGCCCTTGTGCGGCCTTTTGCGAGGAGGGATTTGCCACCGTTTGTGGAACGGACGTAAGATACGGAGAGTTGGTATGAGGGGGCGTTGGAGGCGGAGACGGTGGTTGAAATTTTGCCGGACTTGGATGGGGATACTGTGTTGGAATCAAGGTGAATGCGCTCCGTAATTATCTGGAGAAACAGTCAGGTTCAGAGCACAACGTAAGGAGCGAAGGGATATGCTCACTCGTTTGGAGAACGTCTTTCGCTTCCCGACAAAGATGGTGGCGCCCTCGATGAAATAAGCGTACAGAGTTTGGGCGGCGGTCAGGATCATGTATCTGTCAGAGTACGAATGAGCACTCGGGTTCCCGAGACCAGGGCGAACACTCACACAACAAGTCCGATTGTTACAACAGGTTTCGACTTTTCGAAGTCGACCTTGTATCCGTAGAACGCTGTTCCTGCGGCCACGAATACACTTAGCCAGCCAAGTGCGAGCCGAACGTCCGTGTGTAGGTGGATTTGCTTGAACAACTCTGGTCGTGATAGATACTAAACGTTTCAAGTCCACGTTAGGTAGTCTGTTCAGAGGAGAGATAAGAAGTTCCACGTAGAGAAACTCACGCGCTTCACGGCATCATCACAGGCATTCTTCAGCTCTGTGGCATTGGCGTTGTTCACTTTCACAACGTCTCGACTTGAAGACGGCACAACAACAGACAGAGGGCCTGTAGGCCGTTCCGACTCTGGTGAAACTGACGATCTCGCGCGACTGCCCCCTGGACTGGATGTACGTGTTCGTCTTGTTATCCCTGGAGAGCTGTCGATGCCGAGCTGGTTCTTTGAGCGTGCCATTGAGGTTTTGGCGTTTTGGGGTGGTGATAGGTAGATATGTGGGGGATGTATTAGAAGATATTAAGAATGTGGAGGTGAAGCATGAAGTGGAAGTGAAAAGCACTGCAGCGCCGAGTGAGGGCGACTGTTTGGCTCCGCCTCCCAATTTCCACTCGACGTGTCCTGTTCGTGGCACGTGCATTTCCCACGCCCTGTCCATTCAACGCCCCTCGCTCCACGTTTTTACTTCCTCTTGACTTCCACTTTTTATGCGAGAATCCATCGAATAATGTCCACCAACTTTCTGGAGCAGATGGCGCTCTGAGAGGTGTCTCTTCTATCGTGTAAGAGTGCTTGGCAAACGCTGTCAGGAGGCGGGGACTCAGGGGATCCTCTTTACAAATTAAAAGTGATCGCGTGCCCTTTTCTATGGTCCAATTCTTGAATTTCTTCGCCCCCTTTCCCCTTTATAGATTTTAATGAACTTCTCCGACTTTCATCTTCAGAAACAGGTCTCGGGCTCTTTCGCTCCGCGCCTCCCTCTGTACCTGCTCGAGAAACGCCCTGGTGACTAGTTTCAATCGAGTCATTCTTAGATTCGACTAGTACTGCAAGCTATCGCTTTTTCCGAAAGTGTGGATTTCGTGTCAAGATCTAGACGCCCCATTTGTTCCGGCAGAATATCACTTTCTACCACCGTTTCAAATATTCGGGCCGTCGAGCTTGTCGTCGCCGATACTCGTGAGCTTCGACCAGTTTTTGCCGCTGAATATTTTTTGGTTCCCCAGGATTGGGATTGCGGCACGCCCTGCCTTGAAGAATCAGCGCGCTGACAATCCCGATGCGACGTATCGAAACGCCCGCCCAAGTCAAGATATTTTCACCCACACCCGCTCACCGAAATCCCCACGCGTTGTTAAGCTTTTCGGGACCCACCTTTCTTCTGATACTATCAAGGTAAATCGCACTACTTACAGCTAAATGCAAAACGATAGAGCTTTTCGCATAGCGTTCTTCTTCAGCAAGTTGTTTACACCAAACTGTGCCTTTACTGAGTTGGGACGAGTTCATGACCTTGCCGACCATGCCGAAGGTCTGCGTCGGCACCTCCCGACCTCAGCCAACGATGACCGTGCTGACGTCCACCCGGTGCCTTCCTTTCCCTGCTTTGAAACTAGAGAGGCACTACGCAAAACACAAAAGATATTGAATCTTGTAATTTCTGTCAGAATCCCCTGCTCGACAGGTGTTGAAGTGGTCGGTGGTAGGTGTTTGGTCTGGCCCCATCAAAGTCCAAATAGACGCACTGAACATGAACGCGAGGCGAAAAGCTCTATTGTTTTGCATTTAGCTGTATAGCTCTATACCCGGTCTGAATTCTCTCTCGTCCTTGTCGCGGTTGAGGCCAGATCCCGACGGAGGGTGAATTCGATTCGAATTCTAGGCAGTTGGTCATTGCAATTCAATTGCGATTTGCTAACGTCAACTGGCACAAGAATGCATGCTGAAAAAGTAAAAGAGAACAAGAGTCCGATATCACAGAGCGCCGGGCTGGAAGCTCTTCGTCCCTGCGTGGAAATGGAGGCTTTTCAATGAGGTAAGGCGCGCCGTTTGTGGTTCGTCATCAGTTCGAGAGTCTTGCAACTTGGGAACGCATCGTTCGGGCACGCCGCCACGGGCACGGGCATGAACGCGGAGCCTGTCCGCGTTGCACTCTCGCGACGCCGTGGGTCCTCGATTATTTTAAGTCTCCCAGGAACGTGACTGTGGCGCTCGAGATTTGTCAACACGCCGACCAACAGATTCTGTCTATAGATCTGCCAATTGTTAACGCGCTTTGGTCATGAAGCTTGAAGTCTGAAGCCTGAAGACTAACGCATGGATGTTTGTGGGTCCTTTTTTCATGCGAAGTTTAATTCATACTTGATAGACACGAGTGGTATCGGGGGAGATTAGCCAGCGCTGCGGCACTGCTTATACTGCATCGACTCGTCCAATTGTCTTTCGCAACCCAAAGCTGGACACGCGAGATCAAGCCCAATCCACACGCGCCCATACTGGGCGCCTTTCGACCACATGCACTTACGAAAGCCCTTCCATCGATAACAACATCAGCGCTGGATTTGGGGAATATCCGGATCCGACTGGAGATGGCGAAGGTTATTGTTCTTCTGCTCTTGACTGCCACCGAGACGATCTTGGGCTCTAAACCTCTCGGGATGCTCTTATTCCCAATTCGACCAAAATGCATATTAGCATCGTCCACTGGATCCCGAGTCGCAGTTTCTATGTCTTTGGGTTTCTTTCCAGGGTGCCAGCCCCATATAGACTCTGGAAACACTGACGTTCCTCCGAATCGAGTCACCTTCGTTGAAGATGCATCCACGAAATGGAAGGCTTACAGTACGTATCGCGCTTTCTTTTGCAGGTATAGACATTTGAAAATGATAATTTTATGGCCCTAGCATCTGGATTTGACGAATGATCGTCGGGATTCGCTTCTTGTTCCCAGATTCGATCTCTGGGATCCAAATGTGAAATCGCAAGAACATCAGTTTGCCTATCTGGGAGCCTCGTTGATTACATGTATACCGACTCTTCGCCTTCCTCTACGCCTCCATGCAGTTCGACCCCAGATGATCAGAGGACTGGAGCTCCTATGGCTGTTGTCCTTGTCTTCTTGACTCTCGAGCGCATCTTCTGGACGAGGACCATCAAACAAAACTACACAATCATCACCTTGAATACGACTGGCCAATCGACACGCGCATCAGTTGACAGTTGGCGCTATGTCTCCGTGCTGCTTCCACGACAGGGTCGCATGGATAGATCTTCGTCTGCGCACGGGGATATTACTCGAAAGGACGACGCTTCTGCAGAGGCACCGGCCAGACCAAAATGCGTCCCCGAGTCAGTTGTTTGGCCAGTTCCAATCATAGACCCAACCTCTTTACCACAGCACAATTATCGCGAGGCCTTTCCTTCTTTCATCCCGACTCTCATCTTTCCGCGCCCTCCCGTCTTGATCCTCCCTCCTGCGACCTGCTGCAACTCGCGCGTTTGCCTCGGCTTCACCGCATGCGACGGAACGGTGCGTCACTTCCGAAGTGCGAACGGACCCACCAATCAGGCCCTTACGCCTAATTTTACAGATATATCCCTTAATTTTGGATAATAATCAAGCGCGCATCGACGACACAGCTCAACAGCCCCGCGCTAAATGGATGCTCTACCCCTTCTCGACGTGCTCGCGTCGCCATCGGACGATCAGCACTGCTGTTGGGAATACCTAGAGCCCCCCGCACCGGCCCCTTCTCCCGATTTGTCCATCTCCAAGCTAGACCCCGAGTTGCTGGGGTACATCCTCTACCTCGCGTCATCGCCATTCACCTCGTCAGCACCTTCGCCTATGTCGCTCACGGACGTGGCGCGGTACTTGGCCCAGGTCAGCCGGCACTGGCGCGCCGTCGCGCTCAGGTACAAGACCATCTGGCTCGGCCCTGCGCTTGATTGGCGGGCCCCGTACCGCTGGGTTGGCGAGGTCCTGAGGCGATCAGACCCCCTTCCGTTGGAAGTCGTTATTCCGTTTGAGGCGACGGCGCGCGATCCCCTCGTCCTCTCTGTCGTGTTGATGCACATTGGACGCATAAGGGTTTTGGAGCTCGAGCTCTCGCCGTTGACCTGGTGGTTCGTGGCGGAGTCGAAACAGCTAGATCAGCGGGCGCCTTTGCTCGAGCGTCTAATTATCTCAGTGGATGTTGATGACACGCCTCGGAAAAGGGTACAGGTCGCCGAATCGCGCAACATCTTCGCAGCACACGCACCCCGCCTTCGTCATCTCCAAGTACACAACTGCATCATCGACCTCAGCCAGAAGATATTCGATGGATTGACCATCCTGGTTATCGATAACATGCAATTCATTCCGATACCCCAGCTTCTAAGTATGCTGAGGCATATGAAGCTCCTCGAAAAGCTCCATGTGACCCGCATAACAGAGAACGTCCTTTTACCCAGCAATTTCCCTCTCTCGCCCGACATCCTGGAGGTTCACTTGTTAAACTTATCGGAGCTGATGGTGAGGACGACTATGTCGGTTTGCGCGACTATGATGCGGGGGTTGGTACTGCCAGCTTCTTGCTCAATCGTGATCGACGCCCACAACGCATACCATGAAGGCCGGGACGTAACCGTCCTCCTACGACGCATGCAAGAGGTCCTCTCCACCTGGAAGTGCGATCCCCTCACCGGGCGTCAATCACTTTTGTTGGGTGCCTCGGAGATCGTATACACCCTCCAAGGACCGCGAGAAGATGGGAGGTGCCATCGGGACCATCCGTACATCAGTCTCTCACTCACATGGCACAAGCGCCAGACCCAATTCGAGACGTTGTGCAAGATATTCCCTTTGGTCGCGTATACCTTTTCGTTCTGTCTCATGGCCCCAGATGCAATCGGCCTCCTGGTGAGCGCCGATGTGCCGTGCGATGTGCGCAAGCTGCTCTCACACTGGCTGCGCACGAAGAAGGATGTACAGGCGGTCCACTTCCAAGGTCACCACACGTTTATCACATTCGAACCCCTCCTCCGAGCCAGGAGCGCCGACGATGACGACGTCGTTCTCCCCTACATGGGAGACATAACATTTGCCGGGGTGAACTTCGCTGATGACGCCCGCCGTTACTGGAGAAGGTTGCTCAAGATTCTCAAGTTCCGGGAACGTATGGGGTCCCCGATTCACGAGATAGATTTTGTTCACTGCGTCGGGGAGCTTGAGCAGCGGGAGGACATCGAACGACGGTTTGGGGTGATGGTGAAGATCAACGGGGAGGATCGTTCGACATGCAGCAGCGACGACAGCGACGAGTCTGACAGTGATGGTGAAGATTCTGATTATACCGTACAAGCGCTCTCGGATGTAGAGGATTTCTGATGCTTTCTATTTTTTCTTTTTTTCCTATGGGAGTTTGCATACCCAATATACCCTCAATTCGTTCTGTCTTCCATCCGACCTCACAGGTCGAGAAGTTCGCGAGCACGCTGCGAGCAGAAGCGCTAGTCGAAATGATTGCAATGTCCGTTATGTCGGGATATCCATTCACAGGCCAAGAAGGGAGCTTCTGACATATTTCCCCGCACGACCTCTGGAACGCTTAGCGCTTAGAGGTGGGATCTAGAAATTCGGGCACCGCCACTGCACCTGCCCGATATCAAGAAAACGTCAAGAATAAGATATCCCTGATGAGAAACAAGGGATGGCGCAGGCATGACCTATGACCGCCGGACCCAGGTTCCATTTTGTTGTCGTCTTCTTAGAAATCGTTGAGCTTGGGCAACGCGCGGAAGAATGGTGAAGAGCCCACAACGTCCAGAGTCGGTAAGCGCCGAGCATCCGGCCAATGATGAAAGCCCCCGAGCGGTGGGATCCGACAAGGCTCAAAATGCAACCACCACGACAATCAGCCCTTCTCAGCATGATCGTGAAGATCTGCGTACCGAACACCATGGACCAGCAAGGAATCCTCAAAGACACGGAAGTTACGACTCAAAGGTACGTCATTTCGCCACCATAACGTCCGAGTCGGAGAGAGGTTCCAATCTCCACGTCGTTAGATACACCTGCCGCCAGATTTCAAGCCATGGTTGACGGGAGACCCGTACCATCATTACATTCCGAAGAAAGAGGACCCATGGCAGGAATGCTTCAAACTGGTGCTGAAATTCGATGATGAGATGTGTCGAGGATGGAGGGAAGAGATTGACACGTTACTGGTTTTTGTAAGTCCGTGGCTCGTATCTGAGCGCCAATCGTTAACGTAACCGTGCTGGTGTTGTAGGCTGGTTTATTCTCAGCTGCAGTGACCGCTTTTACGGTTGAATCGTATCGTTGGCTTCAGGAAGATGCTGGCGACATTCAAGTCCAGCTCCTCCAGCGGATCTCATCGCAAGTGGGCTCTCTTCAGAGTAACCAAAGCCAACCAGCACTATCTGATACTTCTCTTTCTACATTTCTCCCTGAACCATCCTCTGTGCGGATCAATGTATGCTGGTTTACCAGCCTCACCCTTTCCCTCACCGCAGTCCTTGTCGGAATTCTTTGCAAGCAATGGTTACGAGAATACCAACGCTACGAAGGTCTTTCTGCACAAGATGCCCTCCCAGTCCGCCAACTCAGATATGAGGGTCTCCTGGGATGGCATGTCCCAAAAATACTCTCAGCCCTCCCTCTCTTACTTCAGGCTGCGCTCGTTCTTTTCCTCAGCGGTCTCTTGGATCTTCTGTGGACGATGAACACACAGGTTGCCTCAGTCGTAACCGCGGTAGTCGGAATCACCATGGTCTTCTTCATGGCGACGACAATCATCCCTTGCATCCAACATCTCGCCCACCTCTCGAGGGTCTGGACGGTGGGCGGCCGTGAGCCAGGACCTCAATGCGCCTTCAAGTCACCCCAAGCGTGGGCGTTCCACCTCCTGATAACAGAGGTATTTTCCCTTTATTCGAGCATCAAGCGGTCACTTTTCTACGGCACCGCTGCCAATTACCTTCAGGCTCAGCTCGATTCATGGCATTCTGACGACGCCAACTGGTTGACGTACGACCAGCGATGGCGAATCCACGGGCGCTTTATCGAGCGAGGGATCAACTGGTTCGACAAGACCTTTGCTCGGGGGAACAGCAATGTCGACGCCATCAACAACGTCTACCACTGCCTCGAATCGCTAGAACCGCACGTCTCTGCGGCGTGCGTCTCTCAGATCATCGACGAGAACTGGGACCCGCTCGTGCCGCTCGTGGGCCTCGTCCAACCTGCCCTGGAGAACTTCCAAATGCAACCCATGGCCGAAGATGTACCCGAAGCATTTTCCAATGACATGATTTTATCCAGCTATCTCGTCGTGCACCACAAAGCCGACAACCGCATCGCCTTCCGCTGCATGGAGCAATGTGCGAGGATGCTAAACTCCCCGGCGCTGAACACGGAGTTCACTGCCATAATTCTAGAAGTGCTCAAAGTAGTCACGTCCCCGACCTCAACGAGCCCGTCCGATTGTGAGCGCATCGTTATTTTCGTCGTCGTTTGGAAAGTTCCTAATCATATATCCATCTCTAAGTACTCGTCACACAGCTTCTAACGGCCTTCAAGAGGCTGTTCGCCTCAAATCTTCTTTCCATAGACGAAGTACCGACTTTCTGGTCCGTCGTCCTCAGGATGGCAAAGCAAAATGAGCTACCGGCGGGAAGGAGCCCCCTCCCTTTGACCTCAGTCCGCGCGCTGCTGAAACACGTCGAACGCTGGCTCGCGCGCGTCGTGGATTCTCCCCACCTCACGATCGCCGATAAGCAATACATCGTCACTCGTTGTTCTATAGGTATTTCGAGTATCCGCGGCATGCTTAACCCTCCGCCTGAAGATAATCAGCCTGACGTTGGAGAAGACGACTCGGATTTAGATGAACAAACTTTCTCCCTCTTCCAGGAGGTCCTTGATCGCATGCTGACATCATTAGGAGGGTCGTATTCGACACTGAAGCCTTGGGTTGGCTCGGAGAACTGGGGAAGGGCGACCCCAGGGCTATATTAAGCCACGGAAGTCGAGGAAGGAGTCGGATAGAACACACGACGTTCGTCTCTTCGTTTTACTATTGGGTGTACTAATTATACATAGGACAAAAGTGCATAAGTGAAAAATAAACGATAGTAGGCACGAGCCTCTTTTTCCGTTTGGGACTTCACAGGCGACGAGGGACCATCTAACCATCTAATTCCGACCAAAACGCCTCGGCAGGACTTGGACGCCCAAGTTTTCTAGACTTTCCATTTGCTTCTCCCCCATCCCAAAGCAGTTCCTCAGCCGCACTTCAAAAATAGGAGATGGTCTGGGAGACTCCTTCTCTACGTTGTCACTTGAGGCGACAGGCTTTCGGGAGCGGTAGTGGATGAAGGACAGTAAGGCCCAGTACTTGCTTCGACCTTGGCCGGCGGGGTCTCTAAAGTCGATCCCCACGAACCAGATCGACTCGAGGGCCGGAAGAAAATCCGACATATAGGTGTCGTCATCCTTGGGTTTCTCTAGCTGGAGCGATGGCAGGAAAAAGGGCAGGAGGAACGTAAATGTGCTCGAGGAAACACCGCCGAGTCTTTGTAAATTACTGAACGGTCTGAGAAATTTGCTGAGAATCGCTCCCTGCTTCGCGCCGTCGATAGGAACGCTGAAGGTGAGGTCCAAATTTGTCACGGTCCCACAGGACTTCGCTAAGGCAGCCGTTACCGCGCCGAATATGTCCTGTGGGTCGATCGGGCGGTCGTGGGCAGCGAACATCAACGGCACGTTCCAGCGCAAAGACAGTTCGAAGGGTGGGGCCTCTGAGCCACTGGACCGAACGATGAAAGAGTCGGAGGTAACGGCAACTTGAAGTTTATTTCCGATTTTGCGTGAATCGACCCAGGTTAGAAGGGAGTGGAAAGTCGGGCTGAGAGAGGAAAATCCACAACCTGCCAGATTGACTTCACATTCAGCTGGGACTACAATGGAGCTGAGTAAATGGTTGATATGATGAAGCGGGGCCTCGAGCTTGAGCCACTCGAGGTGAGGGAGATTAATCGGGGGACCTCTGTGTCGGAGCTCCTCGTTCTCGCTGTCGAGGTAGTACGCGCGTGTTAGAGTGGCACTCGCCAGCTCGAGTCTTCTGAGCGACTTCATCTTTCCCAGAACGTCGAGCCATGTGTCGGGATCAACAGCAACGTCAGTTGGCACGTCGTTGACCGTAAGTTCTTCCAGCTGGTAGAATGCTGGAGAACGGAATCGCGTCCCACACCCACGTAGATCGAGTGCGCGGAGCTTCCAGGGGGGCGGGTCGTCGCTGATGACGATTGGCGCGTGGAAGAGCAGCTCTTCAGGCAAACGTGGGGGTTCGGCCCCGACCCTAACGAGGGTCAAAGATTCTACGTTCGATAAATCCTGCATGAACGAATTAAGCCTTGACCATGCCCCCCCAGGAACTTTGAGGGCGACCTCTCGACAGCGGGATAGATGGTGGATGCATTGGAAGAGAAGGGTTTCGAGTTGAATGGTGCAGTCCCAACGCATAAGGAGGTCTCCGAGGCGAAGTCGAGGATGGGCGGCTTCTGGCACCCCGTTCTTCATAATACTCTCGGTAACGGAGGGAATTATCATGGTTATTTTGGACGGTACTGCACGTTTTATGACCTCGTCAATCCACAGCACCGGGTCTCCAAAGTCGACGGAAGCTGCCCATAGCTCGGGACAGTTAATGGAAACGCTTCGCCATCTGTGGCAGACCTGCGAAGTGTATCGCGCGGTACGACTTGGTTCATGAGGATTGTTGGGATCTTGCTCGATATTGAACGCGAATATTTTCAGCAGTAGTTCGTTTGGGAGGTCGGAGATTGTTAGAATTGGCGCTGTGGTTGGAGAATTCTTCAGAGGGCTGGGAGGGGGTGGGGATGTCTTCTTGGTTTTCCTCTTACTAGTTCTCGTTCCGGCGCCACTTTTCTTGCGCGTCGCCATAGTTTAATATTTCGCCAACGATCCTGCGATGTTCGCCGTCGGTTAATTGATACTTGAACGCGTCCAGCAAGATAGAACTCACTGCCAGAAGATCAGGAAAATCGGCGGTTTTGATTGTGTGTGCACCTGGAATTGGGAGAAGGGCTAGAAAAGGACAGTAGATGGTGGTTGAAGAGAGAAGCAGGCCTTGGCAGTGGCCCACGCATTGTGTGCCCCAATTATACTCCAGTGTTGGCCCTAGATTAGATAACGCAAGCGAGATCACGCATCACTCCGTTACGCCATTTGGGCAACTTCGAACTAAAAGTAGGTGGCACTTGCAACTTGAAGCCGGGTGGCCCGTTCGCACCCCAGCGATTGGCGAAGACTTGATGGCTTTTCGGGACCGTAATTGACGCGTTTTTTTCGAGAAGGTTGGCGTTGGGTGTGTTGGGCGCGGGTGGCGCTGACTTTGGTACGAGCTTGTTGCGGACGTGTTGAGAAAAAGCCATCGAGAATGACGTAGACGATGAGCAGCTTGTATAGCGGGACGTGTCCGCGTAAGTACTTATTGGCGCACCGTCTCGCACCGCCTGGAGTCGAGTGCACCTACATGATGTGTCACAAAAAAAATAAGTGGTTGGCATTGGGCAATGAAAATCGTCCGTACGGTAGAGTCCTCGAGATCTTCTGTCATGCACGCTAGAAATCAGTGGCTAGAAGCAGCTCTCTCGGGGTTGTGTCAAATTTGATGTACTCAATTAACTAGAGATGCAGAGATACACAGTGCGGAGTATAAGTATATGCTGTCGAGTTGCTAAAAAAGTATGTTAGTATTCATTATAAAGTCCGTTGTAGTAGGTTTCTACGGAGTCTCAAAGGGAGGTCTAGTGCAGTCCAAGAACAGATAAGGATTTACACAAATCATCCATGCACTTGGAAGGGAGCAAAGGAAGTAAAGGAAGCAAGAAGGAGGTCCATTCCCTTCCCAGTTGTGGATTGCTGGTAATATTCTGAATGTCCACATCGATGTATTGGTTGAGCGCACCAGCAACGACGACCACCTCCAATGTTGGCGAAGTTGTGACGACGAACTTCGACGGACAAAGGAAAAATGGGCCCAATAGCCCCACGCTTGCATTTCCAAGGACAGTTATGCGTTCCACTTTGCTGAATGGCTTCAGCAACGTTGTTAGCAGCTTTTCGTGGCCGGCGCCAGGAGGAGGGAGCAGGCTGTGGATAGTAATGTCGGCCGCATGTCGGAATGCAGTGCCCATATACCGGCAGGTGAACCACAGAAGGTCGTATGGGCCAACCGTCGGCCGCCCACCGGGAAGTCGACGTCGACTATGCACCCTCAATCGCGGGTCTGTAACCCACAGGAACTCGACGAAGAAATCCGATGTCTCCTGGTCGTCGTCATCCTCTGTCGGGGGCAAGGTCTTGATCCTGAGAGCGCCCTCTCGAACCTCGATCGCAATGCGGGGTCCCATCCCAACATCCCCTCTCACCATACCATCAGCAAACCAAAGGTCTCCCAGTGCCCGAACAACGTTGGGAAATTGGTTGATGTCATCGGCTGCCTCGCAGCTGACCTTGACGGCACACTGGGCCGGGAGTATGACCCATGCGAGCATTTGCCCGACTTGAGCAAGAGGCCCCACCAGGGTGAAGTGCTCGACGTTCTTCAACTCGATTTCCTGTCCGACCCGAGGGATCCTATTGCCAATTAGCCGGCGCGTAACACGCACCAACTCGAGCCTCTTGAGCCGCGGGAGGCGACTCGCCGTATGTAGCCACTCGACTGGGGTCAACTTGCTCTTGCGTGGCAAGTTGTGGAGGGCGAGGACTTCAAGATTGACGAGGGCATTCAAATTGGCGAATTGGACCCCACAGCCACGCAGGTCGAGAGACCGCAACTGCCACGGCACTACAGCCGACGAGATCTGGCGGTCGAGCGACTTGCAGAGCTCCGGGTGGGTTCGGAGTGTATAATGAAGACGCTGCTGCTGAGGGCGGTGCCGGACGCCGACGGACAAGTCTTTCAAGTGTGATACGTCGACGCGGAATAAAGCACGCATGCGTTTTGCTTGCGAGGCTTGGATGTTCAGTAAGACAGTCTTCGTCTGGGGTATAAGGTGGGGGATGAGTGTTGTTAAGACAGTCCTCGAGCCGTAGCACATCGGAGGGATCGAGGTGTTGTGAAGTATGACCGTGCCGTTACGAGTGTGGCTGAGGGTCGGGGTCGTAACCTTAACATGGTCTCCGAGGTACATATCCTCGAAGATCACCGGAAAGGCGATCATCTGTATGGGGCCGTGGACACATCGCTTGATTAGCTCTGAACAGAGCTCGTGGCTTGGAAAGGGGCAGGAGGCGGCGCAGTTCGTCCATAGCTGGGGATTATCGACTGCGATCTCGCGCCACCGACGGCAGACATGAGATGTGGCAAATGTTGTTCTGTATGGGCTGAAGGGGGCTTCGACGCTGTAGAAAGTGTTTTGGAGAAATATATGGATGAGGGTTTCGTAAGGAAGATCGTGAATTGTGGCCATAGTGCAATTCGTTGGTGTAAGGGAGGAATGGAGAATGTTGTGGCTTTCGGTCGTATAAATGAGGTATCTTGTTCAAACTTTATCCAATCCACAGAAAACAATTGTTAGATGTCACAGAGATACTAGCAGAGGAACAGACTTACGAGTCTCGTCCAGCCAAGAGGATGTAGTCTGAACGTGGTGAGAAATGGGCCAACTTCGAGATGGTGGAAGGAATCAACAACGTATGTGGCGGGCCATAGACCAAACAACACATTTTATAGTCAACAGCTTCAGAGCCACAATCTGCGGCAACTTCTAATTGGCCGGTTCGTTGCGCGATTGACGACTTGCGGTTCTATAGATTCGGCTCAAGACGTTTGTCGACGCGATGTTCTTGTAAATTTTGCTGCTCGTATCTTCATACATAGGCACTGCCGATACCTGCTGTCGACAAAGGTTCAGACCTCTTCATCGCATCCGTCCACAGACCCAGCTCGCCGCAAGAGAATGTCCATTGTTGTTGGCCCATCTATATTATCAGAAAGTAAGTCTTTTCTTTTCTTTTTCTTTTTGGTGGAGCCAAAGTCTTTTCTTCCTTGAACACCATTGCTGTCAGGCAGTTCTCGCATTAGAGTGACAGAATTAGATATTAATCACAGCTCTGAAGCGACAGCTAATGCTGACCAGGTAAGTGTATGTACGTGCAAGCAAAGCATTTATTCGGGACTTAGCGCGGTTGTAGCTGGTCCGCCTACGTGCAAGTTTGCAACTCCTCTGCAGTCACTTGCCAATCTTCGTCGAACACGGCCATTAGCGCGACAAATTAATCGATAAGGTACTTTCGCTTGAAGAATGAGCGAAGGTGGAATATTTGCCATACACCCAGGCCAGCGAGGGAGAGAATCGTGAACCAAGCAAATGATTGCACTCGTTGGTTTGTCGAGTCTATAACAAGGGTGTCGGAAGGAAAAATACAAAGGAGAGGAGAAACAAGCGTACAGTTGGTTGACGTGAATCTCTCTTCACGCTTCTTGAGGTAGTTCATTTCGTCAACAACCTCTTTTACGAGACCCTCAAGTTTCCGCATCTCAGTTTCCAGCCCTGATAGCGACTCCTGGTTGGCGATAGCGCTGAAATGATCATACAAGGTCAGGAAACTCACTCCATGCGAGCAGTAGGCGAGTTGACGTACTTGTAGTCAACGGCGTCAGCACCAATATCTATATCCAGGTCGATGACACGACTCAGTTTGGTGAGGTCGTCGTGTGATACATCTACAACCACACAGCAGATGGACACTTAACTTAAGCCTTCCAACAATCCATAAAGTAGAACAAGGACGAACCTCCGACAATGTAGTTCCTTAGACATACGCCGACCTCGCCTTCCGCATGTGTTGTGATAGCCAGTCGTGACTCGGCCTTGATGTCCCTCTTGCTCAAGTATACGTTCTTTGCAGGCCCTGAATCAACAATTTCGATGTCTACTCGCTGGTTCCGTCCGGCACCGACGTTCGCGGTGACGATAACGAGGGCGTTGGCGTGCGCAGCGTTCCAGATACATTTTTGAGGCGGGTAGCGGTAAGCTTGGAGGTTGAACTTGAGGGCCGTCGCCGAGTGAATTAAGGAGAGAAAGAGGAGAATAAATGGCAAAAGCGCGAAGGAGAATGGCCAGGACGCCATGAAGGTCGTAAAGCAAGTCGTGACTGAAGGTTTGTTGCAACGTGGAATGACCGGTTTTGGGAAATTCTAATCCAGGCGTCAACGTTTCAACACTACTGACCGGTAGACCAACCACCATGAACTCTCAAAAACTCGAAGAAGCTTGTATGGCTTTTATGAGGCCACCAAGCCATACTGATGAGCCATCCATTCCTCCACTGGTAGAAGGCAGTTCACCGATCGCCATTCTTCCACAAGATATCCTTTGGCTCATCTTCAGCTTCATCACGAAGACAATTAGGGATGAGCGATACCCGGCTTCATGGAACATCGAAAAGTTCCAATATTATTTGCGGAACACGAATCCGCGACATACAGACCGTGTACACCGACTCAATCCCATGGTCGTCCTCAAGCGGACCTCTCAAGTCTGTCGAAAGTGGCGCGAAATCCTTCTCAACGCTCCGTCCCTTTGGGCCCAAGTAATCGATATCACCGTTTTATCCTGGGCACCGCCGTGGTGGTGGGAAGAAGTTACACGGCGGACAGGAGACGCCCTGGTCTCGATACGAGGCAAGGCATTCGTGGAACCCAACGATCCGCTCTCCAGCATCATCCTCTCCTTCTTGGCTCAAAATTGGCATAGAATGCGCGAGGTGGAGGTGTCAGTACTTTGCAGAGACACGATCGAATTTGGAACAGAGTCGCAAGTCCTGTACAAGGCGGACGCACTCATTGGCGCCCAATCTTCTGCCCCATACCTTGAGAGCATATCCCTCGACCTCGCCCACTTGTATACCAGCTTCCCACTGGAGGCACCTTCCCTTCGCGAATTCCACTCTGCCCCCTACCCCCCCTTCAACCCGCAATCGCTTTGGATACCCCAACTTCGCGCCTTATCCCTCAATTTCAACCCTGCTCAAGATTGCCCTTCTCCGACCTTTACGTTGCTAGAGCTGTTCAATGCTTTAAAACGAATGACCGCCCTGAATTCTTTAAACCTTCAGGGTCTCGGATTCGGCAAACGTTCATTTCTCCCACTTGATGGACTCTTCCCCAACATTGTCCTCCCCAACCTGTCCAAGATACTAATTCAAGACGATCTCCAGACATGCATCTGCATTTTGAAGCACATCACCCCAAAGGACGGATGTAGCCTTCGACTGCGAGCCAAAGGCAACCATTCTCAAGAAAACATTATTTCCTTACTGCAGAACATTGTGGGACGCTATTCTCGCCATCACATTTTCGGAGAAGAGCTCGAGATTACATGCTGGAATTCTTTGCTTCGAATTTCCGATGGTCGGTTGGGCACTCCTTCGAGATTTCCTCTTCTATTCATCGACATATCCTGGGACCGCGACCCCGATGGTCCTGTTATGAACGCTGACCGTGCTATTCCGTTCCTCACAGGCATCCCTCTAAACGTCAATCGTGTCAAAACACTCCATTTACAGACAGCCTGGGATCCGACCAGCACCCTCGTCTCGCAAGACCGTCGTCTTTCTTTATTGTCCTTCTTTGGTCGTTTCAACTCTGTCGTGGAATTCAAATCTTCAGAACCCGAGCTCGTTCTTCTTTCTCGCCTTTCGGAGCATCACACGGAACCCCTCCTTCCCAAGCTCCAATCGATCCAGTTGTCCCCAGGATCTTCCGTCTCATCAGTGGAGTTCTACGACTCCTTCATCAAGTTTCGCAATGCAAGGAAGGACCAAGGGCTGGCGTTGATCAGCACCCTTGATCTCACTCCGAAAGGGTGCCTTCCAGGCGGGCAAAGCCATTTACCCAACATTGTCTGCCTGGACAGTCTGACGGGGCTCAAGGTCTTGTATGTAGACTGTGATGATTCATTCCTAAACGTTACAGTGCAAGAGTATATATGTGGGAGCGGGTCTCTCCCTACACCAGTGCTTTCGTAGGTTCACATTTGTACGTCATATCAACTATTTCCGACGATTTCAGCCTGGATGGGACGTCGGATTGTATATACTATCCTTGCTGTACTCGTTTATGTTACGAATGTATGCTCCTCGATTCAAGGCGGGGATTACTTGCATGAGGGATGCAGGTGCTGGTAAGGTTTCAATGGTTGCACGATTTCTAGTCTGGAGAGCCGTCGTCGCTACTTTGTATGCTCAACCTCAGGAAGAGACGTCCAGCACCGACAACCAACGAAATTATGGATCATACATACAATACAATAATTAAATTAAACGGTGGTCGTGCTTGAGATTACCTGCTTTTGCTCCAAACCTTACGTTGATAGTCTAGAATGATGGGTATAAAGTCGAAGAGGCCAAAATCAGGCCAGTATGTTGATGAAAACTGAAGCTGGGTATCTTCACAACACTAGGATGCGGTTAGCACATGGTCTAATACGACAAGGAGGTTGGTCTCACCTGCCAGAGCAGGAAGTCACTGAGGCGTTTCACCCCACTGGTCCGGACGAGGATATCCAGAGGCGGACTGCCGCCTAACGAGGTCATGAGTGCGGCGTCAATGTCCTTTTCCGAGATGCAGCTTGAAAGAGAGAACAATCTAAAGCCTGGTTGAATTAGAGCAGTCATCCGACTCACCAATCCTTCGACTCCCGGACGCACTTCTGGACTGCAGTGGTAATTTCGTCGCGGGAGGTGTAAGGCATGCACAGATTAAAAATAGCGCTATTGAGGGGGTTTGATAGAAAGACGCTTTACAGAACGGAGAATATACCGTGTGTTATGGGCCGTCATGCCTTCGGCTTTCGCTACAGCCGCTTGTACTGAAGCGGGAAGTAGCTCTTGTTTTCCGATAACATTCAGTCGAACACCGTATTCATCCAACAAATCGCTGGTTTGAAATGAGTAATACGTCCTGGAGTACATGGAAAATAAACACACCCGTGTCCGCATAGCTCAACCAGCTTTTCTTCGGCCATAGCCATCAACGCATTCACCTCTTCCTCAGACCGTTTGAAGTTCTCGATCGAGAAAGCGTACGCGGAAACGCAGCGAACATTCAGTCGCAAGCATGCTTCCAGCATCTGCAGAACAAAAACCACGTCAGAGACACGTAGTCGGAAAAGTCAACACGATACTCACGCGTCGCAATGCCACGAACCCATCGCTATGGCCTTGCTGGACGGCTTTGTGGTGCATCCTAGCATATCTTCGGTTCCCATCCATGACAAACGCGACATGTCGGGGTATCGGGCCAGCCGCGAGGACTTTAAGGATGAAATTGCGGGCTCTAGTGGTGATTTCGTTCTGCAGCCATGCCCATGGACGTTGCAGAAACATGGCAAAGGTGACCGTGGGGAAGTTCGAAGTCTGGTTGATCAGTTCTACCTTGCCAAGCGATTTAGCTTTCTTGACTACCACCTTCTTTCTGGAGCTCGATGTCTGTATTCCAACACCCTCAGGAATTTCGGAAAAATCTGCTGCGTTTTACATAGGCTACTGGATAATCCTCCTCAGCGACCATCGGACCAATGAGAACTTATGGATTCATCATATACGGACCCGGATAGCAAGAAGATGCTGTCCTTCTGGCAAAATGCGACGCAGCTCTGGGGTTCTGGGGTAGTACGGATCTGTTAATGATCCTTGATATCGCTAAATTGTCTCGGTAAGTAGCGTGTTTCGTACTCATTCCTTCCTCGTCACCTGCTATCGGTATAGAAGGTGTCGAACGTCGTTTGGACTTGGATGACTCCATGAACGACTTCACTCTCGTCCGAGGGCGCTTCAAGGTTTCTAGTTTCTCACGTCCCCTTTGACTTCAATTGCAGCGGGAGAACTCTTCGAGGACCGCATGTCTACGCTGGGGCAGGATCTTCTTTGACCTCGCAGTGCCCATCTATGACAACCTGCATTCGTCACTTCGCCCAACTCCAACGGTCTGTTGTGAGCTTTATTTTTGATTCGCATTCAATACGAGGGAAATGGCTCATTCAATGACGCCAGCATCTCGTTTCCCATGCTCCGCAAAGCGTGTTCTCCTCCCTGGCCTATCCAAAGTCTCGTATTTGAGAGATCGCACCTTCGCGAGTCCCGCTTGTTTTGCGGAAAGCCCCCTTGTGTCCGATATTATGCAACATCTGCGCTGATATAGTATCATCGGCGTCTCATTGGCTGAACGCCAAGTGATGTGGTATGTATTACCCATTCATCACTCTCTTCTCCTTGGAAAAACTCGATGAACTCAATAGGTTGGCCTTTTTTCTTGTCGTCGGCATCTTACTCTTGGGCCCCGACGGGAACGTGCCGGATACCACCTTTGAATCAACTTGACACTGTAGATATTCAATCCGTAGGCTCATCGAACTTCTCGCTGAGAGCGCCGTATTCGAAAGGTGCTCGTAAAAGGTATTGCCATTATCTCGGTAGATCGACATAAGTCTACAATTTGAACCATCTTCCGCGACTCCTCGAGACCTTTCCTGTCAATAGAGGTCATGCGTTTGTTAAGCTTGTTTCCAAGGTATTTATACCGACTGGAAATCCTTTGGGTGATTGTCTGCAGGACACAATGCTTCTCTCCTCCATCGCCTCACGTTTTATCAAAGCCAATCTTGTCGTTCTTGGGGTAGTTTGGGCGACCCTCATTCCAGACTTTTCGAATGCGGCCCCACACGCGAGCTGTACAAACCCCATAATCCGAAAGGAATGGTACGACCCATCTATCTGAACAACTCATTTTCGTCCGCTCATCCTTCGCAATTAGGAGAAACATGGATCATGCCACTCAGAAGTCCTACCTTGACGCTGTAAACTGCCTTCTGAAGAGGCCTACGCTCTATTCCAAGACTGTTGCCCCTGGCGCGGTAAATCGCTACGATGACTATGTGGCGATTCACATCCAGTCAGTGTACACAGCTCATGGCGTTGTACGTTTATTCCTTCGTGTTTAAACTATCGCTCGCTGAATATCATGCCTCTCAGGGACATTTCCTTGCCTGGCACAGGTACTACATTCATCACTATGAAAACGCTCTACGGACAGAGTGCGGTTATACTGGTGCGCAACCGTGAGTTCAAGAACGTAGTTTTCCCTGTCTCGCGAAATAATCGTCCTTGTAGGTACTGGGACTGGACCCTCGACGCGCCTTTGGGGAAGTATGGCCAGTCGCCGATCTGGGACGCCACCTACGGCTTCGGTGGGAATGGTCCCTACGTCGAAGTTCCTCGTGGCACGTTTGGCATGGTCGTCTCACCCACAGACCGCTCTGGGGGTGGATGCGTCCCAGACGGCCCTCTCAAAGACATGATCGTGAACTTGGGCCCGGGAAATAACCTGAATGCAAACCCGCGGTGCCTTGCACGCGACTGGAGTCCTAACTTTGCTGCCCAGAACTCGAACTGGAACGTCACGAAGCAGGTGCTCGAGCAGAACGACTTCGGAAGGTTCACTAGCATCCTGGAGAGTGGGACTGGGGCATTCATGAGCGGCGGCAACATCCATGCCGGCGGCCATTACAGCGTGGGTGGCTACCTTGGGCAGATGGGTGATTTTTGGGTTAGTCCTGGTGGTAAGCTCATAATTTGTTCGGAAGCTTCTGCTCCCGGTATTCACTTCAACCATTTTTAGACCCCGTGTTCTTCCTGCACCACACCAACCTCGACCGTGTCTGGCGCAGCTGGCAGGCCAAGGACCTGGCGAACCGTCTGAACGACATTTCGGGGCCGCTCAACTACATGGACTGGCAGAATGTCCGAGGTGGAAACACGACCTTGGATTACGAGTTCAACTTAGGCCCTCTCTCCGGCGACGTGGCCGTCAGGGATCTGATGGATATTAAGGGAGGGTTCCTCTGCTACGATTACGACGAGCTTTACCCAGTCTAAGTAACCTTTTCCATATGTACCCCGTCCTCATTACGACATATCATCTATAGCTACTACTTGTCTCTCCGATTATTATGACAGAATGACTAACTCGAATGAGATTTAAGCTTTTCCTCTACACCACGGGTTGGTTGTTCCCCATTGGGACCTCGCCGGTAATTTAGCTTCCTTCCTTCCTGTCCAACTGTTGCATTAAAAAATTGCCACAACACACGGACACCGCCACTTCTTGTGTATCTTCTACAGCTGATCTCGATAGACGACAGTGTCCTTTTCGACTGAGAGCGTCACGGTTATATGTTCCTGACGATCCGCATCGAGATGGAAATTATCCAGACAACTATCCAAGCTGTTGGATGTGACGTCTCATTCAGTTGCGAGCGATCTTCCGCTCGGTATTGCTCAGCTCGCCAAAGAGTATTATCTCGACATTTATGATATTCCTAGTGACCTTCGGAAGGAGAATGTGTTGCGAGCCCTTTACAGCTGCGATTGCGATGCTGCTGAAGATCTGGAGGATCGTATAGCTAACCAAGAAGTAGCAAGGGTTCTTGAAGACGTCGGTTTTCATTTACTCCTGGAGAGGCTACAGGGCCCAGACTTCGGAATCCAACGGCTGGTATCACACTTGGGATTCATCCGAAGCATAAGGTGGACCAGTCTTTCACCTGTAGTAGGCATTGCGCTCGCTTACACACTCTCCCTCCTGCATGGAATCGGCATCACAGTTAACCCTGCTAGCAGGGCCCATCCCAAAGCTTGAATTTATCCTCAACCAAGCCTCAACACAGACCATTCCTTCGCTCTGTCTTGATATAAGTCGACGAGATGGCTACCATACCCATCGAAAGGCACCTCAGCCAGCCGGAGCGTGGAAAGGAATCTCCATTTGGTAAATCCCCTGATTGGATGTTGTGGCGTCACGATCGGGGATTCGGCACGCGAGTCCCTGGACGATGCGATTTGCAGTATTTTCGGTTGCATAGATGGTGTGGACAACGGATATGCGCACATAGGCGTTGTGTATCCTGGAAGGTCGAACCCTTCGTCGCAGTGTATGCTTTCCAGATGGTGAGTAGGAAATCGGGAATGTGTAGATGCATACCCAGAAAAGCTGCCTCATCAACCGCCGAGGTAATCCCCAGAAGAAATGCGCAGAGAAAGTATCGTAGATTCGGCTTCACCATTCGCCTCAGCGAAGCCAGCTTTGTTCCACAGCCTTAGAATAAAGTCACCATGAATCTGTGAGATAGGCCGAAAGACCAGAGCGGCAGGCGCTCTTCGGGTCGGGGTCGGCAGTCATTCGGCCTGCTGATCCGATCAGTTAAAATCTCACGGTCTCTTGCGGGTGTATTGCTTCAGACGCTCATTGTCACTGAGGTTGTTACTCTTCTACTTGTTCATATACGCCATGGAATTGTGCCCTCGTAAAGTCTATGTTCAGCTCCATACCGGACATCGGACATACGGCTCCCAGTTACCTGTCCGGCGTCATGACTGCAGTTCCTCGTGCCCGACCGCGCCCACGTCTACCACACAATCGGCTTAAAGAAGGCCCCATATTCCTCTCAAATGCACACCGGCCAAGATGTGGGCGTCGTCGAGCCTTTCGCGAACCCTTCCCTTGGTGATACCCCATCTATCTACATTGCATATGATTGGACCGTTGTACCAACAGCACAGGTCGGATTGCAGCATCTTGATCACCCCTACATCCACAAAGCATCCACGAAGGGAGGATACTATGGCCCTATTTCGAAATCGAATGGGTAACGGCACGCTTTCGTTCAACCTCCCTGCCACTCAAGGTCTCCGAATCCTCCAAGCGGCTTAGGGCTCGAGATTCAGGAGCACAAGTACTAGCAAGGCTTTTCAGAGGGCACTGAATCGTCGACTCGATGCTATCCATGAAGCCAAAGGACGCTGTATCCGGACACCGAGCACAGCGGGACAGAACCAACCTCTGGCACCGCTCGTGACCCACTTACGGGAACTGCCTCATGGCGCGTTGACAGAAAATCCAGGGATCACTCCTCATGTCCGAGCAATATAAATTTCATCGAACTCTTTCGATCCACCACCCACCACCTCATAATCTTGCTGTCGGAATTTTCCTCTCAATAGCCATGGAGGACCCGTACGCTGCATATCGACCCCGCCATTCCACGCACTCTTCGATAGCAAGCTCCTCGAAGACTCTTCGTGAATCAGGGTACTATTACTCCTCAGAATCATATGCATTGTTGGGAATGCCATCGTCGGCAAAAACAGCCGACGGTATGAAGCCGTCGTTCAGCCCAGCGCCTTCAAGAAACGAGACACCTAGTCGGCCCAAGTGCGTAAATCTAATGGACGGCAGACAAATACATGCTAACAGGCGATGTCGGACAGGTGGCTGAGCCCATACTACTTGATCCCGACCACCGTCCTCGTCGTGCACACGCTTTTGCTCGTCTGCTCCTGGACATTTTTCTCGATTACGATCAGCAGGCCTGCAGCCTTATCTCCAGGAATCGCCCTCCATGTCCGGGATCATATCCAATCTGTGACGATGGTGGTTACCCTCGTCGCCTCGTTCATTTCGTTGGTCTCCACTGCGTAAGTGATATTTGTTCTGCACTCGCTCAACTGCTCATGCCCCTCTCGAAAGCCTATACACGAGGAGTATCCTCTACTCCCTTGCCAGATTTTTGGAAGGAGGCGTCTCTCTCTATACTATCGCATCGGCGACGAGGATAGCGGAGCCTTCGCCGCTCAAGGATTTTACACGGCCCACTTGGACTATTGCTGCTTTGTTACTTACATTGGCCGTTAATTCACAGACTGCCGGGTACGTTGTTGCCTATTTCCTCACTTATTTTTGCGAACTAATTTGTTATCAGATGGACGACTCTTCTGCTGCCGAAGCAGATCGAAATCACTTCCCCCATGACTGGCTTTGAACTGGACATGAAAAGCCCTGGATTCAAAAGACTTGTGGAGGATAACAAAGACATCATTAATGCTGGTAACCTCGAAAGTAACTCATCGCAAGACTTCCCTCTGACATCTTCTCAGATCTATTTTCCCGCGTTATACCCATAACCGAAGCCAGCGGCGGTACAGCCGTCAGTACCCACTTCAACTTGCCCAGTATTCTGAACTTCAACCACTTCTCCTGGACGAACTCTACACGTACATCGTGGTTCCTCCGTATAATAAGCGCCGAAAGCTGATCCATCATTCTGTTTTTAGTGGGCGTAATGCCGGTCGCGCTCGAAGAGATCGAAAGCAGCATCCTTTCTGTCCAGGGGGAGAATATCCCCGTGAACGTCAAGATACACCGAAAGGAAAACACACCGCGCGGATTCCCCGTTCGGTTTTCGATGACTCAACAAGGGTTTACAGCCCAAGTCAGCTGTCAACAGAGGAATTTAGATGCGAACACAAGGCCGAGCATAAGATTGAGGTCCCAACTCGACCGCCTGTTCGATTCGCCTGTGACCCTGGCCCAGTTGGAGGTTGTCTGCCCCACTGCGAGCAGCGCTACGTTCTCAGAACCCGTTCTGACCTCCACGAATGTCGATGCGCTGTTCGGAATCTCCTGTCCTGTCATCCAAATTAATGGGGGAAGGCGATGGGACCTCATCCTCGCAGGCTCTGGGATATACAGTGCGATCAAGACAACGGTATGCAGCGTCTGGCCGCTGCTCGATCTGGTCAATGTCGATTATGACGACAATACCTTCGTCTTCAATTCGTCATTCCCTAGTTTCATCAATGGATCAATACCTTGGTCCTATGATGAGGCGCCATGGATTGGAGACTTTGCACTGTCGGTGTTTCTGCGTGGTCTGCGTGTTGGGCAGAGTACGACGGGAAATTCGATGGGGGATACCGTGCTTACTTTCCTGTCTAGTGTCCAGAATGATCCCGACGCGCTCTCCCAGATCCTGGTGAGTACAGTTGCCGTCCCTTTAGCCCTGTACTGACGACACGCTGATAGGCAGAATACACGCGCGGTGTTTTGGAGCTCAGCGTGACGGTAAGCCAAAGTGTTCGAAAGCCTTTTCAAAAATTGGCTGAGTGATTTCTTCTAGATGCTCCGAATGGTATTCACGCAATACGGAAACGGGCTTTACCCGGGAGGAAGCAGCACGATCCCAGAGAGCATGCGACTGAACATCAACGGCACACATCGTGCAACGACCATCGGCTGGCACCAGGCCCGAGAGACAGCCGCAAGCGTTCTCATCGCTCCTACGTTTGTATCAGTTGTGTCTATCCTCATCATCGTCGCCACACTTGCCAGCAAAGGAAGGAATCGGGAGCCGGAGGCCAGTCATTATTTCGATCCTGGTGATATACTGCATATTATCAGCGCGTCTGCTGCTGGAGGTATGAAGACGGAGTTAACGCCCTATCATGAAGATACTGTGGAGAGTAGCGAGCATGTACAGATTAAACTCGTGCCAGTGGAAGGAGCGGAAAGTCGGCCGGGTTTCGTTAGTTGGGAGAATGCAAAGTAGACGAATTACGGTATGACGTCAAAGGCCAGTGTGTACTTGAGCTTCGGTGACTATTCATATACCTATATATATCATAATATACGGACTTGCGTTTCCATGATTAGTGGCCTACGACGAATGGACAATATGCGAAACAGTATCGGAATTTCTTCGATTCCTGGCATTTTGATAACGAGAAGAACGACGATTCCCAAACGATTCCAATTTGTAAATCCCGTGAGGTCTGAAGAGAAGAGTTCTTTTGCCCGGCAAAGGGCGTGTTTTTTTTCTGTATCCTCCAAGAGTCCAAGAGCTCGTTAAGCGCCAGTTCATTCGTGATTTGTGTTTGCCGAATGGCCAAGTCGCCCCCCGCAAATCGTGACGCTGCTTATTTTAAGCGGTTTGTAAGTGGAGCGTCTCGAGTTTGGTGCTCTTGCTTCTCAACCACCATGACATCTCTCTTTCATCACTTCCTACCACTACTGCGACTCAACCCGCCTGCTCTGCGTTGTGTACCCTCTGCCACCTGTGCCGCCCCCTGCTCGGACATAGTCAAATTCCGTTGACACACCATTCTAATTCCGCCGGGCTTGGCAGACCTTGGTACCTCCACGGAGCTCTCGTGGAGCGCTTTCTCCACAATCCTCTGGAGAAGGATCGCAGCAGGAGCAGAAAACAGAGCTTAAACGATTGCGACTGACATGCTTTGATATGGATGGATGGGAGTACAAATCCTGGACATCATCATTTTCCAGACGTTCAGGGTCCGTGCTGATGGACAGAAACACCACACGAAAGTCTTCCGAATTCGACCGATTCATCAGCAAATTTCCTGGACAACGACATCGGCAGTATGATTCAAATCATGTATGGGGAATTCCGGACCAGGAATGTCAAAATGGCTCTATGCAATCATGAATTCCCTAATTTTTGTGGATTGCTTGGCATTTTCTTGTTGTTTCGAGTGATTTTGGGCGATATGAACCCAACACTGACAACCCCCGCTTTCACCCCTTCCCCTCGCCGTTCCAGTTACATTTCTCCTAGCTCTCACCTCTCCGCTCGTTTTACCCTCACTACAGGACTCTGGCGCTCGCGCCCATTATCCTTATTAGCCCCCTGCGCCCCCTCCTATTACATTTGCCGTAATGAATCGACCACGAAATGGCCCTTTCCCAAGCCAGAATCCGTCAACCACGAGCCTTTTACCAAACAACAATCGACCCTCTGTGGCAAGCAACGCGTTTAGCAACACCGACAAAGGCATGCGAGCATCGACGGGTCATCCTGTGAGTGCTTGTCTTCTTTCCATCACTTTTTTCGCTAAACGATGGCTCGCTCCACAGCCCTCTCTGTCGGACAAGGTATCTATCTCATGGGTCCTCCACGACTTCCAACAGAGGTCTTATCACGTTTCATGATTCTAGTACTCGCTCTCTCCTTCTCCGGCGTCATGGGGCATGCCGTTGCATATGTCCGTGAGTGAGCCCGACGACTTCCTCCACAACCCCGATCCCCGTCGCGATAGAAGCAATGATAGAGGGGGAAACATCTTTACCATGCGTGGCCTGGCGAATCTAGGGTGTCTTTCACTCCTAATCCTCGCATTAGTGATGCTTTTGTGCGTTTTCTCTCCTGTCAACGTTGATCTTAGCTGACTCCACCTAGTGCTGGTATGTTCGACGTCATCGTCAAGGGCCCTTCATCCCTTACTGAAACTCAACTTGGAAGGCTATCCATTACTAACCCACTTCACGGAAAAGCAACCGACGACCCAAGGCGGATTTAACCTCGGAGGAATCAACGCTTCAGGACAGATACCTGACCTTCCAGGCAACTTCGAGCTTATCGATAGGGATACGCCTAAGTCAGCCTATACCTACAAGTCTTACATGGATGATGAGGAGCTGGTCCTCGTTTTCTCCGACGAGTTCAACCAGGAAGGACGGTCTTTCTATCCTGGTGACGATCCGTTTTGGGAGGCCGTTGACCTGCATTACTGGGGTACTGTGAGTTCTTTCTGCAGCTTCTCTAACCGTATTCTCAAAGCTGTGGATAGCACGACTTGGAGTGGTATGACCCAAGTCAAGGTATGTTTTCCTGACGTTCTTCGTGACGACCCCTTATCAACTATCGGCTCAGCGTCGACGAAGGACGGCTACCTGCAACTGAGACTGGACCGAATCGATGACATCTCTCAAAACCATAATATGAGTTATCGGTCTGGCATGGTATGTCTATGCCCACGCGTTGATAACCTTTTGCTGACGTATCGCAGATTCAAACCTGGTAACACTTGATCGTTCGCCCCTCTGCGACCGCTGCCTGATATGCCTTCCTTCTCCCAGGAACAAGTTCTGTTTCACTGGCGGTCTGCTTCTCGGTGCGTCGTGACCGATACTAGCGACAAGCATTGAGCTCATATTATATCACAGCTAACGTTCAGCTGCCCGGCTCGAGCGATGTTAGGTGAGTTTTGTGTCTTCTCTCGATTTCAACTATGGGGGCGCTAATAGTATGATGCAGTGGCTTCTGGCCTGCCGTGTAAGATTGTTTTTATTTATCTACCGAATATCCTCGTTGACCCGTTTCGCCTTGAAAGCTGGAGTATGGGTAACCTAGGTAAGTGCTCATATTACTCCTCTTTTTTTGCTGGCAATAATGGTTCTCTCTCTCCTACAGGACGAGCTGGATTCGGTGCAAGTGTCGAGGGCCTGGTTCGTCGGCTTTGTTCATCATACCGGCGGCCTAAATCTCACATACTTCACAGTGGCCTTACAGCTATGAAGCCTGTGACGTCGGCACCCTTCCCAATCAGACCTACCCTGGAGAGAGGCGTCCAGCAGCAGCCCTGGTCAATGGCGACGGACAAGCGAATGGCGAGCTAGTGAGCCCTCAGGAAATGCCTTATCTTGCTTATTTGACCACCGACTTCTAGTCTTACTTGCCCGGCCAACGCCTTTGTGGGTTTTCATCCCCTGTCACTCGTGCCGCGATGCTCATTGCGTCTGCATAGCTGCCTGCACGTGCCCTGGCGAGTCGCATCCTGGCCCCGTCCGCAAGAACGGCGAGTACGTCGGTCGTGCCGCGCCTGAAATTGATGTTTTGGAAGCCACTGTCACCGACGGCACTGGTCATGTCTCGCTCTCAGCTCAGTTTGCGCCTTTCAACGTAGGTTCACCATTTGCTTTCCTGCTGAACTTCTTCGCTCAATATTTACAGGCTGGCTATAACTACGTGTTCAATAATGACACCGCTAAGATCTATGATCCTGCTCGAACTACGAAGAACACTTACCTGGGAGGTTCGTCCATCTGTTAAATAATCTGGTTTGGCAGGAATTGATGTCGGCGATAGGTCGCTACCAACAAACAACAAGTGGTCTTGGTTTGACGAATCCTGACTGCTACCAATACCCTGGCACATGTCTTGCCCTCTTTGGATTCGAGTATAAGCCTGGGTGGGTCTCCTTCGCGCTACTATTTTGTTCAGTCTCTGAGTAAATTGCAGCTTCGACGACGCCTATATCACCTGGATCAACGAAGTCGCTGCCTGGACCGTTTACTCATCGGCACTGGTAGCTGATCCCTTGGTTGAAATTGACAAACGCCCGATCCCGAAGGAACCTATGGTGCGTTTGCAGTGGTGCCTCCGTCGAGGCGTAGGCTAATTAACGTCGGCAGTATATTATCACCAATTTGGGCATGTCAGAAGGCTTCGGCGACGTCGATGTTGCGAATCTGCGGTTCCCTGGTATAATGCTGGTGGACTATATCCGAGTATATCAACGCAAGGGAGAGATCAACATCGGCTGCGACCCTCCAGAGTTCCCTACTGCCAAGTATATCGAGACGTCAGTTATCTTCTTTTCATGTTTTGGGGCTGTGTTTGCTCAATGCACGATGTTAAGGTACAAGGAGGCGTACACGAACAACAATCTCACAATCTGGTCCCAGTACGGCGAGCCGTGGCCCAAGAACAGGCTGATGCCTGGCGGCTGCGACTAGATGGCATTTTTTACCACCGCCATCCAACAGCAGTGTATAACCGATTATTCTTATTTTCCAGATTATGGTGTACAACCTGGGGTTGTTGGCAACTTTGTTGTTCATTTGGGTATCGTGTCGTTGTCCTTGCCCAACTTGTTGTGTTAAATTTTCGTCGTGTAAGCATACAGTTACTACATCGCTATACCTTGACATCTCTGTTACATATACATACCACGTAGCCACTCTTTGTTGCAGTAGGAACAGGCTCTGAAATTGACTCTTCATCTAAGTAATTGACTTTGATCACGTTTGAAATTTGAATTTGAGCGCTGAGCGCTTGAGCCTTCTGTGGCTTTCTTCCTTACGTAATTCGAACCTTTGTTCGTGTGGACCTGCGTCTCGTTCGCTTGTAAAGTCACCAACCACCATGGACGTCGTAAGTCGCATATGTCGCCCATGCCGTCGCACCTCGCTCATAGAAACATACAGGACGCCTCCGAACCAGCGCATAACTCGACCTATATCAGCTTTTTCGATGTCTCGCCGAGCAACTTCCCGTGGCAAGAACCGCGTCCAGAACAGATTCGCCTTCGTCGGGCAGCGCTGGACGACACGCTCATATTCGATATTCTCCTGCACTCAGGCGGTATCAGCGAAACGTACTCGCTTTATCCACCAGTAAATCCGCACAACCTTCAAGAACTGTTGGACACCATCGAGTCCTCGCACTATGACGTCTTGAAGAAGGATTGCTTGGTCTACTTCCTCCTCAAATGGTATCAGGATGGCAGGGAAAGGAACTTCCAGGAGCAGCGGTGCATACCTCCCCAGTTCGCTTCATTGGCAGACGCGTATTGGCATCTTGACACGGGCATAAATGTCCCGGTAAGTGTTGGCTTTCGGCCTGTGCAGTGTAACAAGAACCCTTATTTTGCGCGCTCTAGCGTGCTATTGCCATTCTTTCGGACGCTAGACTTAACAGAGATTATGCCTCAAAAATCATTCGTGCCATTTCTACCTCCCCAGACTCATCGACCTTGGTCAGGCGATATATTCAAACCGCAAAGCCTCTCCTCGTCGAACCTTTCGACATTGAATGCTACGCAGTGGCCCTGGCAGATTCCAGCATACTGGAAGCGTGGCAATTTTCTCGTACCTTCAACGACACTGATGGTATGCGCACACGGTTGTTCAGAAAGTTGCTGGAGTGGTCTGTCACGCGTACGTTATGTTTGTCTTCTCCGTCATCCTCCTCTACTCATCCCGTTTCAACAGCCAAGCCACGACCTCTTGCCCTCAGTCAACTCCTAGCTTTGCCCTTGTCGACCTTCGAAGAAGACATTCTCAATGATTTTGTTCGAAAGCCCCCTTCCGACCTTCCTTTCTCCTCAGTGGCTATCCTCCAAGATCTGATCTGTGTTCGCCTTATTCAAGGCAGTCGCTACGCTGAAGCAATTAAACTTGACCGTCAATTTACTTCCACGACCAACCCTAGGAATATCAAAGACACCCGCGATAGATCAAAAATGGTTCAGGACGTCTACGCTGCCCTTCCATCAGTCGAACGCGCTTTGGTTGACTTGGATCTCAATCCCACTTCTGCCAGATCCAGGCAGGAGCCCCTTGCCCCAAAACCTGTTTCGCCGGAAACCAGACGAACCTCAGGTCAAGGGATTCAAGACACGTCTCTCTCGCAATCATGGGAAGAAGTTCGCGTCCCAGAAGCTCTTGTCAACAAATCCACGCCCTTGAAAGACGTTCGTGTGCCCGCGTCTACACCTCGATTCACCGATCCTTTGCAGACGTCGACGGCGACCCCAGTACCCGCACCCATTCTTCCTATTAATTTCAACGGCATCGCGAGCGGAAGCAAATCCACACCAAGAAAGAGTGTTCCTCTTAGTGCCTCGGTATTAAGCTCGGCAAGGCCAAGACCCTCTTTAAGCGGAGTTGGAGCCCACATGTCGTTCGGTACTCCTTCAGCCATTGCCTCTCCGGCGAGTGGTTTGAAGCTACCCCCTCAAAATGGTACGCCCACTCAAGGCCATGGACACACCTTCGTCTCGGCTTCTCGGCAACAAAACGCCTTCTACCAACCCCCGCCCGTCAAAACAAATGGTGTGAAGAGAGCTTTCGAGGATGACAGTACGAATCGTAGCCCTGAACGCGTCGATACCATGCACACGGTCGACGCGGATATGGAGACTGAGAAAGAGGATAACAGCTTCGAGAAACCCTCAAGTAGGCGTGGCAGGAAGAGCAATGTCACTGAACGAGGCGGTGATGATGACGACAACAACATCCTTCAATATTCCGTGTTTGGTGCCAAGGAGAAACGAGCATCTCCACAATTCGCGTCGAAAGCGTCATCTAAGAAAGCTGGGAAGAAGGCCCCGCCAGGCACGTTTGGTTCGGAGGACGAGGATAACGCAGAAGAGGACCGAGAGCAACACGAGGCAGAGCCGCAGAGAACCTCAGCTCGCTCTCGTACCTCCACCTCAAGGAGCACACGCGGGAGCAGGGCACATACAGTTACGAAACCGCCTGCGAAGAAGGCCCGTCAGGTGAAGGAGAAGAATCTTGGCAGGAGCATACCTGGGGCTCTCATGGACGATGATGACGAAGAGGACCACGATCCTGTGCAAGACGAGGAGGAAGATCGGGTTGCTCCGCTTCGTGCACCGTCGCCACCTCCTGTTACCCGGCGTCCGGCGCGGAAAGCTCGCTCGTCGGCGAGCGTCATCTCGGATGAAGGCGAGGGCAGGCAGACGAGGAGACGGTCCTCAAGGTTGACAACGGGTGGAAGTAGTGCGAGTGTCGTTGGTGGCTCTCCTGAGCCGCCTGCGAAGACGAGGAAGACAAAGACGACTGCAGGGAGGAAGAAGCGGTAGATCTTCAGTTCGTGTCACTGGTCTGTAGAGACCCACCTACATTTATGGCTTTTTGTTTTCATTACATTGATCGTCCATGCTTCAGAATTCTAGACCTTGAACCTCTCCACACTTTCATTGACGGAGAGCCTGCCCGCAGGGCCCTCTTCTTTTCATGCCTCGAGGCCTGAATGGCTTCTCTTGTTGTCTTCATTCTGAGCACCTACTACTTCTCGCCTGTCAATGTCAATAACGATTTGGGCGGTTGTTCCGTCATTGACAAATCCCGATTGACAGGCATGAAGATGCGTGAGCATCGATCCTTGAAGCTTGACTAGGACTGCCTGCGTCCCTCCCGGCCGTTGATTCGTCTAGGTCTTTGTGCTGTTGACTTTGAACTTCAGTGAGCGTTCACTTTTCTGCTTCTTTCTAACTGCACGTCGTCTCGCAGTTCAGGAGGACTTGAACTTCAGGGGGCAACATTTCTTTATGCGTGACTGGGCGTACAGCATTTCTTGGCCTTCAGCCCCGAGCCCAGACGGTTTGTAAACAAGCCAAGCAATTGCCTACCGAATGGCTTTCATCGACGATCGCGGCATATAAGGGGTCAAGTTCGCGGTCAACAATGCCCTTTCGCTTTCCAACTCCCCGATCGTCTGAGAAATGCTCTCGTTAGGCAGTCTGTCTACTGTGGCGCTTCTGCTGCATGCGTATACCACGAGCTGTCATGCACAGTCATTTAACCTCGCAAAGGATTACTCTGGGTCCTCTTTTTTCGATGAATGGGACTTTTACGGACATTGGGATAACCTCACTCTTGGTGCGTAGAAGTCTCTTCCTTTTTCTCTTCTCCGATGTGTTCAACCCAAAGCTACAGGCGATATAAACTGGGTCACTAGAGAGAATGCGACTGCAAAACAACTTGCCTACGTGAACGATGCTGGCAGGGCTGTTCTCAGAGTCGACACAAACCCGGTTGTGTGGAACGAGAAGCGTGATACCGTCCGAATCACGTCCCAGAGAGAATATGACCTTGGTACCATCTGGGTCGCAGACATTGCCCATATGCCCTTCGGTTGCTCTGTGAGTCAGTTTTGCCTCGAACACACCGGGGAACTCAGATGGAATCCCTATTGCCGTAGGTCTGGCCTGCTCTCTGGACCAAGGGACATACCTGGCCGGATGATGGCGAAATCGAGTTCGTGATTTAGTCCCTCCTTTTCCCTCCTAGCCACTTCTAATCGAGCCTTCGCTCTTCTAGCATCATCGAAGGCATCAACCTCAACCAAAATAACCAAATCGCGCTCCACACCCACTGGGATCCTCCGTGCACGCACGTCGACCCACCTCCAGCAAACCAACGCGGAACATCTGGCAACCTAAACTGCTCATCAGCTGCGGGATGCACTGTCCTCGAAACTGCTCCGAACAGCATCGGAGCTGGCTTCAATAGCGCGGGTGGAGGAGTTTATGCTACACAGTATGATGTTACTGGGTAGGTTTGTTTTCGACACTTTTTTGGAAGGCTGTTTGCTCATTCTTCTATCAGGATTTAGTGAGTGATAGCCCTTTTTTCGTAGTATTCGACATTTTTAAAGACAATTCTCTATCTGGGCTCCTAGCATTTGGTTCTGGAGTGTATGCTACCTTTCTTTCTCTAGCAGAATATTTCTTGCTAACCACTCTATTTAGAGGCCCAACATTCCACAATCCATCCTCTCCACAACATCGACATCTGGTCTCTCCTCGCTGGCCGATTGGGGCCCACCGACAGCCGCTTATCCCGCCGGCACGCACTGTGACATTGCGAGGTCATTCTCGCCTCAAAGCATTGTCGTTACCATCACACTTTGTGGACAATGGTAGGTGATTTCTTCCGTTCCCTTCGTCTTGTCTGATCGCCTTGTTGTAGGGCCGGGAACCCGGAATTCTACACGCCCCAATGCGGTGGTCAAGGCCCTACAGGTATTTGCGTGAGTACATCTTCTTTCTTTTAGTATGTGTTAGCTGAAGTGGGCTTAACCTTACAGTATGACGACAACGTCGTCGGTGACGGCAGTAACTACAATGAGGCCTACTTCGAGATAAACTACATCCGCGCATATTCCGACCCAAACGCAACGCCGAACACGGTCACTCGCACCTCTACTAGCACAGGCACCACCACCACTAGACCCTCTACTACGGCTACCACCACCGCAGGAGGCTCGACTGGAGGTGGAACTGGTGCTGCAACTACCAACTTAGCCTCTTTGTCCTTGATTTGGATGGGCACTGCACTGATTGGAGGCTTGTTGGCTGCTGTCCTTTAAAAGTGGAGAAATTCACGATGCGTATCTATACCCAGGGAGGGACCTTTAGGACTACTTAGGACAAGAACTTAGATGATCCCGGGACGAGTGGCAAAGACTATCACGTTTCACTTTTACTTTCAATTGTAGGCTGCCAATGTACCTACCTGCCGTCAGTTATTTCGTTTATGAGAGGTTACTCTTTGTCTTTCTCGCCCTCTAGGAAGAGCTCTGCGTCGCGTTCCTGCTGACGCTGATCCCATATTGTAATATCTCCAAAGCAGCTGTCGTCCAGTGCAAACGATTGTTCATCGGAATTCAGGTCTCCAGTCCACGCAAAGCTGTCTTCCCAAACGCGCCTCCGTGCGATCTGGACAGATTCGTCAAACCAACCGCGGGTTCCAGTGCAATCGACTGGGAGTTCGTCGGAAGAGTGGAGTCCATCCAAAGGCAGAATGTTGGCATAGAACATTGCATACGAATACGAGTGTCGTAGCGTACATCTGGATTCGGATCCTTGGATTTGCTCCAGTAAGCAGCTGGTCGAATTTCTTGTGTACAGCCTCCGGTGCACCATCGGAAAGGGTGTATATTCCTTTGACAGGCCGCTGAGGTTACTAAGTACAAAGAATGGCCAATTAATGATAAATGATACTCACTGTTCCAACTTCCAGGAAAACAGAAATTTTCAACGCTGCGCGGAAATGTGTAAGTAGATGGAAAATTTCAGGATCGCATTGGATGCATTTTGAGTGTCGAAAGCTCGAAGTGGAAGGATGTGTCATTTTTGAGAGTTAACGGAGCAGCTATGAATGAGCGGCGGCCATCCCGTGTTTGCGAAATGAATAGAACAACTGCAGGTCGGAAAGGACTTCGAAATTTGGGCGAATCCAACGATGGGTCGGCCCAGTAAGTCGTGTTGTCGGCTTTTAGCGAAAGACCTTCGACTGAGGTGCGCGAATCAACCTGGACAAGTAAGAGTTGTCCAGGCTTTACTGGGCAATCTTTCGATTGTGTTGTATTGGGTGTGAGTGTCTCTGCCAAAGGATGAACAAAGAGTTATACCCATAAAACAGAGTACCAACCAATCGTATTCACTTCGATAATGTTTCCCTCTCCCTTTCCAAACTCCTTGAATCTGGTTTGGAAACTCGCATAATCAATATCTTCGTTGAATGCGAGTCCGTCTAAGAACTCGCCGAATAATGGGGGACGGCCTTGACAAAGCCGGCTACTGACCAGGCCAACAGTTTTGCTCTGATGTGAACAATACGGCCGATGGAAGTACCAGCGTTGCACAATTTACGCCACGGCGGATCTCCGCGACAAAGGAAGAGAAGGATGTTGGCGAGAGGTTCCAAATCGTCTCTGGGGTTGAGATCTGAGCGATTTAGTACTATGCTACGGATTCTGAGTAAAGAAATATAGCATACCTATGCCGTTAAATGCATTCAAACTTGCCCAAGACAATGTTACGATGATGTTTACCCGTTCTTTGACGAGGTTACGCTGGCGCGGAAGACCGGACGAGCAATGCCAAAGTCGATGATAACAATCTGGGATGGGTGGCCATCCTTCCGAAATAAAATATTGGCCGGCTTGATATCTCGATGGACGATACCATGCGCGTAGATATACTCGAGGGCGGAGAGCTATAAGGCTGGCGCCGTCAGATTCAGCCATCTTGGATGATATTCAATGTATTTACCATTTGTACCGCAACATCGGCAATCGCTCGAATCTTTATCCTTTGCGCTGGTTTCTTCAGGTCTCCAAGGCTTGAGCCGAGGGTTTCGATGGCCAAGTATTCAAAGTGATCATCCCGACCATGCGCACAAAGTTTTGAGACGGAGGGGTGCCCTTGAAGAGAGCTGAGAACGAGAGCTTCATATCTCAGAACAGTGCGTCACAGTCTTGAGGACGCTCGGGACTTCTTGACCGCGCATACAGCTGCATTAAACGCATCATATCCTTTGAAGACGTGACTCTAGAGGGTCTATCCTTAGCATCAAGTTGAACTTTAGGTTATGGGCACTCACAAATGCGCCAGATCCGATCCTTGCTTTCAGTCGAGATGCTAGCCCTTTTGGTGTCATTGGAGGTTCAAGCAAGGTTCAAGAGTACTCTCGACGGTCGACATGCCTCATATCTCCATGGATCATGGCCAGCCCAAGTTCCAACCTGAACTCCTGAGGCCTGACGCGCTCTACACCGGGTTCCAATTCAGGGGCTCGGAGCTGCAGCGATGCCTGCTTCCACTTTGAGTCCTGACATTGCACCTTCATCTTGATAAGGGTGGCCGGCATCTCCAGGCGGTGAATGGGCGGCTAGAGAAGTGTAAGTACCTGCCAGAAGGACTAGAAGCCGGCTATATTTAGACGGGAGGCCAGCCACGTGATATCCCGCTCGGCGTTTGCCGGCTACTGGAGGGTAACGGACCGCGGTGCTCGAATTTTGGCTGGGATGAACCAACAGAACCATAAGAGGCTCATTTCATGAGGACTCGTAATAAGCGGCAAAGCTACTTAACACGATGGCGTCGAGCGAAGAGTGACAATGGACTGTAGACTACTGTCAACACACGCCGCTCTCGCCACCCGATGGGGATCTCCTGGTGATTTGACGTAACCCCAGCGCTGCATTCATAGGAACTACCAGCCATTGGCACTTCGCAAGACACTCGCTCATTCTAGAGATTCATGCTTAATCTATGGACTGCTAGCGCTGCCTGCTATCAAACCGCGCTGCAAACCTCAGAATGGAGGGAGGACAACGTAATAACCTCCGACTTTACGCTCTTTGATGAGGCCAGGATTATAAAAACCCTGGTGTGCCTCCCATTTCAGCACCAGCTTGCTTTCCTTTACCCTCTTTTATTATCCGCCAACTTCACTGCCTATTCAACGAGGTATCATGCCGATAGTACCCCAAGGTGGAAAAGTCCTGGTATCAGGCGCGAACGGTTACATCGCTATGTGGACCGTGAAAATGCTGCTTGAGCGGGGATACCGCGTTCGAGGAACGGTCCGTTCGGAAAACAAGGGCAGGTTCCTGAACGACTACTTTGCCAAGCTCGGACATGGCGACGCATTTGAGTTCGCAATTGTCGAAGATTTCCTTGAGGTATGTGTTGATTTTATTCGTAAATATTTCCGATTGACGAGGGGATACAGGATGACGCGTTCGACGAAGTGATCAAAGACGTGGATGCTATTGCTCATATGGCATCCCCAGTCCACTCGAAACCCAGCGACCCAGACGGCGAGTGGCACTGTATTCACAGCCCCTTTTAAAGTTGCATCTCATCTGACCGCGTGCAGAGATCTTGAAACCCGCCGTTCGAGGAACAATTGGCATACTCAAAAGCGCCTTGAAGAATGCGTTCGTTTTTTTCTCTCTTGGTTGGACTTTTTCTAACCTTCGACACATAGCTCCAGAGTCAGACGCATCGTAGTCACGTCTTCCACTGCGACCATCATCACTCCGGACCTAACTGCGGCTAGGGTGTTCAGCGAGGAGGACTGGAACGAAGCGTGTCCCAAAGAAGTCAAAGAGCTAGGTGCAAAAGCGCGGGGTGTCTCCATCTATCGCGCATCCAAGGTGCTCGCGGAAAGGGGTAAGTGAGAAGCTTTTGTTATCGTGGTTCTTCAGTGATCCATCAACAACCCGTTCTGTAGCCGCGTGGGATTTCTACAAACAGCACAAGTCACAAATTCAATGGGATTTGACTGTTATAAACCCTCCATTCGTGTGTCAATCTTCTAGTTGCAGGCCCTATAAACCTTCTAACAATACGATTTAGGTGTTCGGAGTAATTGTCGATTCTCACCTAGTGTCATCGTTGCCTCATCTAGCCCCATTATTGTAGCCCCCCATCCACGATGTCAGATCGCCCAAGTCCCTGAATCTCTCCCTCCTGGCGTGGTACCAAAGGCTCGTCTCCGAATCTCCGGAGGAGAAGGACGAACTCAGCCACTGGTCATGTGGCTGGGTCGACGTTCGTGACACAGCGTTGGCCCATGTTATGGCCCTCGAAAAGGAAGCAGCAGGCGGAGAGAGAATCATGACCCCGTCTGGTAGGCGGCGAACCACGTTCCACTGGACCTTGCTGACTTGGTATCCTACCAGGACGATGCTTTTGGCAGGAGTGGAGTCAGTGGTACATCATTGTTCTTCTAGCGACTAATAACTATCTTCCTTACCACAGTAAATGCAGTGAATAGCCTGAAACAAATCCACTCCCTTCACACAAATTTGTTATCGGATGCCCCGAACTTCTTCATGAGCACGTTATTCTTGGCTCGTTGGACCAGTCTAAGGAAGAGCGAATTTTTGGGATCAAATTCAAGACTATGGAGGAGACGGCCAAGGATACGTTGGAGGACTTCGCGAGGCGCGGGTGGTAGGAATGCTCTCGTCAATACCTATCGTCCGCCTTACAGGACTTGATACATGACTCGCTTGTTAGCATGGCTTTCCACAGAAGAATACTGTGACTCTATGACCATCTATCCTACCATGGCCTGATCTATCGTGTGCTTTTCAAACTCAAACACCTGTCGAAGAAATGGAAAACGTCCAAATTTCCGATACCGAGCTCCACCGTGTACCATCGAATCTTCTTCTTTCGGACATGAACGGCAGAATAGAGAACCTTGGAGCACGTCCCAAGGTTCGGTGGGCGTCGTAACTTCCTGTAGCACAGATTCGACGTAATCCTTCAGCAGTCTTTATTCCGATGTTGTCTCACAGGTGCAAAAGCAGCCTTTACCACCAGGTTGGCTTCTTCTATCTGTCAATTATCTTGTTCGGGTCTCACTCAGGCCTTTGTCCATGTCCATGATACGTTCGCCTGAATTGCTGACTCTCGATCCGCCCACCAGCTTCACGGAGGAGGCAGCATGCCGTTCCACCTACTTGCTACTTGAGTACTGATACGAAGATGGTGTGCACCACTGTGCTAAATTTATAAAGACCCCATAATCAGCTTTCCATTTCGGCGATTTTCGCTCATGGCCGAGGACAACCAGAATATTTGCCAACAAGCCCGTCAGGAAGGGCCTCATCGTCTTGAAAAACGAACTAGACCACCTCCGTTGCGTAACACCACCTTTGGGGAATAGACAGCGCTGACCAACACCCACGCCAAAAACATGAAGCATGGTACCTAGTCGCTCCAGCCACAAGGGAGTCTCGAGTATGACCCAATCGCTGCACACGTTGGAGATCCAGGGAAGCCTGAGTAGGTTTGCCTCAACCAGATCTTCAAGGTCACCGAAAATTCGGTATGCAGGTAGCCCAGATGTTGACGGGAACGCTCCTGAGCAGTTCCTAACAAAAGGTCAATGTTCTCCCTAGACAGTACGACGACAAATCTGTCGAGATCCTCGTCAAGCAGCTGAATATTTGAGTTGTTTGCCTAATCATTAGCACAATCGTATAGCCGAAGATTCAAACGGGGGATGTTATGTCAGAAAGAGAAGGAAAAGCTTTCCATAAATTTATTCACGAAAGAAAGAATGATCGAGATCTCGAAAATTTCAGCGTACATCCATACCTTATCCCACATCCACCAAGGGCACACGAACACTATCCCCGTCGTGATCAATATCCTCCACCTCCGCCACTTTGCATCACCTATATACAACAAAGAAAGGTCAGCGATGCAGTCCATGAGAACACAAACAAGGACCTCCAATGGCCGGCACAAACCTGGCCACGAACATTCACAACCTCCTCTACCCTCTCCTCGCATCACTCAAGTGATTACGTGATATTTACCTTGTCTTTTAGCGATGAGATGAACTGCTGGTAGCTCGGCAGTACATCTGCACGATCCTGGAGGAGCATGCTAAGGGCCCAGAGGCGGAGCGGCGGCTCGCCGTCCTCCTTGACGATGTAGAGGTGGGGGTAGTACACTCCGCGGCGTAGCTCGCGGGTCTTCTGGATGACGGCGTTGACGCGCTGAGAGAAGGGATTCTCGAGGACACGAAGGGTTGTCTATGAAAAAGCGACGAAGCCTTGAAAAGAGGATATTTTCAGAGTGACAGAAGAGACACACCTTGCCACCGCGCAGGGCTTCGTAGCTCGGCAGGTCGAAGACGTCCATGATGAGTTGTGGTACTGCATCTCGGCCGACCCAAAGGAAGATGGTTTGGGCATCTTCGATGAGGAAGAGACCGTGCCTCTCAAGTCGTTCTGAAGTGAGAGGAAGCGCAGGAGGGAGGATGACACCTTGTTCTCCAATTGTGCCGGCCTGAATAAGTGAACATTAGTCAAGGATCCCGTGGTCAGAAGGAAGACCACTTACTTCAGGAGGCATACTATGCAGGGCATAGAACGAAGGATAGAGGTAAGGAATGAGCAGTTGGGAGGGCAACGAGGTTAGCAGAGCCTGGGAGTATGCGCGGATATCGGGAGGTATCTGAGCGCTTTGACGAATGCCAACCTGGAGAATAAAGCATCATCGTCAGCTTAGCCCAGCTACAAGAGCTTAGATAAACCCACGTTCTTCAACAGACCCAGTACCAACACAGGCAGCATCTTCAAGTTGTCCGAGATGGCCAACTGTGCGCTAGCACCTGCTCCACTTGAAGTCATGCTCGTCTTGTACGCTACCAGGATCTCAACGAGCTTCGCGAAAATATAGTCGCGGCTATCTTCGAGCTTGTGCGTCAATGAGCGCTCGACGGCCTTGTTCGCGAAGTAGGTGACGATGGCGATCTGGTCAGCCGAGGCATATACTTCTGAGAGGTTCGTCGTTGTGGGCACCGCGAGGGTGATGACACGAATACGGCGCTCGCCTTTTGAGTAGAACGGTTAGGAGAGTGGTGTAAGGTGACTAGAGGAAAGACAAACCATAGCAAGTTGTGTGGAGAACAGCAGTTTGGAAGACAACGAAGGGAGTTGTAATTGCTTCCTCGATCTGCACCTCGATGGCGTAGGACTGGTCTTGAGGAACCGCAGGCATAGCCAGAAGGTCAGTCGAACGGACGAAGAAATTGCCGTGGAATGAGGCCATGCGCAAACCTTCATTCCGAAGAAAAAAATTAGTATGGCAGGATACGGTCAAAAACATTTATTGACATACCTCTTGATGCACGAACACGCATAACCGCTTCCAACATGATAGGTTGAGCGAGGACCTCTCCAAACTCGTGTGCGAATTTCATGGCATCCTCCGTCCGACCAGCGTTGAAGGCAGGGTAATAGTATGTCTGACCAGAGGTGTAGTGAGGCAAGCAGGCTACACAATAAAATGAAAAAACGTTCGAAAAAGAAGCAGCGTAACGTACCAAGAGTAGCGACGTCCTGGTAGGCAGAGCTGAACAAGAACATGTCGACCGAAACTTGCGTCCTTGAGCACTCAATGGCGAAAGTTTTGTAGAACGGCGAGGCGGCTTGCAGCAGGCCAGATTCCTGAGGTTCAATCAACATAAATCTCGACTGCAGACCAAGATTCACGAACCTTGGCAGTGCCGAGGATCTTGGGGTCTTCTCTATTCTTAAGGGCACCAGCGCCGACCGAAGGGAGAGTAGAGGACAATACGATAATCTTGCCACCAATAGGCGCCATCAGCTTGAAACCCGCTTGTAGGGCTGGACCCATAGCGCTTCCAATGATGCTGTTTTCCTGGAACATCTCCCCGATTTTGCCAAGGAGAGCCTCTAATGACGCACGAGCTTCTGCAACATTCACGAGGAGATCATTCGGCTTTGGCAGGAAGACGTCGTCGACGTCAGAGACGACGAGCATGGATGACTCGGTAGTACCGGGCTGTTCATTGTCAGGAAGAGCACAGAAAGATAGAAGGAACAGACTCACAGGCAAAGAGAAGAAGTAGAGCGACACGTCGAAGCAGATAATGGCGATTTTTGTCCGCTCGTCCTCGTCGGGGATACGGTCAAGGTTCTCCAAGATTGTCCTTGTCGCAGTCGCTACCATGCCTGAAGGACAATCAATTGGTTCGTTCAAAGGAGAGTGAGGTAGTTACGTACCGGATTGGACGGCCGTATGGCTGACGTCAATCAAGAATACGTAGACAGCAGGCTGCGGTGGGCGGACCATGTACTCCGTCGGCGCAACGAACTCGACACAAGAGTGGTTGAGCTCTGCACGAGCCCAGCGGTCACCGGGTTGATTGCGAACTTGATCCCAATCGAATAGCTGAGGAACCTCGTTCGTCATGTTGCACATACAGCATCGCCAGCTACATCTTGTAAGCAGCGTGTCAAAAGGACAAAAGTGAAGAGATCGCACCGATTGCCTCCATCAATAAACTGTACATAGGGGTTGATGTACGTCCTGCATCGGCGGCAGCGAGCAATCACCGTATCCGTGACAAGAGGGACAGGCTCTTCTCCTTCATTCAACGAACGATAAGGCGTGATGACGAGGGCGAGGGGAAGCTTCGATTTATTCAAAAGCGATGACGTTGTCGGAATCGCGTTGATGGTTGATCTAAAATAACTGGGATCGCCGTTGGCGGTGGGCGAGGGCGAAACACACGAGTTGGGCGGGAGGCGAATTTCAGGCGGGGGACGTTGCAGCTCGCGAGGTTCGGGCGGTGATGTGAGGAGGTTGGTCGTGTAAAGCTGGAATTGCTTCTGGCCGACACCCATCTGTCCGAACTGGTTGGCGAGCGCATCGACGGGAGCCTGCCCGTATTGCGGTTGGTTGAAGCCTGGCCCGTTGATATACTCCGGTTCGGCCTGTCCGTAGTACGGCGCTTGACCTGGCGCTGGTGGTTGCTGAGCTTGCTGCGCGGCGAATTGATTCTCTGCGACAAGACCGGGTGTGAAAAGCTGTCCTCCCTGAGGCTGGGCTTGGAGTCCTGGAGCAGGAGCACCGTAAGCAGGGTCAGGGAGACCATCTCCGCCATAGTACGCGTGTGTTTGGCCTGCAGCGTACTGACGACGCTTTCCGTGGTGAGCGACTGGCGGAGGAGACCCGGTGGGCGCGTTTTCGTGTCCACCAGGGTGGGCCGGAGGTTCCCATTGAGTGTGTCCGGTGGTCGTTTCTTTTATAATTACCCGTCAATCTAAAGTCGCAGTGAAAGGTGGATTTAGGGCTGACCGATGAAGAGGTATCGCTGATGTGTCGCGTCCCTGCAGTTGTTTGAGCAAAATGCCGGTCTGAGCACTATAACGCTCACCATTCTGCGGCCCATCCTGGGGGAAGCTGCTCTGCAGGAGAGGCCATAGCGATGAGTTACCGAGAAAATGAAGGGCGAGGTGAAGAGATATCGTGCGGTCCATGGCCACGTCCGCGAAACACGCCATTGCCAATCAACGCCAAACACTCATTTCCCTTTCCCGCTGATGCGACCACTTTCACTTTCAATACGGTCTCTTAAACGGACCTGCAAATGCTTTCGTAGCGTGTAAGTATCGACTACGGTCAACCTTTCACCTTCGATTCCTTATTGTCTGTCGAACATTGCGCCTACAATCCTACTTCCTCCACCCGTGACCAGGTTGAGCCTCAACTGAACGCGACGGTCGCAGCATGTCGGCTCCTTTGCAGAGCTTGCAAAACGGTGAACCATTCGTTGTCAAGAAACTGTTCATGGTCGGAGGTCAATCCTTAGGCCGAGAGATGCTTGATAGATCCCAATGCGTCAACTGAGTGTCAGTGAGGTATTATGGGTCCTCCAGAATGTGGGTTGTACTGTACACACGAAGGCCGAGGAGCGTCAGGTGTGAGAGGAGATACCAGAGATCCGCCATCCTCCAGATCTTGAGGAAACGAAGCTTGGATAGGGTGGTGGGTTGGTCGATGAGTACATTGTCACTATCAAGCCTTTTGGTACATTTAATCATCAATTCTTCGAGACATATGCAGAGGGATGATATGGGCAGGAGGGTTGCACAGTGGGGTATATTCTTGAGGGCAAGGCGTCGGAGCTGGGCCAAAGGGAACTTGGCGGATAGATACAATTTGTTGGGAAAATATTCCCAGTGTAGCGAGTTGAGCTGAAGAGGATGCGGGTGATGTCAACCACAAAATCCATATCCAAAGGAACCCGGAGGTTGATCTTCGCCTTTTTGAGGAGCATGGAAGGCTGCACACTTAATATGTGCAATCGAGGTGATTCCGGATCTTTTGAACCACGGTGGCAGCCATTCTTCGCAGGGCTCGGGATGGGTGCTACAGGTTGTATCGATTGTCAACTGAAAAAATTCTCGAAGGACGTCAGGTGACAAGATTCTGTTAATTAAGTCCGTGTCGTAGGCTGGAGATTGCATGTCGAGGCCAGAATCCAGAAAGTAATCGGCGTCTTCTCAGTGGAGAGCCGAGGGGAGAGACTAATCAGATATCATACCTGTACGTCCTCCGGCCTACGGAGGAGTCCCGATAGCGTCCTGCTGTAGTAGAGACTTGCTGGATCGACGAAGATTAGAGAGCTAAATGGAAATTCAAGCCAACTGCGTTTGCACGCGATCTGTGCGTGTTTGAAACGAGTTTCAAGTGCCAGAACTTCTACAAGTCATGAGGCCGAAGAATAGCGTTAGGGCCAGAGACACTTTGATAAGCATGCAGGCGCATGTATGAACAATTCGACTTTCAAGGTCATGTTCAGTGTTGAATCCACTGATATTTTCTGGAGCTGTTCTCATACAGGCTCACATGAGCACCCTCTCCGTGAACGACCTTGATAGGAGAATAAAACTCTAAGTATCATGCATTGTCATTTCAAAGCACTCACCTATGGGCCTTTTTTTCAATCTTGAGATCCCAAAGGCACGCCGCACAGCAGCCTCCTTGCGTCCACCGTTATGAGGCATGTCGTCTATGACGACGCTTGGAAGAGGTCGATACCCATATCCCAGGAATTTTCTTGACTTCAAAGACAAAGAAAGTGAAGAAGCGAGGTGGATTGTAGACAATTCGTTGTTCTTGCGGAACGAAAGATGCCAAGGTCGTCGCCGCCGTTGTTGTGGGCTATGGACGTGTTATTTGGGGCTGCTTGTTCAGTGAATGGCTCCTGCAAAGGCAAGACACCTTCGCCGCCACCACGAGCGGGCCCGTATCCTCTTTTCTTCTTTTTCCTTCAGGCTAAGATGCCCCCACCGATGGAAAAACGATTTGACCTGAACACATATCGTCAGGCTGCGCGACAGGCCCAGAACCAGCCTCAAGCGTCGGGGTCAGGTTCTCGACCGTTGCGCCCTGCACTAGTCGCGTCTGCCACGAGCGTTGCGCCGCGTCCTGCTGTCGTGACTGCTCCTCCTTCGAACCCTTTTTCGCACCAGGCAGGTCCTTCGGCTTCACACAATGTTCAGAGCGCAGGTGCACAGGGCCATAACTTGTACCCTGTGCACAACGCCGCAAGACCGCAGACGGGAGGCCAGCCGCAAGCCGTATCGCGACCTCCAAGCCAAGTAGCATTCAACCCGAAGGTTCAGCATCATCCCCAAGCCCACGAAAATGTTACTCTGGTCAGAGTAGACCAATATCGTGATCAGCAGCACCTCCCGCTGCCTCCCTCACCGTCTGGATCCTACTCCCACGCACTGGCCTCACATGCTGCTCAATACAGCGCTCAATACGCTGCGGCCTCAGGTCCTACCCCTTCATCTATCGTGGATCAAGTCTCGCAGCGTGTTCTTCAAGTCCTAGCACCAGCGTTCACCCAACTTCACGAACAACAGAACGCTCTCATTCAGAATTTCCACAAGTCGTCTCAAAGCATGGAAGAGATCATAACCCAATTGGCTCAGTCCCGGGCAGAGAACGAAGCACTTGCCAAGAGACTCACAGAAAGGGATGAAGTAGATAAGAGGAGCAAGCAGAGAGAAGTCGATAGCGTGATCGCTTTGGGTTTACTCGCGGACAGGGTCAAGGACGTCAGGACTGAGACCAAAGCTATCCTCAAGGTTCTGGGACGGAAGGACGCCACGACGAGCTTGAACGTGGCCAAGAAAAGCGTGCTCGATCGGTTAGATGGTATCCAGATGGACGTGCAGGAGTTTCTGGAGAAAGTTGGAGATCCAGAGGCTGATGGACCTGGTTCGTTCATTCATTTCCTCGTCATCAACGAATCACATACCTTATCTCCTAATGATACAAATAGCTCAGCCACCTGGTGCTCTGACGCCACAACCGCAGGCGCCCACAATTCTTCGGCATGATATGGCAACGAGCCCAATCAGACTTCCCGAAACAGGCGCCCAATCACCTGACCCACCCCTCATCATGCTATCGCCGCCCATGTCGCCGCCTATACCAACCCAAAGGGTCTATGTTTCCATGGGAGGTATGTGCACGATGATCGATCTCACTGGAAAACTCTAAATAACCATTCATACATCAGTTGCAACGTCGCCCGAACCAGAAGAACACAGTTCTCGTCGAAATTCATATTCAAGAACGCCCTCGTCGCGGAACTCTGCACACACCCTCGGTAATGCTTCTTGACCTTCGTCTCCTGCATATGCAATGCTGATCCTTCCCAGTCGACGATGTGGCGGATCAAGATATTACTATGATTTCGGATGCAACCGATACCACCAAAATTGCCTCTGTTTCCCCTGATCCAATGCCTCGCAAGCCAGCGGACTCTAAAATGGATGTCGATGACGATCCCTTCCTATCTCCGAAGAGCAGTGGCTGTGTGGTCAACCAAATACACATTCCGTCCTCCTCCCCCAGTGGCCCCTATACTCCGAAGAAGCGAGGTAAAAGTCGTTGCCCTATTGCCGTCGAAGAAAACCAAGGATCTCCCAGAGCCAATGCGCCTGGAACGACCTTCTCTCCTGTGGATTGGTCCAAGACGTTAACGCCTTCCGCTCAACCTATCACACGATCCTTCTCTGCTCCATCCGTTCCGTCATCTCCTCTTAAGAGTTTTGAAGCCAAGGGTGCCTTGAATTTAAGTCCTAGACGATCGTACACGCTTCCTCCGCAAAGGCAAGGTTCCGTTGCTGCTTTACGACAAGAGGCGACAGGCCACCCATATCCCCTTGTTTTCCCCCCGCCTATTCCGCTTTCTCCTGTGAAGCAAAAATCCGATTTAGGCGCAGCGGCTGAGGCGGCTGAGAGGATGCTCAGTCCCGAAAGTCAGTGCAGCGACGACGCAGACAAGCCTAAATATTTGCGGCCGAAAGGGGTGGTTTTAAAACACTCTCCCCCGAAGATGAAAGCAAGTCTATCGTCGTCTTCTGACTCTTCTCTGACCTCGTTAACCGCCTCTGTATCGTCTGGATCTTCGCTCGAGGCTGAGGCCAATGAGAAACCAAAGGAGGACGTCAACATGAAGGAAACAACGCCTGTGCCCATTCCATTGTCGTCTTCCCCGCTGCGGCCGGCGACGACGTCGACCCCTCTGTCGGAGACGAAGATCAAGATTCGGATTCCTGCTCGGGCTAGAATACCCCCGCCACCATCCCCTGTGTCGCCTCTCAAGTCTTTGGACCTCTCCTCTGTGCGAAATGCTGCACATCACTTGAACAGCAGCCCGACGAAACTTAATAGCAGCCCAACGAAACTTAATAGCAGTCCTACGAAACGCAACAGCAGCCCTCCGAAATCACCACCACGTCTTGAGCCAACGTCTGAGTCGCAATCTAGCGAACCTTCGAGCCGGGCTACTGAGGATGAGGAAATCGTTCAGAGCATTGTCACCTCGTTCGGCCCTACATCATCGCCTGGCCTGCCTACACCTACCAACTCGCTTATGGTATCGCCTTTCAAACCGCTGGCGAATGGCATCAGGTCGGGCGTAGATTTGTCGTCTCCTCTCTCCCGCAAGGGCCGTAGAATGGTTGAGGTAGAATGGAATCCGGACCTCGACGATTCGGTCCCTCGTCTCGTTGACTTCGCGACACTCCGCGTGTGGCATACGGATCGGGCGAAGGAGCTGGCGGAGAAGAAGCAAGACGAAGAAGTGGAGAAGGAGAAAGACGAGGACGAGGAAATGAAGGATGCAGACGTGCTCGAGCCGGAGCTGCAGATGGAAACGGAGAACGATCAGCAAGCAACTCCACGAGCGCAGTCTCCTGCTACCCCTCGAGCACAATCTCCTTTCATTGCATCTAGCTGCTCTCCACCTGCTATGGAGATTGCCGAAAATAGCTCGAACCTAGGGACTGAAAATATGGACACAGTCGAAACGTGCGAACCATACCAAGACAACAACACACCTGTACCTCTCGACCTACCTCCTTCATCTCCTCTTTTCACCTCCCCCAGCCATCCGCAATACAATTCCTCAGTCTCTTACCGCGACGAAAATGTCGACCTCCCGTCGTTGTCTCCGCTTGTCAAAGAAAAGGAGCAAACCACTCTCGCTCATCAAGACACTCAAGATTTCGGTAGCCTGCAAGCTGTGTCGAGTCCGCGCACCGCCAGCTTCGGCGTGATTTCCGTTAGCAGTCCGAAAGCTGTAGAGTCGCAATCTAGCGAAGATGCGATGTATATCTCTTCCGCGATGACTACACCTGTGAAGCCCTCCAAGGCAACGCCGGTGTTAGCTGACATCCCGCCTGTGGCTACGTCTTTTGTTCGCACATCTCCTGAAAAGAAGGGCAATCAGAAGGAGCAGGCTATGAGACGCTCGCCTAGTGTCATCTATGTCTCCTCTGATTCGTCTGACGATGAAGGTCTACCGTCTGTTCCTGCAAAACCGAAAGCGACACCCGCGGCAGAAGCGTTGGTGAAAGTGGAACCGGACGCTGAAAAGGAAGTTCCTTCCAAGGCGACTACTCCACAAGTGCCAGAAGTGAGGTCGCCGATCCCACCTGCTCAAGTCCCAGCTCCTGTGCCCCGCGTAGATCCTTTGGAAGAGCTCTTCACGAGACCGCTGTCGCCCATCTCTGACCTCTCTGACGAGGATGACGAACTTCCGAAGGAAAAGCAGTCACCTATCGACCTCAACCGTTTCACAGCAGGCCTATCGGACGATGACGCCGACGTCATACGTGTCAGGAAATCGCGCAGAGTCTCTGAGTCTGTGCGTGCCCCGTCAGCCGCCACCACTGTTGCACGGAGAAGCTCGGTTGCAGCCAAAGCAGAAGAGATCGATACCGTCATGGCGGACCTCCCACCACCAGTTGCACCGCAGAAGAAGAGCCTGCTGGGCCAACTGAAGAAAGGACAGAGTGCCGCCGTGACCAGGATCAAGAAACGGAAGAGCCGCCCAGAGCCCGAGACGGAGGACGAGGATGAGCCGCCGTTGAAGATCGTCAGGCTGCGGAAGAAAGGGACGAATGGGGCCTTGACGTCCGCCACGTCGTCGTCGGGGTCATCGGCGAAGGGCAACACGAGCACGAACACAAGGAAATCACTTAGGACGCCTTCACCGAAGAAGGCCGCAACAGCCAAGGTACAGAGGACACCAAGGACGCCAGCCAGCCACCAGAGCCAGAAGACGCCGACAAGGAGGTCGAGGAACCAGAAACCGCGCTCATCGACAGTTGTGTGGCCGACAATTAACGAGCCAAATTTCGAGCAGCTTGTGAAATGCGATACGTGAGTTTTGCGCTCTCTTTTGTGCATACAATTGGTTGTTAACTTTGACTTTCCTGAACAAACCAACAGATGCGATGGCTGGTACCACATCGGCTGCGTTGGCATGCCTATAGAGGATGTCCGGCTCTTAGATAGCGAGCTGTACCAATGCCCTCCGTGCGAAGCGGGTGTCGATCGCAGTGGTATGTTCCCTCTAACATTTCATCCTGTATGCGCGTTTCTGATACAGATTGACAGCTCTTTCTCCGACGAAAGGCGGCCAAGACGCAATTCCCGCTGCGCGGTGCGCCCGCTCGTCGTGCCGGCGGCCCAAGGCTAAGAAGCAGGCGGCGACCAAGGAGGACGATACCTTTGTTGTCGAATCGTTCGTGGGTCGGCTGACGAAGATTGTGAGTGGGAAGCTGGAGGTGGTGACGTTGTATCTTGTTAAGTGGCTTGGGTGTGTATATTTCGACTCCCTCTCTTCTCTTTGTTGTGTTTATTCTGTGCTGCTTTTAGTTACGGTTTCAATGAGTGCACCGTGCAGACCCTCGACACCTTGTGCATGACCAACGCCGCCCTCCTAGTTGACGCGTTTGAGAAGGAGGCCGAGAACGAAGGCCTCGACCTCGAGAGCTCCAGCAACGAAGCCGTGGTTCTTAAATGCGCCAGCGAGGCGGGGTGGGACCACAACTTGGAGTTTGTTCCGAAGCCCAAGGTCGAAGCGAAATCATGAATATGCCGGTCGAACTCTATGCATTGTTTCTTCGTATGCTTGCTGTAAAATATCACATCCTCTCCCTCATTTCGTTGTCTATGCCCTTCTTCCGCCTGCAACATCCCTAGGATTACCCATCATTGTCATATACATCTCGGATTCCGTATCATGTCATACCACCGCTATGCTCCCCTCGCCCATCTTTCTTGATTTCTGTCGCTGTCACATTGCTATCGACCGTAGGTACCACCAATGTCATATACAACATTACTTATTGATGCTATTATTCTGAAGTTTGAACTAGGTAGTTAAATAATCCGTAGTGGAGATTGCGGAAATGTAAATGGTCCGAGGTGTTGAGAATGAAGGAGTTGAACATCAGAAGCTTCGGTATAAGGAGGTGAGTAGAAAAGGCATATAATTATCACAGAAAGGCGAAAAAGGTCCCAGATAAATTAATACAAGCTTCAACAAACCATTAGGCACTACACGAGGATCACAGCGAGCAGTAGCGCCATGAGCACGATCATCAGGATGACGATACACCAGCTGCTGCCTTTCTCCTCCGAGTCGCGGAGGAACTTCCTCATCCGCCGCATCCCGTCGCTCAGCTTGGAGTCGGATTGGTCGACACCTCGTTCGAGGTCTGTTAGCATCCTAGGAAATTCCATTAACCCCGAGAATACACGCAAGAGCGTAGGACAACATACTCATTATGTTCGTTAATCTCCTGCCCCATCAAGCTCGCCTGCTGCGCGATGTTGGTCAGCGTGCCTGCTATCGAGTCCATCGTCTGGTCTTGCTCTCGTATCATCATCTGCAAAATAATAACAGTACTTCAGCGTCCAACTCGACCATTCAAAAAACGTCGACAATTGACAAAGCAACACTGACCTGCTGCTCCTCTCTCGCCCACGCAGCCTGGTGATCCTCATTAGCTCCATACCGCTCGGAGAAGGGTGACCCGGGCCCTGCGCCGGCACGCGGACTCATGGCGCCCGAGGGTAAGTACTGTGATTGAGATTGAGACTGCGGGACGGACGGGTTGGGTGGATTGGAAGAAGACACAGTCGCTCTCATGTTCTGGACTTGCGAGGGAGGGTGGTGGTTAGTAAAAATCACGAAGAACGAAGAAAAGGGTGGGATAGAAATGGGAAGAAACTGGGACAAGGGAACCAGTTGGGAAGCACTGCGGAATACGAGGATACAGGATAAAGGAGGGAGGGAAGGTGGAAAATGTGGAGGCAAGAAATAAGAATGAAGGAACAGACCTCTATCTCTTTCCATACATGCCCCACGTACCGCCGTCGATTTTGCACCTCTGCATCGTCTAGTCCGAACATGCGCGCGTCTGTTGATTCAACGATCCTGAAATACGTCCAGTATTTGAGTCTTCACGAGCATATAGCGGGCAGAACAAACAGGCATACTTCACACTCTCTTCGAGGTCCTCTAGGTCAGCTTCTAAAGAGGCTAGCGTTGCTTTAAGCTACCAAGATCTCAATCAAAAAAACAACAAGTCACGAATGAATGCGACGACGTACCTCATTTCGAGCCCACATCAGCTCTTCGCTCCCCGGACGCGCCATGCTTTGTATTCGTAGAAACGAAGACTGCAATTGCGTTGCCGTCTGCAGAGACGACTGTATCTCCTGCTGTACTGCATGATATGGGTCTACCGACATGATGTTGAGGTCGGTGGTGTGTAGTGCGTGTCAGGAATGGTGTCGCTGCGGATAGTCCAGAAGGGAACGTTCAGGAAAACGTCGAGAATATTTTGCGTTCCTAGAGTTATTATAGGGCTTAATAATTCCCAAATGCGAGCTCTACGCCGGTAAAAAGGTAGACCTGGAGGTGAATATGAATGTCGAGCGGTATCAAGCGGGCCCAGTGCAGAGTCGTGTTTGCATAAATTAAAATAGGAAACAAGTTCACATCACGTGCAAGCACGCGTCTTTCGGGAACTTTTTGAATCTCGGCGCTTAAGTTTTTGCGGTTCACTGGCTCTCCTTGGTCTTGGTCAATATTGAGCGCTGAGAGCTGAGCATGTCGCAATCACCACGTATCGAAGGAGCCGGTGGGGTAAGATTGACCAATACTTAGGTCGACTCGCGACGGATTCCACATCCTCGCGTCCATCTTTCCTTTTCACCAATTGAGGGGCACCTAAGGTATTAAACAGGCTTTCTTTTCTTATGTATCTTACCCATCTAAGGCAGCTCCCAAATTGAAGCTTGAAGGACCTCAGGGTGCGAGGAAGGCCGCAGGCTGCCAGCATGGCAGCAAACATCCTGAATTATGTAAATAGGAAATAAATTCCCTTTGTTCGACTCTTTCGACATGAAATCCTGACAGAGCGCTTCAGCCCTGAGATGAATCTCAGAGACAAACGTAGGCAGTAGTAAACGGTATGCTAATTTCCGAGCGCGACTCGCTTCACTACGATAGAAACCCACGGTAGGCATTGTTTGACCAATACTTACACGTCAAGTCACGTACACGGAACTGTTTGTTACCCAAAAGTAAACGGATCTTCACCACAGGCGGTGTTTGGAATGTTTACCGATCCGCTCCTCTTTGCATGTAGCAACACCCCCTCTCCGTACATCCATCCAACTGAATTCAGATAGGCATCATTTCACCGCCAGTGTGCACTGCGACAAGAACCTCTCTATGCGGGAATGGATTAGGGTTTTGCTATAGGAGCCTACTCAAGTTGTTGATAATGGAAGACATCTACAATGGCAGGATGTTAACCCCGGGCCATTGATAATTCGAGATCAGGGATCCAAAATACTGACCTGGATGTAACGAGCGTGAATATCTTCAAAACCTGATAGGCTTTCTTGCATGAGAAGTGAATCTATGTGAGAGGCTTTTGGAGGCGATGGAATCGTACACTGCATTTGGGACAATGTGGTATTACTATCGTAGCAGTTGGAGATGCGCTAATCGGACAACGCCTCAATTGTTGTGGGCCGGATCATCTCTAAGTATTTCAGATGTGATTCGATTTACAGAATTTCATTAATTGAGGAACAGCAAAGTACTTCCAATAGCGACGAGCTGGCCAAGGACAACTTGAACACGGCTGACAGCACGGCACCAATCGCCGTTGATTAAATAGGAAATAAATTCCCATGACGTCCCAAGATCGCACTTTCGGCGCTTCTTGCAAATCCCCTGCTGTCGAACGATAACTAGATGTGTCGTTTCCCCAGGTCCTTTGGGGCTCATCTGCCCCAGTCGATTCAGAGCGCTCATCAGACGCCGTCGCGATCCCCACGGCCTGCCGGGCGCCTGGTGGGTGAGTCAGAAATCTCCTCAACACGTGATGGAGGGCAGGCAGCGGCTGATGGTCGCGGTGATATAAGAAGGGTGGCAGGATCATGGCAGTGGTGCGTCGCTTCTTCGACTTCACCCCCCCACATCTACTTACTACCAGTGTGAACGTTTAAAGGAAGAGGATGATCACTGTGACTTTTGTGAGTTTTCTCTTTCGTCCTTGATGTGTTTGGAGGGTGACTGATGATCCTGGGGTGACTTCGATGCGTAGATCAGGCATGGAGAGAGCGAGGATAACTTGGTACGAGCATGATCAGGTGGAGCGATTTAAAACTAATGGAGACCTGTGTGCACCCGCCAGAAACCCATCTGGGCAGGATGGAAAGACGCCCCGCTCTCTGAGCTCGGTCGAAAGGTATGCAAACACCCTTCACAACCCTAGTTTATTTATAATCTCACCTCCATACCTCTGGATTTCTGAAAACAGCAAGCACAGGCCCTGGGAGCCTCGCTATCCACCACCCGCCTGACCCACATTTACGCCTCGTCCCTCCTCCGTGCACACGCCACCGGCCTCGCCGTGCACACGCACCAACCGGCTCCCCAACCCCCCTTCACCGTCTCCCCGCACCTGCGAGAGCAGCACTTCGGCGTCGCCGAGGGGCACAGCTGGGTCATGCACGCGCCCGACGGGGTCACCCTCGAAGAGATGTATACGAAGAAAGTGTACCCCGTGCTCTATGGCCGCGAGGAGAAGTTTCCCGACGGCGAGAGCTTGGATGATCTTGCAAGGAGGGCGGAGGAGGCGTTAAGGGAGTGCGTGTTGCCTCACGTGAAGGTGGACGGCGAGGGGGAGGAAACACATGTTGCGCTGGCGAGCCATGGGCTGTGCATTAGTGAGTTGATGTCGGCGCTAATCAGGCTCGATCCCGAGGCGAGGAAAGGGCAGAAGTATAGTGGCCTGTTGAACACGGCGTGGGCGAGGGCGGAGATACGCATTAGAGTGAGTCTTTTCTTGGTCAGTGAGGCCACGCTTTATGTGTTTATTTTTGGGGGGTAGGACGGCCATAATGGTCCTATAGATCCCTCGAATCCTCCACCGCTCGAGGTGAGGGTAACACACTTCAATCATAAAGATCATTTGAATACACTGGTAAGTTTCGGGGTCTAATTTATCTCGCTCGTTTATTTGAACTTCGATTGCAGAAGGAGATCCCGCCCACGCACGTCGAGGTTGATGGTGCCCGAGCAGAGGCCAAAGCCTTCTTCGGAGGCCAGACTGTGCAAGCGTAGACGGTAATCGTACACAACTCGATAGATTCATTGGACGTTGAACCAGGGAGAATACCTTCCATTCTGTCTAGATGTACATACATACATGCAATCATTCGCATTATTTATCGAAAGTCAAACGAAACACAAAAGGAGTGGGAAGGGAAAACGAACGTGAAAATGGAAATAAAAGAGAGGCAAAAAGCAGCCAGTCAGAAACCCGTATCGTCTATCGTACAACTTACACCCTATATCCCAACCTTACACCTCAGAATCGTCATTGAATGACCGCCTTGACTGTGCACGCGCGGGGTACGCCCAGCCCGAGGCGGAGCGGCTCCTGCGGTGCTGCATCACCCGGCGGGCAATTGGGTCGGCGTCTATGTCCTCCCCACCCTCTTCCTGGTCGGTTATCAGTCCAAGATTTTCCGCACTTGCACGGCGCGAACCCAGTTTCGCCTTGCGCCCCTTGAGCTTGCCTGCCCGTCCGAGCGCCGGGGCACTTTTTGTCCTTGAGTGCCTCTGGGAGGTCCTCGAGCCTCGCTCGTCCTCACGTTCGCGTTCGGCAGCGGAGTCAGCCGCCTCTGACAACGGGCGTGTCGTCGTCTCATCGTCTCCAGTCACCGTCTTACTTCCCCCGCCCGACCCGAAAGGCCGTCCATTGCCAACGCCCAATGCAGCAAGGGCGGCAGGAACGTGCAGCGCGAAGAACTCGCTCGGGGTCAGCATCTTCTTCTTCGGGGCGATGCGATTAGGAACAGCAGGTGCACTAGTTCCAGTAGGGCCGGGTTGGAGGTCGGCGTCGGTGAGCGGCTGCGGGGCGACGATGACGTAGGGCTGGTCGGAGCACGCAAGGTAGACCGAGTCGGAGAGCGCGGGGCTGTCGGCTGTTGGTGGGCGGGGTGGGCGGACGGGCTTTCTGGATGGAGAGCTATTCGGAGAGGGAGAAGGAGAGGCGTATGGAGGTGTGGGAGAAGAGGGAGTAGGAGCAGGAGCAGGAGGACAGTCAGGCTTGATCGTGCTCGTCCCCGAGTCGTCAGTGAGGTGCGAGTCGCGGTTCACGTTCACATGCGACATGGACGAGAGGGAGAGGTACTCAGAGGAGCAGACGGAGAACTTGGACTTTGCGGGAGAAGAGTCCACAGGCATCTCGATGATCGTATCACCCACACTCTCAGTGTCGTCGATGGCGGCGTCATCCTGGTGCACCGTCGAGCGCGCGCCTTGCTTATGGAAGCCGACAGTCACCCAGGACGGCGAGGGGGGAAGACCAGGTGGCGTCGACGGGTCGTCCTTCACCTCCTTCACCTCTTCTGAAGGCAAAGGACCCGCAATGGGACGGTGGGAAGAAGGAATGCACTTGCGCGCTCCAGAACCGCGACAGAACCGACCAGAAAAGGCGGGGTTAAACAAGAAAAAGATGCACAACGCAAAGAACAGTATACTCCCAATCACCGACCCGAGCACGACCATCTTGTGCGACGGCGCGGGCGTATGGCTGCTCGACAACAGTTCATCGTCGCTCACTCTCGTCGGTGAAGGGCTCGCCGTGGGGAGGAGTTCCGGCCCAGGGCCCATGTATGGCGGGGCGGTCACCATGAAGGGGTCGGCGTTGGGCGCTGGGGTGGGAGCAGCCGCAGGGTCCGCAGTCATCGCAGACAGCTCTGCGTTGAGCGAGCGGGTCATAACCATGAATACGTCCTTGATGTTCGCTAAGTGCCGTTCGCCGTCTGGAGGAGCGAGGTCGTAGTTTGCGCCGTACATCGTGAAAAAATCCTGCTCGGAGCGGTTGACAAGGGCGTGTCTGGTAGTTCCAGGAAGGGCAAGTGCGATGCGGCCAAAGAGGAGGGCCCAGAAGGGCAAGCAAATGGCCCAGGACCGCATGGAGAAGGAAAAGAACGGAGATGCCGTGCGGGCTTGGAGAGTAGGGAACGTGGCGGTTCAGAGATGTGGTAGTCAGGACGAAGAGACCTGAAAATATTCCTAGTGGGACTCATTGAAACTTATAACTGAGGAGGCTGGCGAGATGATGGCTGACAAGAAAGAGGAGGATCGACGTCAGTATTTGGTAATCATTTTCGGGCTCCGCAGGATCGGCATTCGGCAGGACTTGTGGACGCGCTCCGAACCGACGGCAGAGCGGCGATTGCCGGGATCGAACCTCAGGCCTCGGGTTTCACAATCGATACTTGTCTAAACTCTTTCTTTCTCCAGCAAGCATGGTACCGCATTGTCACAAATGCAACATACCGTTTCTCGATATCCCTCCATCGCCGAAATCCTCTCCCATCCACCCGCTTCTTATCGCCAACGATCCCGCGGAGGCGTATGACGAAGCCATCGCGCGACAAGTCATCGCATCCTGCAAACATGTTGTAGCACATATCGACGGGCTGATCTCGCAGTTGAACAATCTGCTCGACCTTATCAAGTCTCGTCGGGAAGAATATACGCACCACATTCAACTTCACGAGAACGTCCTCTCCAAATTCGCGCGACACGTTCCGGCCGACATTTTGTCGGAAATATTCCTTCATGCTGTGAACAGACCATCGATTGGTAGCAAGCAACTGCCCGAAGAACCTTGGGTGGTGTCACAAGTCAGTCGCCGCTGGCGGCTGGTGGCACTCTCAACACCCACCATTTGGTCGGCTTTCCCTGCCTTTCGTGAAAGTCTGGACAAGGACAAACGTTATTACTCTAGACTCCAAACGGCGCTGGGACGGTCTGGCGCGGTGCCGCTCAATGTTTCATTCTACCTCTTCGGAATTCCTGAGCGCGAAGTCTGGAAAATGGCCGACCTCTTCACTCCTCACTCTCATCGCTTCAACGATCTTTGCATATCCTCCAACCTCCACGCGCTTCAACTTTTTTCTTCTCGGATGACCGGCCATCTTCACGCTCTCAAGTCCTTAGCACTATACTTTTCGCATACACAAGAACCCTACAGACCTCCTGTTTCTCTCCCGATCACGTCGTTTTTGGAGGTACCTTCCTTACGCGAACTGACTCTTGGCATCTGGACTCGTCCTCAGACGACTGCACAAAGCTGGATAGCATTACCATGGCACCAATTGCGAAGGCTGACACTCTCGTGCGCGGCGCTGCTGCCCTCGAGTATAATCTCAATCCTTCGTCAAACAGTCGCGCTGGAGCGCTGTGTCCTTCAATACTGGCACTGCGACTATACACTCTCCATGGAGATACCACACTTCAATAGCCTATCCCTCATTGAGCTTCATATTGGTTCAGAGATGCGAGGCGTCGTCGAGCCTTTCTTGTGCTCTCTCACTTTCCCGTCACTCCGCAAGCTTTCAATTTCTGCGCATGATGTCGTGGACCTCCAATGCCTAGCTGACTTCATCTCCAGATCGTCTTGTTCCCTTACATTCCTCGATCTGGCATGGGAGGGTTTCTCGGGCGATTTGAAGACCCTGCTTTCCCTGGTTCCATGCTTAACAGATCTCAGGATCCCTGGCAAGGAATTTCTGCGTATTCCGTCTGCGGACAGACCGTCACTCCCCGAATTGCGCCACGTTTGTATTGTGTTGGATCACGATGCTTACGCATTTCCTCCAAGTGATTCGAGCACGAACCCTTTTACAGATACTATGCTCGACTTGTCTTCCCTCGAAACTGTCACTCTTTCCCTCCCCGAGTCTTTCGAGTCGGAGGGTGACTGCCAGGAGCTCTTATTCCGCCGTCTTGATGGATGGTCTCAGCCCGTCTATGATTCTGTATTAAGACGGGACCAAGAATTGCAGACACTCGTCAACAGAAGTCTCACAGAAGCTGAGGTATCTTTCCCTGAATGCTGTACCTCCGTAGGACGGCTGATCAATTTCTCCTTTCTTTCAGGCCTCTTCCTTGCAAGAAATATTGTCAGCTCTTGAAGGCATTCATGGTCGTTACATCCATGTCAGTATCTTGCCCTTTGGTCCAAAGACACCCATATTTACAAATTTTCTATCCTTGTAGGCTTCTTCCGTTATCGACAACCTAGAGCGGCTCCTATTGGTTCTTAACCACAGCCACGAGGGCATCCGTCCCCGCGTAGAAAGGTTATTGTTGCAGTGTACATCGGCAGTAGACGCTTATCTGAATTCAGTTGGATGGATGCTCGGGGACTGGGTGGTCGTGCATGCACAGCGGCGCGGGTCGATAAAGATTAACGGCACAACCCGGTACGGAAATTTATTTAGTTCGTTTTGCGTCACAAATGGTTGCGTGTACGTATGAAAAAAAAACCTAGTGTACGTGGTCTTTACTTATACTGGTAGAGCAAAGGCTTTGGGATCTGGAAATTAGAACCTGTGGACGATAATCGTCTGGGCCGAGATTCATCCCGCGTGCTGGCAGAATCTGTTCCCCCCGGAAAGTGATATTCCTTCTTAACGCCACTCAATGTCCTTGAGGGGATTTGGCGAGGATTAGCGGCTCGCACGGATAAGATGCGTCGAAGAGGTCATGGGAATTTATTTCCTTTTTAACTCAAACAGTTGCTATTGTGCTAGCAGTCGTTTTCGCTCTTGCCCACTCCCACCAAGATACGTTGCAGTTCCGTGAACTCTTCACTTTTCTGATTCAACCGCAGTGAGTCATTCACATATGCATGCAATCAGAGCCAAGACGCTCATTTTCGTAGCCTCTCAATGGGATAGAGTGGGACACCGTGACTGCAGGTTGTCAGCAGGCATCAACATACCCCAGCCCATGCATCGCAAGAACGAAATTCGAGCGTCAATTCAACGGGCATTACGGGCCTGATCAATCGACTTCTGCCTGTCGAGGTTGTGACAGAGATATTGCTCATCGTCACTCGCCGATGCGGTGGGTGCCTCTGGTGTGCTGATCGTAGCGGGAGTTATCCTTTTCATGAAACGACCTTACGCGAGAACGTTCTCGGGTCACATCGCTTCCCCGTGTATCTTGTTACGCTGCCCAATCCCCCCTGGTTATCAGCACCGTATGCTCCTTTTGGAGACACATCGCGCTGAAAAACACCTCAATGTGGTCCGAAATTTTCATTGGGGATCCATCGAAAGGAGGAGCACGACTTGTGGAGCCCTGGATACGGCGAAGTGGCACACACCGCCTTCTATCTATCGGAATCATTCAGCACCACGAAAGCGAAGGATTTGAAGTAGCCTTAAACATTGTTTTCGCTCATTCGAAACGATGGAAGAATTGTCGTTTTCAGATTGACCTCGAAGACCCTGACGTGTCCGACATCACTTTACCAACTATGTTCTTAAAGAACGTGATCTCCCCAGGTGCCCTCCCATTACTAGAGATTGCCCATCTCGATCTGCGACTCAACGATCAGAGTCCTGTGGATGACCTGACCCGTGCCATTCTGGAAGCCCCGCGTCTCGACACGCTAAAATGGGCGATTCTCGACACCTCGAATACCTCCGCTGTCATGTCTGTCTTCTCCAAGTTGCGGTCGGTGACCCTAACGATGTTCTTCGCTGCTGAACTAGAACTTGGAGCGCTTTCCAGGATGAAAAGGCTCGAAGAATTGCAGGTGCTTGATGTGTGCAATCGCATTGCATGGTCTCCCTCGCCTGTGTTGAACACGCCTAGTATCTTCCTTCCCGAATTACGAACACTTTCCCTCGATATGTTCGAATGGTCGCTGCTCGTCGTCCATGCTATTGTCCCCCCAAAATTGCGACACCTCACCATCACAAATACATCAAATATCTTCCCTGCAACTATTCAGATGCTCAGTCGTTCCTCTGCGAGCCTCGAAGTGCTAAAACTTCAATCTCTTCGGAATGGGGAAGAGGAAGGCGTTGTCCAATTCCTGAACTCGCCTATCCTTTCAAACCTGAAGGAGTTGAGGATCCACGGCGATCTCTCCGGTGGTCTCATTCAAGCTCTTTGTCCACACCTCGATGAGATACCGCTACCCCGTCTCGAGAGTTTGGATCTAGATGCATTCGGTGCTATCGTGGATGGTGTTGTGTCGACAACGGTGGCGAGCCGGTTTCGGTCAAAGTCCGAGGGATGGAGCTGCCTTCGTCAGGCAAAAATACAACTGAAGGGGAAAGATGATCAGTATATCAAGGATGCCTCGACGCTTAAATCCTTGACTGTGGAGGGTTTCGACGTCCCATTCGTCTGTGGCACTTGTGATAATGACCAATATTCACTGGCTTAAAACAGCTTAAAATGAGACACCGGATTTTCGGGGCTTCAACAAAACGACGGAAAAAGCAAGCATAAAATTCACCATGAGGAAGTGGCGAGGCAATGACAGGAATCGTCTCCGACCCAAATACTAGTCGACCGCCTGCCAGCCGTTGGCGACAGGGAAATGTGCAGATGGGCACCTCGGACGACATAAGCGCCGAAGCGGGCGACGTCATGGGAATTCTTTTCCTATTTACAGCGCGAAACTTGCGAGCATTGGTCACGGTACTGTGCCGAGCCTGGACGTTCTCCCCTTCCTTCCACATGGGCCTATTCATTGAATGTACGCACCCAAATTCTGATCTATTCTGTAATTCCTGACAAAACGATACGTAGTATAAAGCCACCGCCGTCTCAGATAATGGGCGCAAGGCAAGGTCAGGGAATAGAGGTTATTTGCACTTCGAATATTCCTAGAATCGCCCAAATCTCATTGGCTGAAGGAGGCCCCAAGCCAATCAGATTCGCGGATTTGTGGAGCCCTCAGAACTGCAAATAACCTCTAATACGTTGGAGGACTCGCGAACACTTCAAGATCATCTTGGCTACCTTCCTCGTCTCCTTCGAGAAAGCCCGCCTTTTGCGCTTCTCTTAACGGCTTACGATAAGTTAATTGAAATCACATCATCGCCGCTCATCGCCGTCGCCAGTCGTTTACGTGCATCGTGTGCCGGGCGCCTTCTTCAAGGTTGCCCAAACCATCAGATCTACGTTCTCAAGACCAACCCTCCAGGTAATCACACGATTTGATACTGATTTCCTTATGGCGTCAGCGTTGTGAACTACCGCCATTTATTTCACCCGGGGATGGTATAAATGGCATGCTTCATATTGAGTGCCCTCCAGAATCCGACATTCAGACCTACTTAGAGCAGAGCATGGCCGGCAAACTGAACATTTTCTTTACTGGTGCCACAGGTCAGTCCACCTTCGTTCCTTCGGCTCTTGCGTTCGAATGATTTTTCGTCTTCTAGGTTACATTGGAGGTAGTATCCTCTCCCGTCTCCTCCAACACAAGGACGCCGCTTCATTTCACATCACCGCGCTCGTGCGCTCCAGCAACAAAGCGGAAAAGTTCAAGACTCTTGGTGTCGATACCGTCATCGGATCATACGCTGACGAGGATTTGCCCATCTTAACGCAAGCCGCTTCTAAAGCCGATGTGGTTTTCACCGCGGTGTGTTGTGCCAATGACCGACTTGTGAATCCCACCTGATGATTTAACATACATTCAGGTTGACGCAGATTCTCTACCTCCTGTCCGAGCTATCCTCGATGGACTCAAGCTAAAGTACGAGGCGTCTGGCAGGGCCCCGATCTTGATCCATACCGTACGTCCTTTCCCTCCGTTCTAAGTCTTCGATGAGACGCTCATGTTGCGTGTCAACAGTCCGGCACAGGTCAGTGTGCAAGACCTTCAGTAGATGAAATTTAAACATCTTCTAGGCCTCCTTCTGAACCTAAATGAAGCTCGAGGTCTTCACAGCGAGCACATTCATTATAGTGATCTCGAGACGGAGAAGCTGGATGCACTTCCCGCAACTGCCTTGCACCGCAATGTAGACATTCCCATCTTCGAAGCTGATAAAGCTGGCTACGTCAAAGCATACATTATCGCTCCAAGTGAGATCTTTGCCCTCAGGACGAAGTGAAAGGCAAAAACAGATTCCTTGTTTTTTTTTATAGCCATTGTCTTCGGGAATCCCAAAGGGCCGCTCGTCGATCTGGGAATCCAAAGTGTCCATTCGATAGTGACAAGATTTATCGTCGAGGCCGCTATTGCCCGCAAGCAAGGAGGCTACGTCGGCAAAGGAGTGAATAAATGGGCGGCAGTCGACGTGGAAGACAGTATGTGCTGTTATTACTTGGGCTTTGCAACGACTCCGACTGACCAGATTGTATCTTCACAGACGCTGATCTATACCTCGTCTTATTCGACGCTATTCGAACCCGTCCGGACGAAGTCCCCCGTGGCTACTATTTCTCGGAGAATCTAGAGTTTGCCTTCATCGAGGAAGCCACTGCGATCTCGGAGGCCCTAGTCGAACTTGGCGTCGGCAACTCTCGCGAGCCCAGTGCCTTCACCGTCGAGGAAGAGAAAAACTTTGGGGTACGTTCAAATTAATTTGCATACCGACAAAGGGGCATCCACTAACCAGTTTATTTGAATGCACCCTTCTTCTTGTAGCCGGTCTTGCCTTATATCGCCACCAATTGCTACGCCAAAGGAGACCGTGGCCGGGCATTGGGTTGGAAACCACAGTTCGGCAAAGAGGCATATCTAGCGTATGTTAAGTCGCAAGTGAAGGTATATCTGCATGAACAATAGCTGTATATTTATATGACAAATGAAGACGGCACAATTCCTTTTTGTGTTATTTCATCTCTGTGTTCCCTGTATGTAAGTAATAGCGGATGGTGTAGTGGCCCATCGACAATGGTGGTAATTCATTTCTCAACGAAGGAGCTGTCCTGGTCGGGGCAAAATAAGTACGAGGAGGGTAATTTTCTCGACAACTCAAGTCTACCTCAACTGTTAAAAATGTAACTTGGGGAGGCCTTTTATACTGGACCCTCTGACGATATAAGAGCCAGTCTCTCCGTGCGCTCCGAGAATGAAGACAGTCAGTTGGCTCGTTGTGCTATTGTTTGGTTGAGCAGAGGACTAGTCCCAGATCGTCGCAAACCAAGGTCCTAGTTACTCAACTATCGGATGGTCAGATTCCTAAGCCTTGCCTAACCACAGCGACTGCCATTGAACGGGCCCAGATGACGATGGATTAATGAACTCTCGAAGGCGTCGATCTGCGTCGACGAGTCCGAGACTTTCGCGTGCATACGCAGCATAGTGGGTTCAGGGATGACTCATCTATCAGTGTTAATTTCCATTACGACCACTGGGGAGCAAGGGATTTGCAACGAGCAGGACTGCGTGGGAATTTCTTGCCTAACGCGTGGGAATTGGTCGTATTTGCTTAGTTATCAGCCGATACTACGAAGGTCGTCGAACGGAACCTTCTCTTCCCCATCTTGTCTGTGTAGGCGAATTCGTTGAATGTACGGACCCAAATTTTGACATAGTCTGTCCTCACTGACAAAACGATCCATAGAATAGTCAAGTCGCACAGAGTCGCACCTATAGCAAAATCTTTCTAGAACGGTGGTTAGAAGAGGAGAACGACGTCATGAGACGCCAACGAAGTCTTTCACTCTGCTTGTCGACTGTTCAACATGACTAAAGCTGAAGTTCTAACGTTTTCTTCGCTGATCGGCCAACTTGGACAGCTTATACCTCGTTGGATAGGCATGGCTGTTCGGAATGTGTACGTGCTTGAAAGGGTGTCTTGCTGGGTTTCCGACAAGTTCTCTTGCGAAGACTTCGCAATGTTACCCTACGCTGCCACGCTCTCTCCGATTCACGATCTCCTCCAAAAAACTCATCTTGGCAACATGCGCCTTCTTCGTCTCCCATTCTTGCGTTGGTCATCATTCTAACGGCTTACAAAGTGCCAATCCATCTAAGCACCCTCACCATCGCCATTACGTGTATTCAAGTTTTGCACCCAATTTGCAGCGGTCAGCTTCTTCTCGAATCTCAAGACTGACCCTAGTTCGTCGCGCAACTTGACAGCGATTATCTCGCGGTAGATCAACCGCCATTTATTTCATCCGGGATGGGATAAAACAGCTAGCTTCGCGCTGCTCGTTTCCCCCAGAATACGAGACGCCGGACATAGCAGGAAAACATGACCGGAAAACTGAACATTTTCTTTACTGGGGCCACAGGTTAGTTGACCTTCATTCCTTTGACTCTTACGTTCCACCGATTTTTCGCCGTCTAGGTTACATTGGAGGCAGCGTGCTCTCCCATCTCCTCACGCACAAGGACGCGGCGGCCTTCCACGTTACCGCTCTCGTGCGTTCCACCGAGAAAGCGGAAAAACTCAAGACCCTCGGTGTCGATACCATCATTGGATCGTACACCGACAAGGATTTGACTTTTTTAAAGGAAGCTGCTTCAAAGGCCGATATAGTCTTCACCGCTGTGCGTTGTACCAATGACCGGCTTATGAACCCCATCTGATGGTTTGTACATACATCTAGGTTGACGCGGATGCACTCCCCCCTGCCCAAGCCATCCTCGACGGACTCAAGCTGAAGTATGAAGCGTCTGGCACGCCCTCGATCTTGATCCATACTGTACGTCTCTTACCTCCGCTCTGCCTCTCTCAGGAGCTCATTTTTTTGCTTAAACAGTCTGGCACAAGTGTGCAAGACGTTGCTTACCTTCAGTAGATGAACTAAAGCTCCTTTCAGGCCTCCTTCTGAATCTAAACGACGCCCAAGGACTTCACAGCGAGCACATTCATTATAGTGATCTCGAGACGGAGAAGCTGGATGCACTCCCCTTGACTTCCTTGCACCGGAACGTTGACATCCCCATCATGGAAGCGGATAAAGCCGGCTATGTCAAGGCATACATTATCGCCCCAAGTGAGGTTTTTATCCTCCAAGACAAGGTGAAAAAGCTCATGCATTTTTCTTATAGGCGTTGTCTTCGGGAATCCCAAAGGGCCACTTGTTGATCGGGGAATCCAAAGTGTCCACTCGATATTGACAAGATTCCTCGTCAAAGCCGCAATCGCTCGCAAGCAAGGAGGCTATGTAGGCACAGGGGTGAATAAGTGGGTGGCAATCGATGTAGAAGAGAGTATGCACCATTATGTTTTTTTGCCTTGCAGCAAGACTGAGTAGATCTTACCTTCACAGATGCTGATCTGTACCTCATCTTATTCGACGCTGTTCGAGCCAACGCGGACAAAGTCCCTCGTGGCTACTATTTCACAGAGAACTTAGAGTTCTCCTTCATAGAGGAAGCCGCCGCGATCTCGGAGGCTCTAGTCGAACTTGGCGTCGGCAACTCTCGCGAGCCTAGCCCCTTCACCGTCGAGGAGGGCGAGAAATATTTCGGGGTACGTTCAAGTTGATTTCCATACCGACTAACGGACGGCTGCTAACGACTTTATTTATATGCACCATTGGTGTCTCATTAGCCGTTCTTACTACCCGTGATCGGTGCAAACTGTTATGCCAAAGGCGACCGCGGCCGAGCATTGGGCTGGAAACCGCAGCTGGGCAAGGAGGCGTATTTGGAGTATGTCAAGTCGCAAGTGAAGGTCTACCTGCACGAAGAATAGTTGCTTGTATTTTGTATGGCAGATGAAGATGGCACATTTCTTTTTTCGTATTATTCTATCTCAGAATTCAGAGTGTGCAACCGTGGATGGCACTGTACAACGACAATGGCGACGAGTCTATATGAAGATATCCCGCTCCTAGGTTATCTCGCGTACGCCTCCATTATTAATTCTTTCCCCTAGAGGCCTTTGATGCTAAATTTAATCTGTCCTTGCACTAGGTGTAGGTCTTGTGCAATCTATAATAATGAAAGCCTGGTGTCTAGATATTCTTGTGCCGGCTTGGTGCCGACGGCTGGTCGGGGTGAAGGTGGAGTAGCTTCAAGCTGCTCCGTTGGGATATGAATAAATACTCTCTGATCTAGAACGAGTTCGAGGCTATAACGAAATGGCGGGAAGACAGCAAACAGCAAAATGGCCGCGAGGATGTGCTGAGGCATAGTAGACCGGGAATTCGTCCCGAGCCGAATACCCGTTCCAAGTTCGATAAGATAAGATCAATTACCCTCTGCCAGCTAAGTAAAAAAATCAGTAATACATACGACTCTTCATCGAACTACCAAGATGTCCACAAACACTGGTTGTACCCAAGAAGGCCTTTTCCAAAAGCGCCACCATCTACCCGCTTTCGACACTTTTCATGATCACGAGTCCACCTCCTTGACTTCCGGAGGTAGATACGTCAGAGCGACAAGCGACTCAAGTATAGCACCAGCGACTACCAGCGACCATATGATCCAGCGGATGCTCTGGAGTCTCTATGCATATGGGCCTCATCCTGACGGAGGAGACTGAGGCTGCCGCATGCAGCGCCGAGCCTTACCTCGCGGTCTAGACTCGCCATGCAGCCTCCACGCGCCGTCGTCATCGCGTGAAGACGCTCCGGAACATCGCTGTGTCACCGATACTTAAGAGGAGCAGTGAAGGGAGGTCGGAGACATACAATTACCCTTGGGCTTATCAGACAAGCCTCCATATTACTGTCAAACGACGGACGCTACAGTGTCGCGATCGGTGCGCTCCATTGCTATATCATCGACATCATTGACCGACTGTGGTCTCCCTGCAGATACTTGACGTCAACATCCGCCCTATAGTTTCTAGTTTGAACGGCTTATCGAACACTTTGCTGCCGCTAGTAGCTTTGACGCGAATTCGACGCATATAACGCCCATATTGGCCATCTACACTTAAACGAACACCGAACGGCTCTCGAAGAGTTTCTCTATTTCACATACACTCGAAATCATCAACGACCTCAATGCCGGAACTGACCTACGTCAACGCATCGTGCCACTGCGCGCTCAACACCTTCCGCGTCGGCTTCCTCATCTCATCCCTCCCCATCTCCACCGATCTTTGCCACTGCTCGACATGTCGGCACACTTCCGGCCAGCTCGCAGTTGAGCAAGTCTCCATCCATGGCGCGCCGCTCGCCCGTGCGGTTGGAGGTAGCCGCCAACACTCGGGCAACAGGAGCAGGAGCCGCAGCCCCGCTCCCGGCGCCCGAAGCACTGGGAACACGAATTTAAATACGAAGCGGCACTCGGCCCTCCTCGCACCACCAACGATCCCGATAATCGTGGTCGAGCCCGACATCCCGCTCGATCTCACCGACCTGACAGCGTACAAGACCTCTCCGGACGTGACGCGATACTTCTGCAACTCGTGCTCCTCGCACCTGTTCTTCGTCGTCCACACGAAATCGACTGATCCGATTACGGGCGAGGAAGAGAAGACGGATAAGTGGGCTGTTGCGGTGGGTGCACTGGACAAGACAGAGGGGATCGTGCGGCTTGGGTATCACATCTGGGTCGGGGACACTCTGGATGGTGGGATCGCGAATCACCTCAGGCGGATCGAGGGCGTGGGCGTGCTGCCGAGGTACAGCGAAGGCGTAGGAAGCCCGCTCGTGCCTATCGGGTTGAACGCCATCCAACCCCCACCTATCGCCAACGGCTCCGCCAATCCCAACTCACCCCCCTCCTCCGACCTCCTCAAAGCGTTCTGCCACTGTGGTGCCCTGCACTTCGCACTCACCCGCCCGACCCCAGAGTCCTCCCTACCCACCTCCGTCTATCCCGACCTCATCTGCCCCTACGACGTCTCGCACCTGTCCAAGATCCACAACCCATCCGACGAGAAGTGGTGGCTCGCCCCACGCCATTCCATGGGCCCAAAAACGAAGTACCTGGCAGGGCACTGCATGTGCACGTTTTGCCGTCTGACGAGCGGGTTCGAGGTGCAATCGTGGGCGTTCGTTCCGCTGGTCAACGTCCTCGTCCCTGCCTCTGCCAGTGGAGAGAATGGCGGTGGCCAGGACGGAGAGGAGTGGGTACCGCTCTGCCTAGAAGAAGACGAGCATCGCCCGAAGGCCTTGAAGCAGTACATCTCCAGCCCGGGGCGGTATCGCGAGTTCTGCGGGACGTGCGGTGCGACGGCTTTCTGGTGGCAGTTGGCGGTGCCGGACCTCCTTGAAGTCTCTGTGGGGCTGCTTGATGAAAGGATCGACGGAGCGAGGGCGGAGAGTTGGCTGGAGTGGTGCACAGACCGGGTTAGCTATGAGGATAAGGCACTCTCCCCGGAGGTGGCAAAGGCGTTGGCCGAGGGGTTGAAGGAGAGTGCAAAGAAGGCGGAAAGCTAGTAGCGGGGGCAAAGTTGAAGTAAGTATGCTACTTTACACAAACGAGCTCCGAAGGATACCTTTGAGCTGTAATGAAAGGACTTCTTATGGTATGCTTTCGTAAATTTCTTGTACTCTACATCTTGGAGACTACGTATCTGGGGGGGTCTGGTTGTAGTTTTCTCTGTTGAAATATCCCCATGGGCTATCATTTGAAAGACTTGGACCAATCCTTGACCTGATGCTTCCTTGCCGCAGCACCCACATCGCTCAACAGGAACAAACACGAAGGCGTCGAGCTTGACGACCTTTCCCAACGGGAGTCGATCTAATGAAAGGTTCGCTGATACGAAGGTCTTATTTTAAAGCCTTCGAGGCGCCAGGCGGAATGATAAAAGAAGATATATAATGTTGGTTTAAGTACGTTGAACAACAAAACTGAACGCAGTGGGTCTTTACTAGTTACTTGTCGAGTCTTTACCCGGTCCAGACGGCCTGCAAAATATCAATCAGAAGAAAAATTAGAGATTTGAAAGCATATCATCTTACAGGTCCGGGCTGGCTGTACGTCGCTGGGATGGCTGAAGAATAAAAACGACGGTTAAACTCTATCGCGCTCTACATTGAAAACAAACTTACGGTAGTAGATGTTGATCCTGATGCCGGGTTCCTGGAGTAAGATGGTTATTAGAAATACGTAGAAGATGGAAAAGAGAACTCCTCACGTTGCCGTTGTACACTCCGGGAATAGAGACGAGAGGTCCAGGCGTTCCATTTCCTCCGTTGGTCACCTTGACTTGGGCACAGCTGATGTAGAATTGCGCTGCGACAAAAGGTGAGACGTCCGCTGTGAGCCAGAACCCGGTCTTACTTACCTCCTCCGACGTTCGAAGCGCTGTGCAGCGCGATGTGCTCAACACGGACCAGGTACTCGCCGTCCGGGAGGTTCCTCGGGACGGTAAAATTGATCTGGCTTTGGTCTTTGACCGCCGTTCAGCATCGGGAAAAATAGCAAAAAAATGTGAGCAACGTACTATCGGTGGGGAACGAGATGGAGCTGCCGCCATTCGTAACCGCTGAGACTTGGGCCACCTTTCAAGGGCATCATTAACTGCATGAACTCTAAAGAGCAGTGGTTGTAAATCACCTTGAACCAGACCTGCCCGCTTCCGTCCCATCCATTAACGCTGCCGGGTGCCTTCGCCATGTATACATTCGCCACCTACAAGAGGAGGAGAACGCGCTCAGAGATGACAAATATTGACCAGGGCGCCAACTTGAAGTACATACACCAGCGTGATAGATAGCCTGGCTCAACCTGAACCCAAGCTGGGACCCAGCCGTCACTGTAGCAGTTTGCGCCGTGGTCGAGGAGGTGTAGCACCGGAAGTCGGGGCTGTTCACATTGGTGACGGGTGCGTTGGTCTGGAAGTTGTTCGTCCTTCGGACGCTCACCCAGTCGCCAGTCGACACTCCGTTCACCACGAGGGCGGGGAATGTGTCTGATCAAAAGATTCGTTAGTCTTGAACAATTGAGCGATGGATTTGGGACGGACAGTGGCAGGTGGAGAGCGTCACCAAGGACAGAAGAACAGTGAAGATGGACTTCATGGCGATAATCCGAGATGGCAGCGAACGTACAGTCGTCGGATTAAATGCCTCACATCCCTCAACTATTTTATACGAGCTGGAGAATTCTCCGGGATTTTCAGGGCACAGAAAAGGATTCGTCGTTCAACCAACTAAATTCTCTCCTTCTCTTGTCTCCGCAGCCAATAGGACTCAGCCTTGGGAGAAACGCCTCCGAGAAGGAGACGATACTTGCCCCGTGATGCCCCACTAGGATAATCCGCTTGATGAGACAACCGTAAGGTTATGTAGAAGCCATTACGCAGTTCGAATAGCTTGAAAAGTCTTTGCTGGACGGTAGCAGATACTTTTGCGGCTGCACAGGACTGAGGGGATATCGTCCGTTGAGCCGACCTATATAAGAAACATGATAAATGCCAGATAGAAAGACGAAATAGCGCACGAATCCAATGAAATTTAGTTCTCTCAGCCTCGACGTCGACATACAGGATCATCTTCGGCTGAACCAGGCAATCGGCTTCGCGGGGAAATTAGACTTTCGCAATTCATTGCGCCATATATTCGAGAATGACCGTGCTGAGTCCTGCGGTTGTCTTGGTCAATTAATCCCATTACTTCTTTGGGTATTTATCACCACGCTAATAGAGCTTCAAGCTTCAAGTCCAAGGATTTAATGCGAGTCTCCGTGCAGTCTGGCTTTTCGATGTGGGATTCTTGTCCTGCTTAGGGCTGCCAACCGAACCCGTGTGCGACGGTAGACGGCAGCCGACGCACGGCACGGGTAGCCGAACCGGAACCATTCCTGGCTTCCCTCACCCGGGACGGCTGAACCATTCACAGCACCCGTCCAAGCCGTGCTTGGTCGGCCGGTGGAACCCGTCGACGGAAAGCCGGGTTCGAGAGTAATTGTTACTCATCTCTGTATCGAATGATATGCCTAGTGATTGGTAGGTTATTGTTACTCATCTCTGTATCGAATGATATGCCTAGTGATTGGTAGGTTAACTGTGTATAATGGGTAGACAAATATGCATAAAATATAACACCTACACATCCCAATAGAGTAGCGGCGCGACGCAAATTGCGAGGTGCGTCATTCCCTGGGTGTGCGAGACTTGAGTAGCTTGAGTGAGTGAAGAAGAGAGGTGCGATACGAAACGTGCCAGAACCTGGGACGAGCGCTTAATGTGTTAGAACTCCAGAGAAGCTGATATTTTGAACGATGTCATAAGCCCACAAAAACGACGAAATATAAGTATGAGGGATGAATTTATGATGACTTACAAGGGCGTCAAGAAGATACAAGATGAAATAGAGAGATAAGTGTGCAGGAGATGGGTCTCCGTGGCTAGTCGGGATGCGGCTATGTGCACCCGCTGGTCCAATCCAATAGTCCGAAGTTGTTTGATGGGCGCTTGAATGCATTGGCCGTGGCATGCTACGAAGGCTCTCTAAAAAATGCCCGAATGAGTTGGGTTTAAAAGATTACTACCCAACTCTCACCATGCCAAAGGCCCACACAGTCGGAGGGACCAATCAGCAAATTTAGGCGCCGAGGGTTACTTATGTTACCGGGTTGGAGGACGGCCGTACACGGCCGTGTTTATTCCCGACCCGACCCGATGGTACATCCCTTTCCTGAATACCCGGCCGGTTCTCACTCATTTAAACCCGACCTCCAGCCGTCCTTGGACGGCCGTCACCGTACCCGGCACGGTTGGCAGCCCTAGTCCTGCTCAAATTCCGGCGGGCTAAGCGGGGATAAGGAGATTTCTGGGACTGTGTGGCTTGGCTGGGAGTCATGTTCTCCGCGCTGATGAGGCAGGGAGCAAGGCGTATGTAGACGTATGTAGACGTAGAAGTTTGAGTGAGTGCTAGTATTGACCGGTTGACCCAGCAGTGTCCTTCAATCGGTGATCACCGAAACTTTCCCATCAGCCAACCCTTCGGCTATTGCCGTGATGCTTATGTCAGGCGACAAATCTGCTGGTGAATAGCTTCTCGCCTGTTTGAATCCGTGATTAGTGGATGGGCCACGGAACTGTAGAGAACCGTGTGTCGCGCCTGTGAGAGAATCGCTTTTCTTCTGTCACACTCACACTGTCAAGTTCAAGCTCAACGGTTGTCGCTCGCAACGACGAGGACGCGTTCCAGGTTCAGGCTAGAGATGGTGGTTGAAGAAAGTGAGGTATGCTCCTTATTATTCTTCTACTACTTTCTGTATGCTAAACGTTCTTTACCATTTCTTCTTACAGCTCCTTCGTGAGGCTCATGCTTTGAATCAGATTTCCGATACACGCCGTGGCAACGTTGGCTTGTGTTTCTTTCCCAGACGAAGGAATAGCAGGTTGTACGGGGTAAGTCAGCTATTCTTGATTCTTGGGATTGACTTGTGTGTACTTAGTGTCCTCTGAACTATTTACGTGATGTTCGTTCGTGCTTTCCGGTTGAAATGAAAAGGCTGCAAATTGTGTAACCAGCTGTTGGGTGTGAAGCCATCTCACATTGGTACCTTTCTCGCGCGAGTAGCACTCGAAGGCGACCTAAGGAACGACGTTAACTGTCTCCGCGCCATTGGTCCGTAGGACAAAGAAAACTGTTGGTGCGTTATCCAATAACGAGGTGAAATAGGCTTACTAACCCGCCTGTTCTGAAAGGGTCTCGCCAAGGCCGAATGGCTCCACCCACCCAGCTCGCAGATTTTAGAAACGAGAGGTACCCTTTGTCATCCACTTGCGCCATTGATGTCTGCTTATTATGCGTGAGTGTTCCATATTCGATGATGACAGAGACAACTCATTCCTGTCTGGTGAGGTAGGTATAAACTCCATGTATTCTGTTTAATTTTCTCAACGACCATCCATTCGTCAAGTGCCGTTATTTCATCTATGTCTTCAACGCAGAAAGCACTCGCCGTTGAGAAGAAATTCGGCGACTTCGTTCTTCGTGACGTCGAGAAGTACAAACCTGGCGCTGGCGAGATCCTCATCAAGATCAAGGCTGTAGCTCTCAACCCGGCCGACTGGAAGATTCAAAAGTACGGGATCATCGTCGAAGAATTCCCCGTCATCCTTGGATTTGACGTCGCGGGTGATGTTGAAGAGGTCGGCGAGGGCGTAACCGAGTTTGCCAAAGGGGATCGAGTGTACGTGTAACGGTTAGAGACCTTTTCTTTGGAATATTGCGACTAAAGACCACATTCTATAGATTCTGTCAAAGAGAGCTAGGAGGCACGAAAGGCGGTTTCCAGCAGTTCGTGCTGTCGCCAGCTGCAACAACTGCGAAGGCGAGTCGAGTTCAATGTTGGTTTCATTGACTGACTTTGCTCCTTTTAGATCCCACCTAGTATCTCATATGACGAGGCAGCATCAATCCCAGTCGCTCTATCTACTGCCTACATTGGACTCTACAACCAGCACCCACATGGTGCAGGACTATCAGCTCCACTTTCCCCAGCCGAAGAGGGGAAATATGCAGGCGAGCCACTCATTGTGCTGGGCGGTGGGAGTTCCGTCGGACAACTCGCTATTCAACTCGCCAAACTATCGGGGTTTTCGCCTATCGTTACCACGGCGTCTCTCAAGCACACTGATTTCCTCAAGTCCCTTGGTGCGACGCACGTTTTCAATCGCAACCTCCCCTTCAATGCGCTTAAGGCTAGAGTTGAAGCCGCTACATCGGGAAAGCCGATCAAGATCGTCTACGACGCCATCTCCATCGAGGCGACACAAGAAGCAGGGATCTCTCTGCTTACACCTGGAGGACAACTGATTCTCGTGCTCTTCCCCAAGGTCAAGGCACAGGATAAGAAGACCGTGTTTACTGTCGCTTCGGCACTTCGGCTACCTTCCAATGTCAAGATCCTCGAAACACTGTATCGCGAGAAGGTAGCTGGATTCTTAGAAAGAGGAGTGATCAAGGTACGCTTATTTTCGATTCTCATCCGTGAAGAGAAAGGAAAATATTTACACTCTATAGCCCAACCGAGTCGAAGTTCTTTCTCAAGGTCTCGCTGGAATACCTGATGGTTTGAAGACGATGGAGGCGGACCAGGTATCGGGGATGAAGCTCGTTGCTCGTCCTCAAGAGACGAATTAAGCGAGCTTCAAGGAGAGTGGCTCGTCTTTGTAGGTAGCAAGCGACTTCGGTCCCTCAGTTGCCTTTATGACAACACTGTCGCAGGCGTAAGCGTGCGGCAGATAGCGGTACGGTAAATTTGGGAAACACAACACACTCTACGTGATGCTACAATCAGTCGAGACCACCACCGACTGAGGTATAAGTACCGACTGAGGTATAAGTACCGACGACGAAGCGCGATGGATATGGAGTAAATGTATTCGCCATCGATTCTGTCTCATATCTGTCGTCAGGCGCTTGATGAGCCACCGGCGCTCCGCAGAGTTCGGCGACTTCTACCCATTGTCGACTTCGTCAGAAGACCATTGGTGCCGATAGTCCAAAGTCGAAACACTCAACTCTTTTAACACTCATCCTTGCGTTCTGATTCGTCTTTCCCCTTTTTCATCTCTCTCAGTCGGACTTGCTTGTTGGCATCCACCTTCTCGATAAACGACAACGCCCAAACAAAGGCGGAAAAACGGTGAGTCCGACTCTGACAATACCCTAGCAACACGAATGTTAACATTAGACGATATTAGCCCATACCATCGCTGCCAAATCAGCCTATTAATACTTCAAGTTCATGAGCACAACAACTCGGAAGATCGACGACAGAGACCCCGCAATCATATACTCAAAAAGATCGAGAGACTGGGGTGGGTTCGGTGGGATATACGAATACAACGCCTCATCGATGTTGAGTATGACTGCAGGGTCAACAGCAACTCTAACTTTCGAAGGTACTGCCTGTGCCAGTGAAATACAATACGAAATTCTGATCAGTTGGCTTTCAAGGGTATTCAGTTTCTGTCTACGGAACCATTGGCGCGGACCCCATCCCTGCAAGGGCTTCGTATGCCATCGACACTTGGTACAACGCCACAACCGGGACACCGAATGTAACCGGAAACGTGTATCAGGCACTCTTTTTCCAATCCCCTACTCTCTCCCCAGGGAACCACACCTTGGTGATTACGAATATGGTGGACGGTGCACGGTACTGGTTGGATTTTATCACGGTTTTGACCAGCGGCACTTCGACAGCAACCCGCACAACCTGCGACTGCTTGTCACTGACATCATTCCCAACATCAACCGCGACCGCGCCGGCGGTCGACCCACTCCCCTCCACAGACGGGGGAGATTCACATTCCTCACGAGGTTCCGTCACATTACCCATCATTGGTGTGGTAGGAGCTGCAGTTATTTTGGCTCTCGGAATCAGCGGTCTTGCATTGTGGCAACGAAGGAAACGCCGAGGGCAGTGTGAAGCTCGAACTATTTCTGAGCAAGACCAACAATCTACATCTACCCCCATTAGGAGCTTCATGAGCCTCCTCCGGATCCGAAATTCTCAACGGAGACACCAAGAGGGACTTGTTACACCATTCCGTGATGCCACTTTGGGGAAACATGACGAGACCCTTCATCCTAACTCTGGGACCAACCCTCGTTCTGCTAGTGAGCACACGTCCGACAATCCGCCCGCGTATCGCCATTAAATATACGGACGGAGTTTTTCTTGTCTCCTAGTATACGCAGTAGGCACAGAGGACATTGACTCAAATTCAACAGATGTTTGATTCGTTGCACCCGCCTAGAGCGGATGTTTCAGAATACATCTCAGTTTCCATATTCCCTCAGCTCCAACCGCGACTGTGTAAAGGAAAATGATTTCTTATGAAACTTGCTCTTGTCTACGCCAGCGTCTCCGTCAAGATAACAGAAGGCCGTTGACGATTCTTTCTCAACACTAAAGGCTCAAGATAAAAATATCCCCGGATTTCACAAGACTAGAAGAGGAACCAAGAGGTGTCGGGGTGTCACTGAAGTATAAATACCGACAGCGAAGTACGGCTGGTGCCGAACTCGCCTGTCAACTTGGGCGCTTAATCGGTGCGTTTCCGGCCCGGTCTTCTCGTTACCTAATAGCAACCCCACTGATGCTGTTGAATCATGGTTCAAATGGCTGTGTAATGCCACGACATCAATGCATCGGAGCACTTCCACCAAACTTTAAATATGCCCTCACACTATTACCTTAGCATATTTTACTTGTATTGGTCACACCTGGGAAGACGGAGACACGGACTGCGGTTGGTGATTGCAGCGGCAAATTCTAGCGTCCGATGATCGATGCCTTCCATACCTCAGAACATCTTTTCGAATGCACATGTGCTATCGCGATCTCATAGGGAGCATGTTCTCAAATGCTGGTCGACTCAGTTGCATGAGGCTCGGGAGCCGAAAGGCAGAAGAAAAGGGGGATCCTAAATAAACAGGTTAGAAAGAACGAGTTCCTGGCCAACCTTCCTTCCTCGACTCCCAGTTATTCTGCTCCTTGACAACTTCGTCGCAACAAACTTTAGCGTCCGCCATTGCATACCTATAGAGAGTCAGAACTATAGTGGGTGAACAACACCAATACCAAGGGGTTCATTGACATTTGATTGCAGTTCTTAGCCTCGAGATTGACCCCCTTCAAGCCCATGGTCACATTAATAAAGAAAAGAGATGACGGAAATGCTGCAATCATCTATTCTCAGGGGAAAGAAGACTGGGAGGGCCCCTTCGGGGTCAGCGAGGAGTACAATTCCACCACAACACTGAGTATGATGGTGGGGGCAACCGCAAATCTGACTTTTGAAGGCACGTCCCTAAATTCGCGAGATTGTGACAAACTGACTGAGTGTGTTACAGGCTCATTAGTGGCAGTATATGGGCCGATCGGGGCGTCCGGTAACCGCGCCTCTGCGCGATCGACGATTTGTATAAATTCACAAGTAAAGCACCAACGGTCTCTGACAACGTGCATCAAGCCCTCTTCTTTCAGTCGCCAACTCTTCCTTATGGAACTCATGTCTTGACCATTACAAATGAAGGGAAAGACGCTATGTACTGGTTGGATTTCATCGTGGTCACCCAGACCGACGCTCTTGCAACCGGCAAGATCGTCTCCCTCTCTTCTTCAAGTGGGCGGCCCGTGGTTACCTCGAAGGCTGATCCCCCAGTAACATCCGACATATCCAAATATCCAAACATATTGCCAACTGCAGTGGTCGTTTCAGCGCTGGTGGGGAGCATCTTAACCATCTTCATTATCTGCGCTATTGTGTGGAGGAAATGGATAGTCACGAAAGCAAGAGGCGTTGCGGAACGCATTACGCCATTCGTTGAAAATGGGGATGGAAGTGACAGAAGATTAGGGCTTCGAGCAGAGAAGCGTTCAAATTTAAGCAGGGGATCATCTACGAGCCCAGGCCGACCTTCTCCTCCACCTCCATATGGCACAAATTAACCTTGATCCATATTGCTGCGACAGTATTTGACCCAATTCTAACATATTTCCGCAGATTACACTATTTAAATTTGTTACTGGTGTCATTCTAATTTATAAACATTTTAACCTGTAGATTTCGCGAGATCTACGCGTTCGATGGACAAAGTGGGTCCCCGTTCCAAAATGGAAGTCACTCCTTGTTTGGACATAAAGACGCAGCCAAATAATTAAATATGGTCCAGAGGAAATCCTGCACTGCTTTCATCGCTTCCACCACCTTCGACCTCGGCGACACATTCCCTAGGCTTCGCAAGGTAGCCAATACACCTAGCTGCTGCTCAGTATAGGCACAAGGTGGCCTTAGGGCCTTCCTTTTCCACCCTAGCTTCGGCTGTCGAGCCTTTATCATAGGATTCCGACAAAAACACACCCGACGACCCGATGGCGACGAAGGAGGACCAGGAGACGCTCCGCCTACTTGTCCAGCATGTCTCGCGTGCATTCTACGAGCCAAAGTACACGATCATTATGGACCAGCTTGCCAGACATCCGGTGTAAGTATGACTTGCATTGTGGCTTGCTTTAAGGGCCACTCAGCAGGCTTTTGTGGCCTGATTTTCCTCCGTTAACACCTCGTCTCACGTCGTGATACTCCTGATGTTGATTTTGGTGCCGTTGTAGCCTCAAGGACGATGATTTGGCAGGTCGGATGGGGCTCCAGCCGAAGGAGCTCAACAAGGTCATAGCAGTGCTGTCGAATGACTCACTCGTGAAGATGTGCGCATCTCCTTCACACCTACCTCGTTTCTAGCTCCATTCACTCGTTGCGCAACAGATACCGTCAGAACGAGCTGAAGGAAGGTGCTCAGCGGAGCGTCGGCAAGCAGTACTACTACATCGACTATGAGCACTTCTGCAACGTCGTCAAGTGGCGGATAGCGAAGATGAGGTACATCATCGACTCCACCCTGCGCAACGTATATTTAAACAACAATTCTATCCCCAAGCCAGTCCTAATGACCTACTTTTTTAGGAACTCGACAACAAGGGGTACATCTGTCCCCAGTGCAAGCAGTCGTACACGCCACTTGATGTGGACAAGCTCATGGACTTTGCGAGGGGTGCTCTGATCTGCGAGATCTGCCATGCGGAGGTGGTGGACAACGAAGATGCGGAGAACGTGCAGGGGAGCAAGGATAGGATGCAGAGGTTCAACAACCAAATGAGGTTCATACGGGAGGGGCTGCAGAGGAGCGAAGCGATGACGTTGCCTGCGTACGTGCTCTATATCACATCCAAGATCCGCCTCATTAATGTGTGGCTATTAATGCAAACAGGTTTGATGTAGCGGCTTGGATCAAGAACAATCCTACGGACGCCGACAAGAACAAGACGACGGGGATCTCAAGCGGATTGAAGGTCGCCGGAGCGGACGGCACGAGGAAGGACGACGAGGGGGTAGGTGTTATGATGGCGATGGACAAGGACGAGTACACGCGACGAATAGAGCGGAATGCCGAAGCGGAGGTCAAGCGGCAACAGAATGCACTGCCAGCGTGGCATCTAAAGAGTACGATTACGGGTGACCTGACGGCACTGGGCGTCAAGGAGAATGCGAGGGAGGCAGCAGCGATCGGAGCAGTGGAGCAGATGACGAACGATGATATTTTGAAGGGGCTGGGTGTCATTGGCGGGGGTTCATCAAGGAATTTGCAGAGTGCGAGTGGATCGATGAGTGCTGGCCCTGTGGAAGATGTGAAGCCGGTGGTTAACGTAGAGGCGGACAGTGTGTATCTCCGCCTTCTTTTTGTTTACTTTTGCTGACAATATCCTTCCTAGTGTATGACCAGTACTACGCCTCCCTTGCAGCCTCGGCAGCCGCGTCTGCTCAGCCTACACCATCAGCCACTGGCCTTACCTCCTCTTCTTCAAGTTCGCCGGCATTCGCCTCAAACTTGAACGATGACGATGAAGAGGAGGACAAAAAGCCTGATGTCGAGTACCTGGACTCCTTGAACGCCTATCGGAAGCGGTCAAGATCACAGGAAGATATCGGTGGCGACAGTAAAGTAAAGGTGGCCAAGACCGAACTCAATGGGCTCCCCAACGGCCACGGCAGTGTCAACGGGCAGATGACGAATGGGAACGGGCATTTGGGAGTGAATGGGTTCACGAATGGGTATGCGGGCGGAGCAAGCTATGGAGGTTATCAGGACGCGATCATGGATACCTTGCAGGAGGCATCTGCGGAACTTGGGGTACCTGAGGATGACCCTATGGTCATGGGTAAGTTTTTTTAATACAATTCACTCGCCGGTTTGCCATCAGCTAATACGTACGCTTCTCACAGTCGCTGGCAACCCCAAGCCTTACTCGCAGGTGACGGATGAGGACCACGATTTGATGACGCTGGAGGAATACGAAGCGTACTTCGAGGTCATGCAGGCGCGGTCATGACGCGTTGCATTTTTGGCTCGTATCCTCAGAGGACTACGAAGACTTGAAGGATTAAACACACCAACCACTCCTCGACCACCAGATGTTTCCTACGTCGCTTCAACTCCAGCAGTCGCCCGAGACGTTATGCCCCTTCTCGCTTTTCTGCAACGGGTGTTAGTCTCCTTTACGACGACCACTTTTTCGAGTATTTGCGTTGTGGAACGGAAAGTCTGGTCGTCTCTTGTGGTTTTCGGTGTTCTTGTGACTAGACCTTTACACGGATGATCTGCGTGCATGCCGTAGGGCGTGTTGCATGTAGTACTAGTATGTATGCTCTGGTCGACTCGATTAAAATAAATAAATCGAGTACACAGTGCAGTCTTGCATGTATCATAGATAGTTTTGGCTAATTGGAGAAGGTTTGGTTTTCAGTTGGTCGGGATCCTGCACCGGGCCGGCCGCGAACCTTTCTTGACTCCTCCCGCCATCATGTCGCCTCAGACCGCTGTATATGCCTCTTTCATATTGCTATCGATGTGAGTTTATCATGACCTGCTGGCTGTACCCCAGATAAAAAAGCGCTTGTCAGCCGTACCAGTTCTATGAGAAATAGGCACTCGCCATCTAGGATTCTCAAGTTCTTAGCAGCAAGTTTTCACAGATCCCGGGCCCCGTCAGGCGTTTGGGCAATCCTGCTGATGAAACGGCAAGATTGTCAATGTCAGTAGGCTCAAGATCTACTGCTCCTCAGGAAGGCTCGTCAGTTCGATGCTCATCAGTACGATGACACCACGTTATACCTAGCAGAGCCCGCGTCCTCTTTGCGAATCGCGCTACTATAAAATGTCTGGTTTCTCCCGGATTCGACGCATCTCCCACCTCGGACATAACACCACAGCATGGCTAGCAAGCTGAATATTTTCTTTACTGGTGCCACAGGTTAGCCGAAGCGACTTCTATCTCGCGTTCTACCGATTGATTCCTCTTCTAGGCTACGTTGGAGGTAGCATCCTCTCTCGTCTCCTCAACCACAAGGACGCCGCCTCCTTCCAGATCACCGCTCTCGTGCGCTCCACCGATAAAGCGGAAAAGCTCAGGACCCTCGGTGTCGACACCCTCATCGGCTCGTACACTGACGAGAATCTGTCCTTTTTGACCGAAGCTGCTTCCAAGGCCGACGTGGTTTTCACGACAGCGGGTCGCACCTTCTACTTCTAAAGCCCACTCGATGATTTAAAGTATGTGCAGGCTGATGCAGATAAGCTCCCTCCTGCCCAAGCCATCCTCGATGGACTCAAGCCGAAGTACGAAGCGTCTAGCACGCCCCCGATCTTGATCCACACTGTTCGTCTCCTACATCCGTTCCAACTCTTGGAGAAGCTCATGTTTTGTGTAAACAGTCCGGCACAGGTCAGTGTGCACGACGTTGCCTACGTTATGTCGTTGAGATGCACACTTCTTTCAGGCATCCTTCTAGATGATGCTCGAGGTCTCCACAGCGGGCATATCCGCTATAGTGATCTGGAAACAGATAAGCTCGATGCCCTCCCTGTCACTGTCTGGCACCGGAATGTAGACGTTCCCATCTTGGAAGCCGATAAAGCGGGGTATGTCAAGGCATACATTATTGCTCCAAGTGAGTTTGAGGCCTCCAACGCAAAATGAGAAAGGCTCATGCGTTTTTTTCCAGGCCTTGTCTTTGGGGAGCCCAAAGGGCCCCTTATTGACCTGGGTATCCAGAATGGTCATACGATGCTGATAGAGTGGCTCGCCAAAGCATCTATCACCCGCAAACAAGGAGGGTACATCGGCAAAGGAGTGAATAAATGGGGAAGAGGAGGATGTTCTCACGCTCGAACCACCACCATCTCGGACAGCGAAGCAGCTCAGTACCGCCAACGCTCGCCCGACGAGACCCCATCCGAGTCCTCAGACGATGCCCGGGTTGCTCCGCTTACGAAGTCACCCCATACACGACGAGTGGTCAAGAGAGGTCGAATCAACGGCCCAGCGACCCCTCCTTCACCATCACCTGCCACCAATCTCCCACAACAAGAGTCACTTACCGGCCTTCACAGGCCCACCAAGACCAACAAGTCTCAGGCTCCCTGGGACGACATGAAGCACCTAGAGCAGATGCTGGACTCGGTCCTTGCATCCGCTGTCATCATCCAGGCAGCCTCAACCATACCTGTGGAGCTCACCCCCCACTCCCGCAGTGCGTTGGCTGCGATCATTAACATCCTACAGCCACACACCACCATGCCGACTGCACCTATGTCCACCACTGCACTGCATACTGCCACGAAGCCCTACCCCCCTCCTGCTACTGAACAGCCAGCTCGACGGGCGGAAAACAAGTCCTATGCGCATGCTGCGTCACACAAAACTGGCCAATCGGTCAACAGGAAAGAAGTGTCACTAGCCGGTCAAATGCCTCATCCATTGCGGAGGGCCAAGGCGCCCGCCACACCACGTCACTCCCCCTTTCGGCTAACCCTTCGATGGCCTAACCAACCACCATCCCTTCCACCAGGCTTCCTCATGTTACTCCTCGACCAATTGAACTACAACTTCCAGGAAGTTGGAGAACCACCCCCCATTATGGCTCTTAACCGCACCAAGGCCGGGAACATCATCATACTGACACGAGCACCAGTTCTAGCCTCAGCACTCCTTGCACGACAAGACAATGTACTCCGATCGTTTGACAAACTCTCAAATGACTTCAAACAAAGTGAAGACCCGATCTTGGAGTTGGATGTGCCATGGCATGGGTTCGTAATTCACAACGTTCCTGCTCTTGGTCTGGCAGAAGTTATGGATTCCCCTGTGGGTCATGGACACGATTTGCTGGTGAGGATAAAGGTCGACATTGGAATCCCAGGAGCCCACATCCGCGACTACCGCGTACTTCAACGGGACAACTCATGGAAGGAAGACGTGACAGGGATGTCGACAGTCTCGTTCCTCATCATGCTTGATGATGAGGGATTGGCAGACAGGCTACTGTCATTCAAAGGTAATATTCATTGGTGCACATTGTCGGGCGACCCGCTACCAACCCCGGAGACGACGTGGCGTCGCAAGATGATCAGACCCACCTAGCCCCCATTTCTTTTCTTCTAACCTAACAACTATCACTTATTATCACTTATGCCGACGGATTTACCGATCGTTGGCGGGTGCCGAGATGCCGGCGCTCGCTTGGCGGCGGATCAGCCACGGATCAGGCTCCTTCCAAATCGGTCAAGTTTCCTCAGTTTGGGCACGTTTCTCGGGCTCCGCCGGCGGTCTCACAGCCCCCCTTGACACGACTCACGACGCGTGTTCACACTTGGGCGCTAGCGCCGTGCGCTTCCCCCGCGTCGCTCAGCGGCCGTCCCCTCCCTTCGGACGTGCCCTGGGGTCTTTCCTACCTTGACACATGTAAATAATATGCATTTTATCAATGAAACATGACAAATGCATTGAGAGTGAGAGAAAAGACCCATGGACTGCCCAAACACCCCCGGTTCATGTCCTGGGGCAAAATAAGTGCTTCCTTGGGTGGCATAAGTTGAATAAGTAACTTATTTTGAGGGATTTACGGGGTGAGCTGGCCCGATTTACGCTGGATTTACAAGATTTACAGCGAGCCGGCTCAATTTACATGGCCCGATTTACAGGCTGATGAGCCAGCGCTTAGCCGTCGCCTAGCGCCTGCCCTGTTCGGCCGCTTGCAACTCTGATGGCGGCACTCTAATCCTCTGATTTCCCGACCTTCAAGTAAAATTTCGAGGCGCGCAAGCGCGCACGGATGTCTCCTCGAGGCATTTGGTATTTATTTTTTGTGTAACATCTTCATGCCTCTGTTCTACTAATTTTCACCATCCAGGACTCCGCCAAATGTGTTGTCGCACCCTTCCCATCACTCCCAGACTCTGCTCGGCCCTTCGTGCAGGGCTGATTTGACGGCCGCAATGCCTTTTGCCCTTCCCTCGAACCCACCTTTGGTGCTCCGGGCGTCTGGTGCCCTGCCAACCACGATTTACCGGCACCGTAAATCCAACGTAAATCGAGTCAAATAACCATACTTATTTGATGTGAACCTCTCACACGTAATTTCACGGTCCCCAACCTCCTTAAGAGGCTGACCGCTTGGGGGTTTGCATTCATCGCACCCCAAGCTGCTGCACCAGATAGACTACCCAAGGGAAGTTACTTGATCATTATATTAGCGTAGCTAGAGAAGCGGAACCCTAACATATGGCTTAGCCACAACGGGGGAGCTTGCGGAATTAAAAAAAAAAAAAAAAAAAAAAAAAATGGGGAAGAGTCCATGTGGAAGAGAGTATGTGTTACTATGACGTTGCATCAACTGTGACAGAGTGGATTTTACTTTCGCAGATGCTGACTTACACCTCATCCTATTCAACGCTATTCGAGCCAGCCCGGAGAAAGTCCCTCGTAGCTACTACTTCGCGGAGAGTCTGGAGTTCGCCTTCACTGAGGTTGCTACTGTGATCTTGGAAGTCCTAGTCGATCTTGGTATAGGCAACTCTCGCGAGCCCAGTGCCTCGAGGAGGCCGAGAAGTATTTTGGGGTATGTTGGCGATTTGCATAAGTATCGACAAAATGACTAACCGGCTCATCTAAACTGATGTGTCTCAGCCCAGGACCCGGGAAGCTCTTGGCATTTGTTGTCCGAAAATTTGCGGATTTGAGGCCGAATTTTGGTAAATCTCTGTCCGGAAATTGCGGATTTGAGGGGACTTTTCGCAGACCTCTGTCCCAAATTTGCGGATTTGAGGGCTCAAATTAAGAGTATTTGACCCAACATTTACACCATCCAGGCAGTGCTAAACTAGATTTGGCCGGAGATCACTCAAAAACCAACTACACCAATATCATAACAAAAGAGAAGGCCAACTTGCTTTCACGGGCGGCCGGTGGTGTTCGACGCATCCATTGCACGGAGATTACTTCATGCGACATCCTGCTCTTCCTCGATGAATCGGGCGGCGGGGCATTGGCATGAAGTTCAACGGGCAAGGGCAGTCATTCCTCCTGCACCATTCCCTCTGAAAATTCACATTCTGGGGGGAAAATGAAGTAGATTTCAATTTTCTACATGTATGCGAATCAAATACATCTCGATGATGCATTTCCCGCTTGTTTTTCGCCCTCGAGCATGCGGAAACCACCTCCCGCGACGACAGCAACTGGTGGCGGAGGTGCCAAGAAAATTTTCTTTTTTTGGATTCACGTGACGACCCCTGTCCGAAATTGCGGATTTGAGGGCCAAAAATTTGCGGATTTGAGGGCGAAATTGCAGACACCAAATGCCAAGAGCTTCCCAGGTCCTCTCAGCCCGTCTGGCCCATGGTAGGCGCTAACTGCTATTCCAGAGGCAACTGTGGCCAAGCATTGGGTCAGACACCAGAGTGCAGAAAAGAGACATATCTGGCGCATGTCAAATCGGAAGTGAAGTTCTACCTGCATGTACTATAACTGCCTATGTTATGTTTCTCAAAAGATGAAGCGAAGTCAACATGAGGAGACGATGCCAAGCCTGTTCGAACTTGTGGGCTACGATCTTCGTCGCGGATGCTGCTCCGCTCCTAATCGACTCAAGTCTCGATGAGAGGCAGATCCTTGGCATACCCATCTCTCTCCCTACCTTCCTCTACTATCTCTGCCCTAATTGGTAGGTTGCCACTCTCCATTGGATTTATCCCAGAGTAGCCAACGCTTACCTCCCTCATCCCGGCCCTTGACAGGTTTCGCGTTGCACGGAGAAGTAAATATCAAATTACGAACGGAGGTGTTCGAAGAACTGTCTGATTAAATAATACAAACTCAAAATTTCCTTTAGGACTGGAATGGATGAGGCTCTTCTGCGATGTTGCAACTGTCAAAACACTTTGGGTTTTAAGTGCTTGGGGGCCAGGGGCACTTTTGGCATTGCAATTATCGGCCGAACCAAGCATAAGACACGGTGCATCTTGCCCTATCGTACCATTCACCTGTGACCTGACAAACATTGGGTCATGATGAACGTCGGGCCTGCATACATAGGGACTCATTCGACAGATTGCGGGGTTTTGTAGGCTTTGGCTGGCTTTGGATCACGGTCACATCCTCCTCCGGATCCGAATAGTGCTGCTGAGATACTTCAGTCTACAACAGGCTGCACAACGTTCGACGACTCACGTTGCGTCGCAAGATCAGGAGCTGTAGAAGAAGCGAACTCAAAGTGAGCCGAGAATTTTGGGGGGGATGGACCGTGTCGAGGGTGTGAGTACGAATGCAAATGATCATATGTTATAGCATGGTGGCCGGCTATGGGCGCTCCTTGGGATCTGAAGGTACGTACGGATCTACGAACTTCCACGACCAACAACTTCAGAGTCACAGTAGTCATTCACAGCCATACTTGAGACTATCCTCCCACTGCGCATCAGCCACAGCATACGGTCTCAACTGTGGCGCGACTTGTGGTTGTGGCAGCTCACCTGATGACAATTTCAACAGACGATGCCCCAAAACAATCTTTCTACACTGCGGGAAGCCAGGGCATTTTTAAAAACTACGCCGGGATGCAGTTAATTCTCATAGCCTGCATAAATGTTTGAAATAACCACCTGCATGGCAATTTATAAAACTACACCCGGTGGTTTTATGCCCTGCCGGAGGAAAGTGAAAATAACCGCCAAAAGGACTCTTTTGGCGGTTAATACAACTAAGCTCTGGTGGTTTTTCTACCTCGACTGAGCTAGGTTTTATTTACATCGTTTCTGGCTGTATGATTTTCTGCCAACATTAATAGTAAATTTCATTGCCCGAGGTAATTACATAGCTTGTGCTAGGTCTTGCGCCTCATACCTGCATCAACCCTTACCCTCCCTATCTTCTCCGGCCGTCGATCTCGCAGAGGCACGGTCTCTCATGTCGGATCTGCGTCAATCATGTGTCGGCCTCATGAGATCGTTACAGCACTAATGGTGTACTGTATTCTGGCAGATGCACTGAGTGGGGACCTTTCGTGCATAGAGATGACTCACCATATCTTTGTGCCCCGGCTTTGGGCACTGTGGGAGAGCAGCGGGGGTGGGCTGCGGGAGAAACACAGTGATAAATCATTTATCTCCTGCTTAAGAATATAGGCACACTGAAATGTCAAGCACGAGCATTATCATGATGCAAGAGGGGCATCAGAACTGTCTGGATGCATGTACGACCCAGACAACGCCATCTCACCTTTGCTATCCACATCTAGGCCATCCAGCCATGCTATCATTGGCGAATAACACCTTCCTAATGAGTGTCAGGCATGGTCAGACAATGATGACCAGGGTTTCGAGGAGGGTAGCGCAACTGTTGGGAACTTGATGAATGGCAGCGAGCTACACATGGCTGTGTTACATAGACGAAGAAGAGGAAGGTGATGCTATGTGAGATACTGACGAGGAAAAACAGAGAATTTAAACAGTATTCACATGACTAAACGACTAACATACCTGTGGAATCCGCATACTGCGCTAGCAAAGCTCAAATATAGCCATATATTGAGGTTGAATTCGGAAATAAAAATAGTGAGCTCTTGTCAACAGACGTGCTTACCCTTTCGGCAACAGTAACACATACAACTATTAAGCTCAGTGGTGGCAGATTCGGGTGGTGAAGAGAGGCCGCAGCGAAGGCTGAATGTTGGGGTACCAAGCACCCTCATTTTGGACCTCGTCATCGCCGTTGTGTCTATACGTAAGTGTTGTTAGAAGACTTCAGCCCCGAAGTCATGAATTGAAAGAGTGGGAGGTGTCTCGGTGGTACCGGTTGTGAAGCTGGAGCAGAGGATGGGGCGGTATTCACTGGAGGCCAGAAAATGTGTGATGGTGTTGAAAAGAAAAGCGAATGAGCATCATGGACTTACCTAGCTTCAGAAACGTCCACCTAAAACCTTGTGCCTCGACACCACACCATCCTGTTGCTTTTGGTTTTCATTAGCCTACGAGTCGATGAATTTGAGCCAAGAATGCGATCCGAGTAAGATGACTTACAGGTCGTGGTTGTCGCTGCCTTTTCATCTATGCCCATCCACTCGCCTGCCTGCTCGTGCTCGTGCTGCTACCCTCTCATCCTTGTGGTCGAACGGCCGCTCTGGCTTGCCTGATGCCGTCGAGTTGGTCTCGTCCCTGCCGTTATGCTACCGCCCACTGTTGTTTTCTTGCCCCCGCAGCCATGTTCTTCCGATACCCACTGTTGCGCCCCTCCTGTCATGTTGGCGCTGCCAAGCTGAGAGACAGATGGTGAGAGGTGGGCGGACGCCAACCACCACCTCCATCCAAATGTTACGTGGCACCTGAGATGCCGAGGCTCCGAGAATGGCAGGCGCAGAGAGCGGGGCAGAGAGAGACGAAGGGAGGTAATGGCAAGCGCCGGCAGGTAGTCGCACGGAGGGGGACACCCACATCCCTGTTGAAGGGGAGGGGTGGGTGAAGGGTAAGGTGAGAGCGTGGGGTGAGAAGTGAGAAGCGAGGGCAAGAGAGCAGGGTTGGGCAAAGCGGAGGGAGGTTGGTGTGGGGAGTTCAGAGAGGGGGTGTTTGTGCCCGGTCCACATCCCTATTGAGGAGGAGGAGCGTGAAACACGTAGAAAATGAATGTCGACGAACAGTTGACCTTCATGACCTAATTTTGAGATAAAACATGTATGAGTGTACGTATAGATGAATGTAGTATGTTACTTACCTTAGCCGCATTAAAAGAGATGACACAGATCGCACCTTTGTAAACGATTGGGAGCTGCCTCCTGGCCGATAGGTGTCCGCAGTTGACAAGGAGCATAGATATGTGAAGTCGAATGGAAATGAGCACATACACTCAACAAAATCGGAACTCACGTTCCCAATTAACTGCGATCAGCCCATCGGAGTCCGGATCAGCCAGATCGGAACATGTAGTTCAGTTCTACGGGTGATCTAGTCAGATTTTCAGCAAACGGATGCCCATCTTGAGCCTCAGATGGGGGATCGGGACAGAGATGTGGTAGACATGGAGGTAGCAGATGGTGGTAGGAGGGAAGAAGCAACATGTCGGAGGCAGGAGTGACGACGGCGGCATCACGTGGTCGCCTTATGTTTGGCAGCAGCTTGTTTGTTCCTATAGGCAACCAAACAAAATGAAGAAAAATCCTTCATTTTGTTTGGTTGCCTATAGGAACAAACAAGCCGCTGCCAAACAATGTTGGGAGAAACCTGCAAGTCCGTTGAGTAAGTGACTTCAACATGAAGTAGGGCTCGGACGGCAGAAGAGGACGGTTCGATCGACTGACATAAGCAGCCAAGCGAGCCCAGGAGGCCGAGTCACACTGTGATGAGCCTCGCCCTCCCCGCCCTTTCGAGCAGCGCTCCACCCAGCCGAGCTGCCAGGCTCCGAGCGTTTCGAACGGCGCTCGACCGCTCCAACTGCCCAACCCGTCGTCCCACTCTGTCTCCAAGGCCCCCTTGCTCTGTGCACCCACCTGTCCCACCACTCATCCGTCTTCATCCGTTGCCGGAGACCACTACAGGATTGACGTGACAACGATGATGAATGACAGCCCACCAAGACACGACGAAGACAAGAATGGACCGCCAGAGACGGCTGCCAGAGACGATGACAACCCCCACCGAGATTGGATGCTGGCAGAACATGACATTGCCAGCCCTGCTTCGGACGATGGACTGCAATCGTGAGCAGCCTGTCTGCTCCTGTCATCCACTCCGTCAACAAGGATTCTCCTCGTCCAACTCGCGCGGGACCAACCAGACCACCCAACACGAACGAAACTGCCCAACATGAACGAAATCCGAACAAACTGACAAACAAACCAATACACCAGGTGGAAGAGGGTGCAATCTGATGCGAGATGCATAGGCAATTTACAGAACGGCAGGGTTGGAGGAGCAACAGGTGCGTATTCACCACCAATCGAGAAGGAAAATGAAGCTAACTCACCTGCCATCTGCCTTCTCCAGTGCGTCGCACAGCGTGGCCAGCGTTGATCCGACGAGCCCTTGACCTGCAGAAGTGACTGCACTGGGCGTCAGTAGCCCAAAGGTGAGTTTCGGTAGTTTCGGTATTGGGGACATGATGAAAGAGTTACTGAAAGGCCACTGATTTTCTTTAACAGTACCCCTCATAATTATTCGACGCGAGGTGGACAAGTTTTTTTACGTGCCCCTCCCCTCTTTGCCAAACATGTGGTACAGTACCCTGTTTTACCTGATCGTGTGTTACTTTACACTAACCTCCTTGACCAGACTTGACCAGATGAACCCAAATTTACCTCGCCTTGTCGTTGTTGGGTTGGGATTTCTAGAGGATAATATATAAATTTCCTATCTTTCTCATCAATTCTATTTCATTCTCCTTGCTCTGAAATCACGAAAGCAATGCTGCGGCTACAGTGTGACATCCCTAAAGATCAGTGCTAAACCTGGCTGGCTCATGCTCACCAGGGTCAAGAACCTCGGCTCAGCCATCCCCAGCCCTTTGCCATCAAAACCCGAAGCCATCATGGAGGTAAAAGAGGATGGTTCACAGGTGAGCCTTTCCCAAAACATGGATTTTGATGATGTTTCCCTAACGTTCCATCACTAGAACAGACGTTCCGTCAAGCAGACGGTTCGCCCATCATCAGTTCCTTTCTCTCGGCTCCCTTGCCCCCTCGTGAGATCCACCCACAGTGTTTGTTCTTCCTTTCTCCATCCGGGTCCTTTCTACCCTCCCCATCCATTTCAACAGCACGCTCGTCGTTGCTGCCTCCTCTTCCTCATGCCCCATAATCCCGAAAGGCATCATCCACACCGACGACCAACTTGAAGATGCTTTGTTGGCCCCGCCATCAGCTCCAGCTCCAGTCCCAACCCCGCTAGGCAGCGCCAGCAACAAGAGGCGTGGACACCTTCGCTTTTGCTGCATCTTGTCAGGCTCTGACGACTTCGGCTGTGGCTCCAGCACTTGACAGCGGTGTCTACTATAATGCCAGCACCCCTCTGCTACAAGCCTCTCTGTGTATCAGATCGGGTCTAGTGATATGGATATCGTCGACAACGTTGACATCTTCGACGCCCGCAAGCAAGATCTCCAGGCAAGCCCCTTCTTTAGGTTTCCTCCGTTTTGCACAACCAGGCAGATTCTGACTGCCCTTCTGCTGCCCCGTCCAGTACTCTTGTCGCAGAAGATCAGCATGTCCAGCCCAGACACCCCATCACTCACATGCTCGCCCTCGTCCACCAACTCTGCGGGCGATTGTACAATCCAGATGACCCCGTTAGAGGACGGCAGCTTCCCTGCATGCCCATCATCACACTCATGGCTCAATGTCACCCTCGCCGCCTCCGCCGCCTCTTCATCCTGCTCATCATCAACATTGGCACCTGAACAGCATTACAGACTCCTCGAAGCTCCAAGTGTTCAAACAGCATCACCTACACTGATGATGACACCGCTGCCTTTTGTCGTTGCCCACCAGAACACCACAAGGCCAAGTGGAAGGCATACCTCTCTCGCGCTGCGAGCAGGGTTGCCTTCGATCTGGCCATGGCGGTGCGGAGGGCTGCAGAAGGTGTGGATGACCCAATGATGCCTCTGTTTGCCTTGTCACGGATGGGCCGGTGTCTTTGCTTTTTCGTATCGCCATTGCTTACTCAGTTGTGTTTGTGGTCCTGTTTACAGATATTCGTGTCTTCTCTCAGCTATGTTTTCCTCCTCTTTTCATTGCCCTTCTCTATATTATAGTTGCAACCCCCAAGGACTCCCCTTGTTTTTTTTCCTTCCTTTTCTCTCTTGAAACACTCTTTCATATAAAAATAACATTAATTGACTAATTATATTCCTCGCAATTGGGACTGGTGTGGGAAAGTTACAGAAGATGCTGGCTTGATCAACAATGCCCATCTTTTGTCCCCCAATCCTCTGCCATCCCCATGAAAAAGCCTACTAGGTCTGCATTGGCATGCACAATAGCTCTCGGAACAAAGTACTTACAAAATATGACGGTAAGTTCTCCCAAATATATCATACGAGACATTTAGCTAATTTGCTCCATCGTTGCCAGATGTCTCGTCTCGGTAGTCTACCCTCTCTCAAAGCAACCACCAACACCCATCAAGCACAATGGGAATAGACAGACTGTGGCCGGTAAGTGTCTACTGCTATCCTTATCTATGGACTTTGTCAAACTTACAATAATCATTAGCTCCTTGAACCAGCCGGGGAAAAAATGTCATTGCAGCATTTGGCCGTCGAGAGCGGATTCTTGACCCATCCAGGACCTGGTGGAACACGCAGTCTTTGGGTTGGAGTTGATGCCCTGTAAGTATGTGTTCTATTCTCTTTGTGCTCTCCTCATCTTTCTGTAGTGCACGGATCTATCGTGCCATCTACCGTCACGGCAAAACCAAGAACCCTGAGCTTGCAACTCTATTCGCTCGATGTGCCCGCCTCTTCAAGCTACCAATTTGTCCTCTCTTCGTGTTTGATGGGCCTGGGAGGCCAAAAAACAAACGAGGGAAGAAAGTTCGGGGAACCCGGTTGTGGTTGGAGCAGGACTTCAAGACCATGTTGGATGGCTTTGGGTTTACATGGATTGAGGTATGTTTAATACTTTTTTCTCCATCATGCACTGATGTCTCATTGTACCAGGCCCCACTAGGAGAAGCTGAGGCTGAGCTTGCTTCACTCGCAACTGCTGATTGTGTGGATGTTGTGCTCTCGGAAGACTTGGATTGTTTCATTTTTGGGGGGCCAGCTATCATGCGATTGTATGTTACCTATCTGTTGTTTCAGAGTGAGCACTCGCTGACAATGTCAGTGATCTGAACACTTCTAATGACGAGGAGGTCATCCTCTATCGTGCGGCCAAAGTAGAAGCTCATCCTGACCTCCACCTTGAGCATGCAGATTTTGTCTTCATTGCTCTGACTGCAGGTGGTGATTATGGTGTGAGTTTTTTTGTGCCTTGGTGTGAGATGCAGCACTTACATTTTACCTTAGAGAGGGATCCCGAACTGTGGCATAGATACGGCCTTCCAACTTGCAAAGACTGGTCTTGGCCAGACACTTCTTGAAGGTGTAAAGCATTACCAAGGACGCAACTTGCGGGCATTTCTTTCTTCGTGGCACAAGTTGTTGATCCTTGAGGCTGCCACTAACAAATCCGGCCACCTCCCACATAAATATCCGCACCTTGCCAGGAGCATTCCAGCCAACTTCCCGACTGTCACATCGCTCAATCTTTACACAAAACCCCTCGTGTCTGGTGAAATTCCACCCTCCCTCTTCATGAAACAGCCGGACCCTCCAATGCTTGCAAGCTTTGCTGAACATCGCTTCGTTTGGGGAGATCCTGTCGGAATCCTCAAGCATTTCTCTGACACTGTTTTCCCTGGGCTGGCCACCCGATCCCTCATGTCAGCTGCCCAGGTCCATGATCTTGGGTTTGGTGCTCAGAGCCAGACCCCAATTTCGCATGTCATTGCTTTGCGGGCACCCGGTTCCCCAGACAAGTGCCCCCGTCACCAGGAAGTCCGCCTGGCTCTCTGCCTTGGCTCCGAATACATCAACCGCATTGTACGTAACCTTGATGGCTGTAACAGTGCCTCTCGGGTCAAGGCTGTGGAGAAATGGATGAAGGATGAATGTGGCAAGGTCAAAGCATGGGTGCCACTCGAGATGGTCAGGGTTACGTGGCCCGCCCTACTCTCTCCTTGTAAGTCCCCCAAGTTTGTACATGATAGCCCATTCATGAATTAATAATTGTCCATCTAGTTGGTCTTTAGAGCTTGTTGCAGCTGCGTGCCCTTAACCGCCTCTCAATCATCTTAGACTTTGTCAAAAAAAACCAGTACCAAATTTCTTATTTAACCGTCTTGTCTTACTCTACCCCTTGTACAATACAATTGCGCTCTGTCCTCTTTCCAGACCCTCGGATGTCACCTCTCGCCTATGCTGGGATCAACAAAGTATTGGAGGAGCAAGCTCGCAAGCATCAGCAGGAGGACATTGAGGATGACCTTGAAGGCGAGCAGGAGACCCTCCCTGATCTCACTCCTGAAGACCTGTCCAGGCCAGATGACGATGACGACAACGACATGGTTTCACAGTGGTGAACAACCGTGACAGGTGCATCGAAGGGTATCACAGACAAGACAGAATCCGAGTATCAGAGGTGGGATGATAATTTCCCGTCGAATACAACCCTCAAGTCTTAATGGTGCTGGGTGCATGCCCACCTTTATAGGCTGATGAAGCAATGTGTCAAGTTCCTGGTTTTGTTATGACCTGTGCTGAGCCGAGGTGTGCCGGAGACCGGGTGTGTTCGGATGTGCTTCAGAAGAGATTTCGGATGTGGACTTTTGGCTTCAATGTTCGTGCGTTGCGCCCTTGAGATAGTCTAAGTCCGATTTCAGAGTATAGGCTTTTAGGCCGGTGTCGGATGTCGAACGGATGCGAGCGGATGAGAACGGATGAGAACGAGAGGAGGAGATTAGAAGTCGAGTATGATATTCAGACTGCCGGACTCGGTCGTCCTGCAGTCCCTTAAATACTACAACGAATAATGGACTACCTATGACAATGAGCCGTCGGCTGTCTCACTCGTGGAGGGAACGTGTACGCTAATGACCATAGAATAATGAGGCACGTGTACACTAGGAAAATCAAAGACAAATAACAAACAAAAGAACAATATAATCGAAGAACCGAAACAGCTATGAACGGATGTCTCTCGGATGTCTTCGGCACGGAACGGGTCATGACAGTACCTCCCCCTTAAGGCCGAGCCCCCGAGGCCTTTTACTGTGGCTGATGTTTGGTATTGTATACGCCATGTTGAACTTGGCCGTTTAGGGTTGTTTGCATCCAGAAAAATTTCTCTTCCGCTCTACCACCTGGCCCCCCCAAAACCTGAACTCCACAATGTCCAGCCCCACCAAAACATCCGAAACCCAGCGCCTACTCGAACAACAAAGGAAGTTGGCGGAGGAGAAGATGCGGGAGAGGGCGGAGAAAGCGAGGCAGAGACGGTTGGAGGAGGAGAGGGAGAAGGCTGAGGAGGAGGAGATGGCCCGGGCGCTCGCGGCAGTGGAGCAAGCAGCGGAAGAGGAGCGGCTGCAAGAGGAAGCAGCGCTCAACAACAGCTGCAAGAACAGGAGGCGGCTGAGAGGCGTAAAGCGGCGGCCAGGAAAAGGGCCGAGGAGAAGAGGGCTGAGGAGGAGAGGAGGAAAAGGGCCGAAGAAGAATGAAAGGCCGAAGAGGAGCAAGCAGCCGAAGCGGCATGGCAGGCAGCTAGGCCTACAGCCTACCCAAGCACGGACGAGGAGGACGAAGAAGTGGTTGTAGAACGAACCAAGCGCAAAGGCAAGGGCAGGGTCATCGAGTCATCCGGTGAGTAGTTGGTTTTCGGGTGTCGGTCAGTGGCTAACGGCTGTCGTAGATGAAAGTAGTTCAGAGGGCGAGAGTGGGAGCAAGGGAGAAGGAAGAAGGGGCAGGGAGAAGGAGAAGGGGCAAGAAGAAGAAGACGAAGACGAAGATGAAAAGGATGACGAGGAGCCGGAGACGGCTGCAGCCATGAAGGGGAAGACAAAGACGGCACGCAAGGTGAAGTCGCAAGACAAGAGGAACCAGATCCGGGACGAGGGGATCGTGAAGGCAGAGGCGAGCTGGCCTGTGACGCAGGAGCCATGTGCCCACTGCATCGCGGCTGGCATTCGTTGCCAATGGAATCCGGGTGCCGTGGAGAAGTGGCGTACGGCCGTCGAGAATGGCAAGGGGAAGAAGCGTGCGCCACCCGGTGTCTCGTGCCCGGCTTGCATGCGCGCCAAGATTATGTGCGTGCTGCCGGCTACAAAGTGGATGCGTGACCGGCTTGAGAAGAACAACGACGGCAAGAGGAAGCGGGACGATGACGACGAAGGGGACTTTGAGCCAGAGGGAAGGTTGAAGAGAGTGAGGGTGGAAGAGGAGGAAACGCCGCGAGCCGGGCCTAGCCGCGAACGAACACGTCGGGCGGCGGCTGTTGGGGCGGACCAGGCGCGAAGGAGGCAGAGGAGGGAGCAGGCCGAAGCATTGGACGACCCATTGGTCCACCTGGCGTGGTCCGTGGAGAAGATGTGCCGGCAGCAACAGTCGACGAGCCGGGCGGTCCTTGAGCAACTCAAGGTGACCAACCGGCTCTTGACTCGGTTCGTCACGGCCTACGAAAAGGCCCACGTGGAGAAGAAGGAGGAAGTCAAGGAAAAGGGACCGGAAGAGGGAACGGGAGAGGGAGTGAGCCAGTAGGTATGGGGCGACAAGGAACGGCTACAAAAAAGTACATAATTGTATATAGAATTTTTTTTTTTTTTGTTGACTTGAAATTTTTATGACTTGAATTTTCTTGAAACGAAGGGTTGAACGGAAGTGAACGGAAGATAAACGGAAGAGATATAAACTTAGAAATAGAGAAGTGCAGATGGGTCGAACGAGTGAAAAACAGAAGAGGACGGAGGTCAAACCGGCAAAGGGCCTGGCTTGTTGGGATATGCCTCGTGGAATTCTTGGACTAGTTCTTGAGCGTTCGGGAGTTCATCGGCTGGCTGCCAGGAGAACTCCTCATCCGTGTTCTCATAACCATACCATCGAACATAGTAGAGGAGCTTGCACTTGCGTCGTCGATCGATCTTAGAATCGACTATCTCGGCGACCTCGTACTCGAGTTCACCTTCGATTTCGACGGGTGCTGGCGGCTCAACGGCACGGCTCGGAATAGTACTCGGCTTGAACGGCTCGAGCATCGAGACATGGAACACTGGATGGACTAGTCGCATAGACTGGGGAAGGCGGAGGGTGAAGGAGTGAGATCCTACTTGGGCTATGATCTCGTATGGGCCGAGGAACTTTTCGGCTAGCTTCTTTGATGGACGGGTGGTTCGGAAGAATTGAGCTTTGACAAAAACTTGATCGCCGACCTTGAAGTTCGGAGCCGGAAGACGTCGGTTGTCGGCTGCCTTTTGGTAGCGCTTTTGAGACTTGCATTCCTATGGTCAACAGCGAACTCTCGAGCACGGCTAGAGGCAATGTCGCGTTCCGGATGCACGGCTAAGTTCGGATGATAACCCTTGTTGGCGAAGAAGGGCGATACGCCAGTGGCATCGTGTGGAGCGTTGTTGTAGGCGAATTCGGCAAGCGGAAGGAGAGTGACCCAATTGTCTTGTTGGTAGTTGCAGTAGGTTCGAAGGTACTGTTCCAAGGTTTGGTTGGTGCGTTCCGTCTGGCCGTCACCTTCCGGATGGTAGCCGGAAGTGAAATGCAGTTCTATATCGAGAGCCTTACCCAGGCCTCGGAAGAAGTGCGAGACAAATTCAGAAGTGACGTGAGAGGGGACACCATGCTTGGAGAATACATTGAGGACGAACAACTCGGCCAACTTGACGGCTGTGAGGTCGGAATGTGTCGGCACGAACACGGCTTGCTTTGTGAGCCTATCGACGATGACTAGGATGTCAGTGAAACCAGCGGAAGGCGGAAGCTTCTCAATGAGGTCCATGGATATAGAATTCCAAGGACGCTCAGGAACCGGAAGCTGCTTAAGGAGCCCATAAGGCTGGTGGTGGCGCGGCTTGACTCGGTTGCAAATAACACAAGAATTGACGTAGTCTTTGACAAAGTCGTGCATGCCAGGCCATGCATATTCTCGTCGGACCAATTTGAGAGTCTTGTTCTGGCCGAAGTGACCGGCTAACGGATGATCGTGCTTGGTTTGCAACACACGGATCCGCAAGTTGTTAATGTCCGGAACAAAGATACGATCGTTGAGAAGTAGTAGGCTGTCAGGGGAGAGAGTGAACTTGGGGTCAGAGGGTGCCGGAAGTTGAGCGGCAGAGATCGGATCGTTCGGAAGGGCTTCTCGGATGTCGGCATGAAGCTTTTCGATGTCAAGGGTGATAGCTCCATGCAGAGAGGGTGTGATCAGAGTTGACGCTCGGAGGGACGTAGCCAGCTGTTCCTGGGTAAATACTGGACGGAAGTTGTGGGGGTTGACAGTGGCGTAGTTGCTACCTCCCTCTTTAAGGTAGACGTCCCATCGTCTAGTAAGGGCATCCGGTTTGGCACCGAGCTTGCCAGGTCGGAAGCGAACGATGAGGTTGAACTGACTTAGGTACTCGGACCAA
>CACVBS010000057.1:1070293-1143188 GCA_902728275.1 Cyclocybe aegerita | reverse complement strand
TCGATACAATGCTCTCGAGAATGAATGGGACCTGTTTGAGGAATTTGCACTGGAAGTCAAGTCGAAGAATGGTCAGGATTATGCGGGCTATGAGCATTCAGACAGTGAGGATGATGGCTTTGATCCTTTTGAAGGCTACGAGCACCTTTATGTCAGTGAAGACCAGAACGTCTCACCAACCTCTCCAGACGGAATCCCCCCCTCTGGTGCCTCTCCTGGTGCCTCCCCCACCTCTCCTGAACCTGATGAAGTAGCAGTACCCATGGATGCTGAAACCAACCTCCTGGTTTCCCTCCGCCTTATGTACGGATTCAACCCATCCCCTACTGCTCAAACACCCCACCCTCAAGCACCCAACCTCCGGAGTTGGTCAGATGTCCTGGGTGTCATCGGGACAAAATCAGAACCTGATGTCTCAGACCGAGACAAGGTTCTAATTCGCGAGTTCATTTCATGCCTCATCGACAGCTCTTCGGGATTGCCAGCACCCTCCGACGACCTCAACGCAACATCGGATCAGCCTTTGGCAACATCCTTTGCGCTCGACACTGTGGAACACATCAGTGAGGACCTATACGTGTTCAAGCTACCTCCTTCCCCCTCTTGCAAATGGGTCATCGGTGTTGATCGCCCCACGACTGTTCTTTACATCTGTCGACTGGTCGCCTCCGCTCCGAACACGCATACGGTGCTGACAATCGCCTACCACCTACTTGAGCACCACATACCCTTCCGCACCCTCCTTCTGCAGGCCTCCTCGGAGCCCGAACAGCTCAATCTCCCATACGCAGACAACGCCAACCGTTTTAACAAGCACCAATTCACGACAGCAGACTTCGACAGTGCTATGCTCGAGTGCCGCGTGCTGCTGGGCCGCCTGCAAGGGCGAGCTGCAATACTTCGCGGTGGCATTGTAGGGAGGATTGCAAGGGAATTCGGTAGTAAGGAGTCTGGGTTGCAAGGACCGTCCATCGAGGTCACAGTGCATCATTCGGGGTACTTTGTCCCGTCTAAACACGACGGGTATTTCTACTGGGATGACGACCTCACTGGTGAGGAGATTGCATGTTTGTGTGGGACATACTGCCTCTATACAGGTAAGGTCTGTCTTCCGTGAGTGTCTTCAATAGTGAATTGATTCCTCATATACAGGGCGTGGCGAGCAGACAACAACGGTCTCGTGGTTCCCTCCTCCGGACGTTTGGGACAAGCAGGGTTATGGCTGGCCAGGATGGACAGAAACTAACGAGGAGTTTTTCCAGCAGTGGATAGCAGACATTCGCAAGGGCAATGCCAAACCCCTGTCGCGTCAAAACTGGTGGCGCAAGGTTCATAGCATCAAGAACACGAGGTCGATGCTTAAGAACAACAGGGAACGGGCAAAGGCATACGTCGAGTTGAACATTCATGCTATGTAGCTTTCATCTTGATTTCTTGGACACTGACATGTATTTTTTTTTGGTGCATACACAATAATGACAAGGGTTTTTTTTCCAGTTACATTGTAAGGACTATGCTACATGCTGTGATTACAGGAGGTACCTATGACCTGGTTGTAGTGGTGGCGGCATTGATTTGACTCGAGTGAACCTATTTCACGGCAGACACCCTTCTATGAGGAGGACACGCGATCGCGTCAAAGGTAACTCTCATGATATTCAAAATTTCTTCATATAAAGCATGTGCCGGCGACATAGTACCAAATAGATTATGTGATTCGAGCCCTTACATGGTCACTATATGTGAATTGTCTGACTAGTGGATGAGACGAGACCCACAGGATAGACCTACTACTACATGGCTGCAACATCTAAACGCCTGCTAACTAGCTGAGCCAACATCAAATATTTTAGCCATGAAGGAGCTGGTTTGGTATCTGGCAGATGGGTGGAACAAGATGCCCAGGATAGTCCAGCTGCTTCATGGATATTACATGTTGACATGTGCCAGCCAGCTGAGTTAACATTAAATATTTCAGCTGCGATGGAGCTGTTTCCTGATCTGACAGGTGGATGGGATAAGATCTTCGGCATGCTCTTCCTACTACATAGTTGTCATGTCTGAACATGTGCCAACCAGCTAACCTAACATCAAACCTTTCAGCTGCTATATAGCTGACTCCGTATCTAACCCATGTGCGTCGACGTATGCGTCCAATGAAATTAGAAAACGTGACTACGAGATATCATACATTTGGCAGTGTACAGTTCCTTTTCCAGCACGCACAACGCGATTATTCGGTAACATCGCAAGAGGACCGTTATACTCCTTCGACTCCATCGTATGAACGCGAAGAGCTTGGACGAACTTCCCCCCTTCGGCAGGTTCAGTCCACTTGTAGGACTTGATCCTCGACCAGTCCGCAACGAACATCAGCTTCTTCTCATCGTCGAGTATGAGTTGGTCAAGCCCAGAGAAAAGATCAACTTCGATGCAATGAGACTTCATGAATTCGCCAAGATCATCGTGTTCGTGGTTCGGAAGGTAGTAGTACAAGTACGGCGTCCTGTTCTTCCAGCCTCCCATAGAGGAGAGGGCAAGAAGGTTTCCATTGGTTGAGAGGGCCATGTTGATGGGATTGTGGGTATCTCCAGATGATATTTCACATCGTGCCTCGAAAACTGAAGTGGCGCGAGTGTTGGCGCCCGTGGCGGTCCACTCTGGAAGGGACTCTGTGAAGCGAGAACACGGGGTGGACAGAGGGTGCGGTCGCCTGGTCTTTTTCCATGGATCGGCAAAATTTGACCTCGATGTGACCTCTTCGATACTTCTGCCTATAGAGATCATCAGACACATTTGGAACGCGATTTTCTCGAGAACTCACCTGAGCCAAAAACATTTAATAGCTCTCCTAGAAAGGGGCCAAGCTTGCCAATAAACCCATGAGCTGCCAAAAAGTTCTGTTGGTGAACAGGGCTCTTTTGTCGATAAAGAGGATTGACTTACAGAATTTGCCGTGCGCGGATGTGTCCTTTAGCAGGAGGGCGTTTTCATCATCACGAAGGCATGTGGCTCTCGGTGAACAGCCCAAAATTGTCCTGGCGATCGGCCTGTTCGATTAACCTCTCCAGCCCATCGTAGTTGGCAGTCTCGGCCTCCCGCACAATGCCAACAACCTCCTTGAAGATGTTGATCAGCTCCGTCTCAGTTTCCGATGTAGGATCTTCTGGACAGTCATTGATGAAGTCGTCCAACTCGTTACCGAGCTCTTCGAGCCGTTCTTCGTAAGTGAGCTCGCGCTCTGAATCAGGCATCGGACTAGACGACAAGTCGTTGGCAGTTGGGGTGGAGGTTGCGGGACAAAAACAACTGTTTGCTGATCATACACTGCAGTAATCGAATATTGAATGCTAAAATAAGTAGCCCCAAGGAAGCAACATAAGAAACTAGTATATACGTGCGCACCTCTTCAGCAGAGCTCAAACGGTCCAAGGATCATCGTCGCTCGGAACTCCGAATTGATATGTGCAAGGACAACGGCAGAAACTCATCGCATCCCAGCACACCTCAGGCCTTGGCGGCTATATCCAAAGTCCTTAAAGCAACAGCCAAGAGGCGAGTGCCGCAACTGGTGTTACTCTGAAAACTTTGCGGCATTCTTAACCCACCTTTGATTCACGTCTAGCTCATCTCACCTTATATCAGCCCATTGGGCCCTAGGGTATGAACAGGGCTGCAATGGAAAGGGGGAACAGTCCTGGCCATCGACCTCCCTCAGTCACCAAACCCACAGGACCCGTAGCTCCAAACAACAAAATGCACATTCAAGGAGGCTGATTGACGTGAATACGACGCAGTCATGGAAATTCTTGCAAAATGTGGTGCTGTTATCAACCTGGCCGATTATCCCAACCCTGTCGACTAGTCGACAACAACAATGTGTTGCCAATAACTCAAACGTTGGGACAACACTGCATCCAACCTCCCTCTTGAAAGTAATGTAGCCATCTCGTGGAATATCCTTCGTGCCAGCGCGGAATTAGGGATAAATTGTATCGCCCAAGCTTTGTCCGTGAATGTCATCACCACGGTATACAGCAAGCGACCCAACTTTCATTATTTCCCGACAGACGAGGAACACCCATGCGAGCTTGCTGCTTGATGAGCCTTATGGTTTATCCAAAATGTGCGTAGAAGCCAGGCGATTGGCGGAAATGCCTATTGACATGATAGAAAGGACATGCGAACTGCAGGTACCCAGGAACTCGGATCGCGAGTCTTCGTCTTCATTGCTCAATAGCAAACAAATCGATGGCGAGTGGGGGAGACCGTGAAAAGGATTTGTGGGGATATGTTCAGGAAGTTTCTGGCGCTGAAGCTTTCTTATTTGCAATTGCCGACACTGATGAGTGGTCTGGCCATGAAAGATTTTTCATCACGGCTCCCCGAACCGCCGTAGAACAAGAAACAATGCCCCCGACCAAACGTACAATCAAGGAAGGGAGAGCGATTGTTCGAACGCAGGGGTTGTTGGACTGTTCGAAAGCGGAAAAGCTGCTGGACTGGTATCACAACGATAGATTGGCATGACTAGACATGTTACTGTCATAATCATGATTCACGAACAATCTGTATTGCAAACAAACAGATCAGGAAGGATGCAAGAAAGTTTGCAGCTGGACGGAAGTGTTAGCAACGGTGCAGTGACAAGAGAGATTGGGATTCGCACATATTCCTCATAATGGTGAAGGACTTCTCGAAGTTGTTTCCTACTTATTTCGGCACGGTATAGAATTTCATCATCGGATCGTTTTCCATCGAAATATTGGTTGATCCTGGATTGGCCTAAACTTAACAAGTGAACATGCAGATAATGAGATTGGACCCACAGTTCAAATCGTCTCGCAATGTCTGATTCCTTACCATCCGACATTGCAGAAAGCCACCGACGTTGCATTGGCGTGGCTTTACCTGGATCATTAATAATGCCAGGCCACATATGGTCCTCTGTCGTATCCCAACCAGAATCTTCTTCATCGACTTCGGAGTTGCTATCGCTCTCCTCTTCAGCTAACGCAGAGTCTTCTGGAAATTTGAGCTCGCTGATATCACTTCGCCCAGATTCATTTGAAGACACACGTCGGGAGAATGACAATGGAGCACTTGGGCTGTGGCCGGGGAAAAAGCGGTTGATTCTTGCCCTGGTCGGTGGTTGGCCTTCTTCATGATCAGTATTTCTGGAGGACTTCAAACGACTACGACTGAGATGGCCCTTTCCATATTGGCGTGACAGTTTCAGATCTCTTTCACTCTTGACCCGAAGCTTGAGTTCCCGTGTCGCAACAATTCGAACGCGAAGATGCAAGGTGATCAACATATCTCGTTTGAGCATCCATTGAACGACATCGTGGTACATCGGAATGAGTTCCTTCGATTTGACGACAGATGCAAAAAAGTGATTGTCAGTTTGCTTCGACATGGATGTTGAAATGGTCGCCAAAATTCGAGGTAGAGGGGGAACCGAAGGATGCGAAAATGCCTCCTGAAATTGAACGGTCAATTCAGGTAATCTAAGCAAATTGTCAACAAATCCAAAGGCAGAGATGGTAAAACCTACGGTGCGCTGAATTTAGGAGGAAGGGCGAAGACTGTCTTCAATCCAGTATGAACTACATCGACGATTTTTGCTCTTCGATGAAGGATGAGCCATTTCACGATCGGATAGACCTGAGTTTCCAGATCCCAGTCGAGTAGATTGGCCATGTCAAAAAGCCTGAACATGTTCAATTTCGTTAGAACGAGGTCCTGCCGAACGAAGGATGGAATACGAACGAAAGTGTGATGGATGCCGTCTCCAGGAATCGAACAAGCCCTTCCGCCAACTTTTTGTCTTCCGGGGTATCATACGGGCCTTGTAGCACCTGGTCGGGGACCATGTTGTTGTCGACATCAAGGAGCAATATGGTCTTCCATGGCGCCATGATTGGGAGTTTCCAGCCAAGCCCCATGTCTTGGCCCCAGTTAAGGGATACATCATCTTCATGGCGGTCTACTAAATCGGTTTCTTGATCATCTTGACTATGTAGAAGGGCATCGAGGTATGGAGGTAGTTGTAATTCTAATGGGAGGTAGTTGATAGTGATATAAGCCACAGAGGAGGTCTTGATGGCTTCAAATATAGTCTTCATGGCTGGAGCGATAGAAGAGACTTCGAATGCCTTCGCCGTATAGGTCGCAAAAAGTTCACCTAAATATGTCCTAGATGAGCGCTGCCCCACTTTCAGCTCTGATTGCCTCACCTTTGGAGATACAGCTTTCCTTCAGAGCTATAAGTGTGTCACACTCTCGTTCAACAAAATTGGACAGGACTTGTTCTTGATATAGCACGGCAGTGAAAGTAAAAGCGATCTGTTCGTAGAGGATGTTGAAGTATTTGGAGAGATTTCCTGAGGCCGATGAAGAAGGGTCCGGAAGGTCGAGTACCAAGGCAAAGTGGAAAGTGTGCAGCCACTTGCTTTGGGAAGAGGACAGCGGTTCTGAGTTCGACGACTCCGAAATGGATGAGGTGGAATTGCCATTATGAGGAGATGTTGAACCCCCAGGTTCACTTGCTTCACGTCCCCTCGAACTCGTCTTGATTTTCTCGGGTTTGAATCTCCACCCACCGTCGCTATCTGCACGAACTGGATGTCCTATGAATGCTAGGTCGTCAACAACCAGCTCGAATTTTTGATGGCACATGGACCGCTGCGGGCAGAGGTGCTGGGCTAGGAATTCCGCTTTATATCCCAATACGTGCTCGTATTCGTCAGGAATTGGAGTCTTCGCATCGTAGCCGTTGAATGACCGATGTCGAGAGTGCGAGGTACGGCTATCTGGCGAGGAGTGACCATATTTCAGATCTTTATCTCGTAACGCGTTGGGTCTTTGCCAGCAGTAATCGGGGTCGGAGCCATACTGACGAAGTGCTTGTTCAACGCTTTCCGCAGCTCCTTGAGAGTGTGAAGCCCTCCATGGGTTATCGAGCTGAGAGAGAGACAAGGCGTCGTCCGGTCGGGCGCGACTGAGCCGCGGAGATGCTGTCGGGAACTCTGGCCACCTAAAGACGAGATTCGAACCATTGGCAGAAGTTGTAACAAGTAAAAGGGCAATGAGCGTTTCTGCCATCCTGGGCTTGCACGATTTCACTATGGCTACCTTCCTGGCGGGTGAAGAAACAAGGAAGAAGGTTCAACGAACAGGACAAGGTAAGAACATGACGCCACGGTCCTGTGAATGTAACCGTTGTTGAACAAGTTTAGGTCGGCATCAATGTAGTGACTAGTCCTAGCCTGGCTAGCCAAGCTTATTTAATGATCGCGTGAAGTACGTAGTGCTGACGTTCACAATATAGTCCTATATTCTAATGCTTGATACATGTGATGTATGAACCCCGCAAGTGATATCATAACTTCTAGTAACTTCTTGTCTGGCATTGAGGGTGAAATCCAAGCTTCATGTACGTAGATAAGTATCGCGAAAAGAGAACATAGTCGTATCCTGGCACATTCACTACTAATCATTTGCTGTTTCCCTTTCTTCTCGGACCAAGCATCAGGCGACGACTCGTTACGCCACGAGTTCGACGACGAGAGGTAATTCAGGAGTTGGTGTCTTGTTGCCTGCTGTAGTGGGTGTGACGATTCCAGTCATCTTCCAGACTACCTCTTTGTTCGACGGTGAGAACTTGAACGACGCTATCAAGACTGACAATACAACCTCTGAAATAACGGTGTGAGTGGACAAGGCAGAACTCAGATGAGAGATATAACTCGCTCATTTCCAGCTGAGAAAACTTGAAGCCACTAGATAGAAGCCAACCATTAGCAGCAGAAGGCCAGAATATTAGTGCTGCCTTGCATGCAAGATCTTCCACCCCCAAGGAAAGTCATACCAATTTGTTGCAAGTTAGACAAGGACAAAAAGGGTTCAACAGCTGGGACCCACAGATGCGAATACACTCCTGGAACACGCGTCTCAACAACTGCGTCTGGCATGGACGTGAGCCACCTTTCTGGCTTCCACTCGTAGGAATCTGGTCCCCAGATCTCTGGATTTGAATTCCTGTTCGAGGACAAGATACTAACGAACACATCCGTATCTTTGGGAACAATGATCTCGTGCATCTCGTTCCCATCCACCCCCTTGATAGGGTTGGAAAGAGGGAGAACAGAGTCTTGACGGGTGCTAGTTGGGACTCGATTGAGCAAATATAGCGCTAGATAAACCTATTGGCGGCGTACGTTCTTGCGACCACAGTGATCGGTGGATATCCGGAAAAATGGTGGTCAGCACCGTTGCGCAAAATAAAGAGAGCTACAACGCACAATCGTAGGGTTTCTCGACATACGACGTCAAGGTAAGGAAGATGGACCAACTCGTCATAAGCTGGATCTCCTTGCGTTCTGGCCTGTTGGACCTCAGCCCTCAACCTATCCTGTACGTCTTGATGATTGGCAAGAAGCCACAGAGTACGCGACAACGCGGAGGAGGTGGTATCCATAGCCGCGAAGGTTAATGTCCTATATATTTCAGGTTGACAGGCATTGAAGAGAGGGTGAGAACGTACGATATTTGGCCTCCCAGCTCTTCTTCAGATAGACCGCCTTCTTTTGAAGCTGACATGTTCGCCCTCACTATTAGACTGCGTTAATCTGCTCAGCCCAAATTTATGCATAGACCTACACAGGATGCTGAGTATGTCCTTTCCTTGTCCTATTTGCCTCGCGACTGCTTTGTCCCCCTCTGCTAGTGCTGCCTTCTTAGTTTCGATGATATCCGCCGTTGTCTTGTGAAGAACATCAACAAGGTCTCTGAGGTCGCGAAGGTCCTTCCATGGCGCCAGGTTGACGAAAAAACGCCTGAGTTTTGGTGTCCCTATCTTAATGAGTATAGGAAGGAGATAAATCCGCGAGATGAGAAACTTGAAAGTAAGAGGTCTAGAATGACGTCACTAACGGCACTCTCGGTGAATGAATCGACGTACACGACTTGCTTTGCGGCCGCGGTGTAAGGGTGGGGGATGCCGTCCTCCGTCAAAGGGTCGAATGAAAAAATCCACTTTGGCCGACCAGCTCAAGAGCGGTTCTTGTCATCCAAGACACTAGCTCAACCTAGGCTCTATCGGCGAGAGGTTGGGTGCAGGGTTACCAGAACATCCACTGACCTCCTGTGGGCCGGCCTTGACTTTCTTCGCAATCGCATCCCCTAGCTACAGTAGGTTATAAACAAAAAAAGAAAAGAAAAACTCTTGAAGAAAGCGCCATACCTTGTCAGCAACATTGTAGAATGTGGGAACTTGGGAAAGCCGTCATCAGACTCATTTCGTGGTTGCTTTAGAAGAAACTCACCCATCTGACGCATATGAGCAATCGAAAATACGGGATTCAGCATCTTCCTCTGTTTCCTGTGCTGTTCCCCTGTTATAACAGTGAGCACTGCTTGCCGAAGGAGCCTTCAGCTCGAGCTACGCACCGACTACTGCCAGAAGACCACATCCAAACAACGCTAGGTTTAATCTCAAGAGTGCATGCCATCAGCGCGGATGAAATTACTTTTCAGACATAAGTCCGTCGTACGCGATGATACTTGTAGCCTCTTCATAGGTGTTTGTATCCTTCAAGAAATTATCAATAGCTGGGAAAGCAGTTTTCTGTTCCCATACCTTGACAACGATGTGATTCATGGCTATAGGATCGAAGACATAGAGTTGAACGTCCTGGACGTCTTTGTCAACTAGTACAGAAGGTCAAACAGGCGAATTTGACGAACACCTAACAGCCCTGTTAAGTTGACGACACCGCCGTCTATGACGGATTGAACTCATAAGAAACAGATCAATAGATGAAGGGAAGCATCGTACATTTCTCGGCCATTTCCTTCTGGAAGGTCCAAGCATTGTCGTTAAAAACTTGGGGCAAAACACCTAGGATCCAAGTAATTAGCGACGAGACACAGAAGGGGGTGCCATTTCACTCAACCTTTCCAGAGCGATTTCGCTGGTGGTCCCGGTATGTTGTCGAGTGCAGACTTGCGGAAGAATCTTTGGCGAATTTTCCAAACAATCCACGAAAAGGCATAGAATGCCACGGCTTTGAGAACAGCAGAAAACATCTGGTACTGCAGGGAGTAGACACGAAAGGAAGGGGGCGGGAGCTTCAGATAGATAGAAACACTCTGTGCGCTCGATATGCAGTATAAATGGGCTCGGGAAGGGCTGGGAACCGCGCCCCATTTCCGTCATCTAGTCAGTCTTCCAGCCGGAACGCCGGTCCAACTTGATCGAGGATAGTCATACCAATTATTCGACAGTCGGCCTTCTTACTGACGTTTCCCAGGTTGGAGGGCAATCCCAAACAAGTCGGACTTGTATGGTCGTGAGAGGGATACGAGGGGAAAAGTCATGGAGGAACATCACACCTCGTTGGAAACAGGACTGCGACGCGGAATGGGAGGGTAGCGTCTTGCCACTCTGAAGGTCAGGTTGATGTAACAGCAAATCGTCAGACGGCATTCTTTGAGGTGTCTGACAAAATGTAGAAGGCGACCGGTGAGAAAGGTTGTTGCTGACCACGATCGCAGGAAGTCCAGAAGTGAAGCACCTCAGGCGAATCATTGTATGAGAACAAATTACGAGGGACCAAGAAACCTATATAGGGAAGAAGAGTATAAATCGACCGCGGCAGAACTCAGTCGGTGCACGGGGATGACGAACCTGAAGTTGCGGAGGACGAGCCACAGTTAAAAAGACATTGGTGGATTCATATTTAGGACTAGTTGTTTCGCCGACGATGACAAAACAGTTTTCACGTTGAGACGTAAGGGCGATCGAATGAAGTGGTCGTGTCAGACTGACAGAAGGCGGATACGGTGGAAGTTCCCTTGAAGGTTAGCTGGTCCACGGTCCGAATCACCTATCACCTATCCACCATAGCTTCTAACTCTGATTAGCAAAATACTGAGGTTTCAATTCAAAATAAAAGTCACGCAGAAATGGGAGTGTACTGAAGAATTTTATTCTTCATAGGTCATTCATAGGTCATAGAGTAGGAAGAAGAAGCAAAATCCAAGTCTCAGGCAGCGCGTTCGACCACCAGCGGGAGTCGAGGAAGAACCGTCTCATTGTCTGCAGTCGTTGGTGTGGCAATTCCATTCATCTTCCACAGTACCTCTTTATCTGAGGGAGAGAATTTGAAAGACGCAACCAAGATCGACAATACAACCTCTGAACATTTTATGTTAGTTGACTATGTTGGATAGTTTAGCGTGGAAACCCACTCATTTCCAACTGAGAGAACTTGAAGCCGCTGTTATGCAAACCAACGATTAGTTTGCATTCGATGTGATTGGAGATCATTAAACTTACATGCAAGCTCTTCCACCGCCGAGGAAAGTCATGCTAAATCACCTCGAGGATCAGAGGTGTTCAAACAATAAGGGACATAAACCTACAGATGCGAATAGATTCCCGGAATATGCGCCTGAATGACAGTGTCAGGCAACGGTTGGAGCCACCTTCCCGGCTTCCAATCGTAGGAATCTGGTCCCCAAACCTCTGGATTCCTGTTCGAAGCCAAAATGCTAATGATTACATTCGTGTTGTTGGGAATTGGGATTTCGTGTATTTCTCGGCCATCTACACCTTTGATAGGCGTCCCAAGAGGCAAAACGACGTCCTGCCGAGTGCTGTCATTTGAGCGTGAATCAGGCATACATGACTTGATTAAAGGCCGAACATACGTTCTTGCGAGAACAGAGACAGGCGGGTATCTAGATTAGAGGAGGTAGGTCAGCGTTTCATCAGAGTGCACACAAGACGACATACAGTCTGAGATTTTCCCGGCATACGGCATCAAGATAAGGAAGATTGACCAGGTCGTCGTACGCCAGGTCTCCTTGCTTTCCAGCTTCTCGAACTTCAGCCCTTAGTTTATCTTGCACATCCTGGTGGTTCGCTAGAAGCCAGAGGATGCGCGACAATGCCGAGGATGTTGTATCCATAGCCGCGAACGTAAGAGTCCTGTTTTTTTTTTTGGCAGTGCAACAGAAAAGAAACAACAAGGAACCGTACGACATCTGACCTAACATTTCCGCTTCGGATAACTTATCGGCTTCTGAAGCAGTCATGTTTGCCTTCACTATGAGACTATTAGCTCGACGAACTCAAGCTAAACCAATCCACTTACAGAGGATGCTGAGGATATCTTTGCCTTGTCCAATCTGGTTGGCCACAGATTCGTCACCTTCTGCGAGAGCCTTCTTCTTGGATTCAATAATTTCTACCGACGTGTCGTGCAGAACGTCAACAATGTCTCGAAGGTCGTGAAGAGCTTTCCACGGGATAAGATCGACGAGGAACCGTCTAAAATTCGGCGTGCCAATCTTCACAAGTGTGGCGAGCAGGTAAGTCCGAGGAAAGAGCATTTTGAAGGAAACCGGTCTAGAAGGAAAGGGTAGGTTAGCAAGACTCCGTCACGATCAACAGATGGAGTACGATTACACGAGTCGTTTAGCCGCTGCGCTATACGGATGGGGGACGCCATCGTCCGTCAAAGGATCAAACGAAAAGCCAAAGCCACTCTGGCCTACGAGCTCAAGAGCAGTTCTCGTCATCCAAGATAGAACTTCAATCTACGAAGTCGTCAATGATTTTTAGGAGATGTAAACGTCAGGCAGTAGACATACCTCGCGCGGCCCGTTTTGAACCCTGTTCACAAAAGCATCCCGAAGCTTTCTGCGGCGTTATGATCCTAAGGCAACTGGACAAAGAAGACATCACACCTTATACGTAACGTTATAGAATGTAGGAACTGTCGAAGATATGCCAGTTAGACTCTTTTGATATGACTGAAGGACGGCATGTACCCATATCGCGCATATGAGCAATAGAAAATACAGGGTTTAACATTTTTCTCTGCTTTCGATGCTGTTCACCTGCCGGATGATGAGCAAATCAAGTTACAAATAAGCAGAGCGGAAACCTACCAAGAGTTCCCAGAAGTCCATGTCCAAACATCAACCTGTTTCCTCTGAAAAAACAGTAGAAAGTCGTTTTTTGCTTCATGCACGAATCGGGGAAATGTCTCACTCAATGAAACTCGAAGTCTCCTCGTAGATGTACTGATCCTGTACACAGGGGTTGGCAGAGTCAGAAAGCATGCTGGAATAACCAACCTTGACAACGATGTGGTGCAGGGCCTTGGGGTCGAAGACATATAGTTGGCTTTCCTGCCCAACTGCGTCGGATGATAACTAATAAAAAGGGGTAGAACTGGACGAACACCAAATAGGGCCGTCAACTTGATGACTCTGCCGTCTAGTATACAGCAAATCGATTAGCACAACGCAGTTCAACAACGAGATAAGCCACCCTACATTTTTCCGCCATCTCCCTGTGGAAGTTCCAGCCATCAACGTTGAAGACTTGTGAAAAAACACCTGAGACGAAGGGAAGATCAATAACGATGCAAGCGGGGGAAAAGAGTGTTGGTAGACCTTTCCAGATGGACTTTGGGGGAGGTCCGGGTATGTTGTCCAGCGCAGATTTGGCGAAGAAATGTCGAAAGGTTTTCCAAAGAACCCAGGAGAAGCCGTAGAGAGCTACGGCCTCTAGTGCAAGAATGAACATTGCGCGTCGAGTAGATGATAAGGAGAAGAACGGGTAATCAGAATACCGATAGTCTCAGAGGCTTGGACGGGCTTTATAAACAAATCTTCGTGAATGGATGAGAAAGACCGGGTCTCGTTGGCATCCTCTGCAATCGGCCTTGCCGTCGGAAAACCGGAGGATGACAAGGTCACCCATTAGTCTGCACCACGCTTCGCAGCGGCGTTTCCCATGGTGGGAGAGCCGAAGCTTGCAACAATGCCTGCCTGATGCCGCTTCCGTTGATTAAGCTAAGATAGCGTTGGAGACAGTGAGTCAAAACGAGTTGCAGTTATGACGCCATTCATCGTAGAACAAATCGCTAACCTTGGAAGAGACGCCAGTAGAGCAGAACTCGGCGGGTCCTTCATGAGCGTTCTTGGAAGTGGTGTTCCAAACATAGTTCTAGTTCCCGTTAGGATAACGTCTTGCGGCTGCGTGTATTCGCACAGCAAATATTGTGATAGAGGAGCGGTCATGCGATGTACTCTACTCCGAGGGTTCTAACTTCTGACTGACTCTATTGCCGAGTACTAATGACAGGATCGCTACCATGTCATAAAGCCAGGATGCTGAGCTTCTCGGAGCGTTTCCGAACAAGTACCAAAGGGATGTCAGAAGCAAAGCACGTCCCAGATATGTGTGCCCCGAGTCGGAACAATAGAAGGATGCAGGAGAAAGAGCGGAGTATCGCAGAAATTCGACGCCTGGGATCATGGATAATGGAAATTCTTGAGTGTGGATTGAACTGGATTGAACCTGTGGATTACCCAATCGTCGTTCACGCTCCTTTTCTTCAACAGTGCCATTCTCGTCGAATGCACGATTGATGTCCTCTGAACCTCAACTACAGCCAGACAGCAATATAGTCGATCTCCCCTCTGGTGTGTATCTAGAAGCAGACTTGTGGAGGCCTCCCCACCGATCAGCGCAGAGGGATCCAGCAGGCAACAAACTTGCTGTGTGCCTTCACCCTTGGTCATGGCTAGGCGGGAGGAAGGAGGACCCGTGAGTAACCTTGCGGTTTGCTTTTCTTACAAGCCAGCTCAGGATGGGTTAGAGTGCTTGGTTCTTTGCTATCACCTCTGCTTGACGGAGACTACCACGTTCTTCAATACAATTCCAGGGGAGTTGGAAGATCTACAGGCTGGGCCTCCTTTACCGGTTTCAAAGAAGCGCAAGATCTGGAAGAGCTTGTGAAGTGGGCTATCCAAAAGATTGGGAACGTGGTTTCACTTGTAATTTTGGTGCGTACTGTGAACCCTTGCTCCGTATTGTGACCCGATTTATGCGTTCTTAGGGTTATTCTCATGGCTCTCTCGTAGCGTCGCTCTTTCCTGTGATTCCTGGCACCAAGACATCTCATATACTGCTCTCGTACCCACTTGGTCCGCGGGCTTGGTTGACGCTGTTCAACTCTTCGTCCTACATGAAGGCGCTTGAGGACCTAGTTCATCATGACGAATCCAACGTTCTTGTAATATTTGGTGATAGTGATGAGTTCACGTCACAATCCAGATATGCAAGTTGGGCTGCAATTTTGCAGGGAAATGTGGAAATCGTCGAAGTAGAGAATGCATCGCATTTTTGGCACGGGAGGAGTGGAATCAAGCTAGCATCTATAGTCAGGAATTGGTTACCATGAAACATGTATCGGTCAAAATTTCACTCTATGATCAACTACATGAGTGAATCATTGTAGTGTGGTAGTAAGAGGTGACTTATCTTATCAGTCGACCTAACAACCCGCCGTCAGAGGGTTACCTAATAAACCACATATACCCTTTAGTTTACGACGACAACCTCTAGTGTCCGTCTGCAAGTCGTTCTTATGTCGATTTCTCTCATCGCCTCTTGCTAATCTATCGTTGTCGATTTAGGCACTTTCGCCCCACAATCTTTCAAGAGCAGAAGCTGCTGCAGGGCAGAGACAAGCAGGACAGATGTGAGTGTCGCCACTTCCCATGTCGCGTCATCAGCCATGTTCACGAGCCAAACATCGAGCCAGGCCACTCCCAGATGAGCGTCCACGGCAGAGTGTTGCGAATCTCATTGGCCGATTTGAGACCCAGACAAAGCGCCTTTCCCTGTCCGCGAGCTCACCTTCGCGCAGTTCCAGCGTCGTGTCCCACATTACTGGGGATTCCGCCCGTGAAGAGATCAAAGAGAAGCGGGAATGGCCCCCTAAATCCGTGACCAATGTCGAGAAGCAACCCCTGCCTATCGTCCCTCCTCTCTCCTCACGCATCCCAGCTGCCCTCAGTACCCAAATCAGCGATCAAACCAGGAACGTGCCCGACGAACCTGAAGTCCCCCTCACAGCGAAGGCATTGAACGCGTCACTGCGGCAGGTGCAGCAAGAGCCAAATACATTTCTCGAGAACTGGAGGAAGGACTTGCCATCGTCGACCACTGAAATGGAACCCGCAGGGGCAGCCCCTGCAGCATCCGACTCCGAGAAACCGTCGAGTGTCGCAACACCTACAACAGCATCTGTCCAGAAGTTCGTTTCGCCTGCAACTCCGCGTACACCGGCTGCTAAGACACCTACAACGAAATCTGCTGCTAGTAAGACGTCGGCGCCTGCTTCCTCGAGGGCGCCCCCCCCTGCAGCTTCCAAGACGCCTGCGAAACCAGCTATTAAGCCATCAGCTCCGAAACTATCGTCGTCTGTATCGACACCTCAGCCCTTAAAGCCACAGCACACGGGGCATTCCATGGCTTCTACCACAACGGCCAGGAAGACAGTACCCAAGACGCCTATCACACCCAGAGCCAAGACTCCAGCGCAGGCAGTCTCGCGTTCCAAAACCCCAACCTCTGTTACTCGTCCAAAGACACCTTCGTCCGGATTATTTGCACCTACGGCTGCATCCCTTGCCCGTTCCCGCAATGCGCCCGTTCCAGTATCGACCCCGGTGAAAAAGACGACCTTAAGCAGCGGTGCGATGGATCGTTTGAGCAAACCGACTGCCGCCTCGTTGTCGAAGAGGGCCACACCTGTTACGCCTGCCTCCTCTTCCCGCCCTGCTGCTGCAAGCCCCAGAGCAAGTGTTATAAAGCCAAGGGTTTCCTCAACAGGTTCTAAGGCAAAGAAGGACTCTTTTGTTCCAAAAGCTGCCACGGGTGCTGCTGTCGCTGCAACCGTAGCCACTGTTGGAGCAGCCGTCGCTGTGTTGGACGAAGACGAGCAAGCAAAGGAAGCGAGTTATGGGGAGAGCGTCGAGAATGGGCACGGAGAAGATGCAATAACTGAATCGGCAGGATCAGTTCAGGATGTCGCGGAAGAGGCCTATGAAACTCAGCAAGAGGAAGAGGAGAGCTCGGTGGTTTCTCTAGGTCCTGAGGATCCCCCCATCGACGCCGCCAGTGTTTCTTCCGAAGATAACGAAGCCACACCCCTCTCGCCTTCTCCGCCTCCCGCTGAAGAGGCAATCGCAGAAGACGCTAATCGAGAACCCGTTCAAGAACCCAAGGACGACCTTGAGGATATTGTCAACCTCCTTGAATCAGTCTCTATCAAGCCACCCGTCCCACCTGACATGTCTGACGGCATCCTCGAAATACCTGATGAGGATGAGAAGTGAAGAAGTTGCAAGGAGAGACCACAGCAGAAAGAAAATCAATCAAGCCGATGAAATGGTTCCTGTTAGCTATGTCGTCGTAACATTCTTCATTCATACTACATACGATCTTTATCCCCGTGCTCGATGTCCCATCTGATGGGCCATTTTCCCAACCTCCCCTCTTCCGAATTTACTCTACTACCCTGCGTTAGATAAACCTGCGCCCCACACGCACAGGAGCACCTTACGATGCCAATCCTTTAGTCAACAATGCTTTCTCGGCCCTCTTCTATTTACCCCTCCACAATTTCCTGGGCAGTTCACGATCAGACGTCTTTCTTTCCTTCTTACGATAACCTTGGAAACTACATACCCTACGACCGTTACAACGTACAGCCTTCGAACACAGATTTGAAATGAATATTCTATGAAGATTGTAAAAAAATCATGTCAGTGGTCCTTCACCACGATGCAATGGTTCCCACGCGTCGCGATCATGAGACGCGTCATGACCATGTCAATACCCTTTTGTTCTTACCATCAGCTAGCCGTAATGTCCACATCGACCTCCAACTCCAAACCTGCCGAATCTTCAAAGCCAGCAGAAGAGTCGAAGGCTGAAACACAGCCTCATCTCGGCCTTCTAGAGGAGGATGACGAATTCGAGGAGTTCCCCGTTGCAGGTGCGTTGAAATCGGTGTCTCATCAGTCTCTCCTTGCTTGCTGACTTCGTTGGCACGTTCTCTTTACAGATTGGAAAGATTCAGAGACTGATCTGGCGCATCTCGGCGGAGCTGCCCCAGGAGCAGCGAAATCGGGCGGTGATAAGTTGTGGGAGGACAACTGGGACGATGACGATATCGAGGATGAGTTCAGCGTACAGCTGAGGTGAGCCAGCATTCAGAATCCCCGAAGTCACATCTGACGGCGTTGTATTTGTCTTCAGGAACGAACTGGCGAAGACGAAATCGACCGCAATGGAACATTAACTCGAACCCTCTTGTATTTTGCGTCTGCATCTCAACACGATTCTTAGAATCTTATCTTTTGCACTGAATTGTTTTTCGATATGACAGGTATGAGCCTGGTTTCAGGAGGCAATTCCACGAGTCGCATATTATGGTATCGTGAATCTGCTCCGACATACAACATTTCGTTCGTGCGGTTCGTTATTACACCTCATAAACAGCAATAGCAGCAGAAATACTCAAACGACCTGCACCTGGACCTTCTCATCTTTCTCATCCTTCTCGTCAATGGACGACTGTTCCGTCTCTATTCCAGGCAAACCCATGGCCGAAGTATCATAACCATGTGCTTCGAGATATGCACGGAACTATAGATACACTCTTTCAGCCGCATAATAGTGGATCATGACCGGATATGACGAACCTCGCGATCTTCGATTTCCATACCGTCTGTAGTGAGAGGCTTAATGAATGCGAAGGTAATGATTGCGCTGAGGACGGCAAGACCTGGAGGGGAGTAAGTCTCCTCAAGAAGTAACGACTGATCTGGACGTACCGCTACCAATCCAGAAAGGACCAGTGTTTCCTCTGTCAGTTGAAGTGCCGCCAAAGGCTGATTGGACGGGATTGTCAGCACCCAGAACTATACGACATGGCGTTACTTCTTACCGTCGATGATGGGAGGGAATACTGTGAGGAGCAATGAGCAACTAGAAGGAAATCAGCATCCCTAAACTTACTCCATGTACCGACAAAGGCGCCGACTTTGCCAATGGCAGCAGCAACGCCGTAGTACTGGCCACGAATGGCTGTAGGGCTCGTTTTACTGGCGAGAAGACCAAGGCAGTTGCCCGGACCTGTAAAGTAGCTCTTTAGCATTCGTCTCAGAAACATGGAAGCAAAACGACCAACCGAGCTCTCCAAAGGTCAAGAAGATGCCATAGACGACCTGCTAATCTTCCAGGAAATTTAATAAGATGAAGAAGAGAAATACGTACAGCGAAGGCTCCGACATGTTTCGTGAGACTAAAACCCCGTCAACTAGGAGGTGATAAACTTTCAATCTATGCTTACGGGGCATAAAGTCCACTCATGATGAACCCAACCACAGCTTGGAAAAGCAATCCAGTGATCTAAAAAAACCCAAGATTCAGCAAGACAATGACGGTGGCCGGGAATAAAGGTTGGCTGACCATCGTGTACTTGGGCCCCAAGTAATCAACGATGAAAGCGCCGCCGATGGTCCCTGGCATATAGAACAAGCTGAGGTATATGTGAGCTTGATAATCGCTTTTCGGGCTTATATTTAAGTTCCTTACTTGATAACAACGTTCCAGCCAAAGACGACGGAGAGAGCGGTGTTTCCGCCTGTAATGCTGGAGATGCAAGTTAATGGAAACTTTGGATGCATTGCAAAAGGATAGTAGTATTACCGATCGATGATAATAGAGGAGTAAAGGCCAAACTTTTCATGTTGTGTTCATTCGCGAGTTGGCGCAGAGAAAATATTATTCAACTCACGGGATAGCTATTTGAGGAATAGAAATAAGTCTACAGGTTCAGAGAAAGAAGAAGCAACATACACAATGATGTCGTACAAGAACCTGAAGGAAATCGTTCGGATGAGTTCTTTCCAGGTCTACTCAACACATTAACTCGTTCTCACCAGGTAAAGGAAATTGCAGCCAAGGAACCGCCGTAGCGACGCAGGACGAGCATGTACGGGATTTTGGCGTGCTTCATGGAATCCTTCTTGTATCGAACAGGCTCATCCATACTCAACCGCCAAATGAAGACGGCGGCAGCAGGAACCATGCCCAAACCGAGCGACAGACGCCATACAGCACGGAGATGGTCGTTTCCGAAACTAGTGGAACATTGAATGAAGTGGTGCTGGAAAAAAGGAATGGGGCTTACATCCAGAAAAGCACTAGAGGAACGAATGCAGCGACGACGAACCCGAAATCAATCATAGAATCTAAATTTACGCTGGTATCAGGATCGCGGGGTCGGGGTGGGTGACGATAACGTACTCGTCGCAAGCGCAAACCATCGATGCTGGGCTTTCTTGTTGATTCCAGGCTCCTCTGACTGCTCAGACGCGGAGACGGACCCGCAAGGGTATTCTGCGCCTACACCAATACCGAGAAGGAAGCTGTATCACGCATTAGATTAGGAGGCTTTGAGGATAGTGGAATGGACACGTACCGCATGGCGCTGAGCATGCTGAGCATTCCGCCGACACTGCCGTTTGCTCCAGACGAGGCGGCAGACAGCCCTGAGAAAAGCACTACGATTACCGTCGCACTCATCTATCAACGGTTGGATCAGCCACCGTCTTCCTACAGTTCTGGGCCACTCGTACCATGCCGAATTTGCGTCCAATCTTGTCAGACAAGTAACCTGAATAGGCTGTAAGACAATGGTATGTGAGGGGGGAGGCGCGAAGCACTGACCAAAGATGATCATCCCCACTATCGTTCCAGCAAAGGCGAGACTGCTCAGAGTCGTGGAGTAGTCATGGGCCTTCAACTTCTCTGGACCGTAGATCCTGTTTAGCACTGGAATAAGGCCGAGATAAGCGGATGTTCGTGTTCATAGCCTGTTAAAGCCTTACAAGTGTTGACTGTGGGCGAAGAGTTTCTCAGCACTTGGAAAGGCTTGGGACACTGGATAAGGCAAAACTTACCACTTCCGATGATGCCATTGGCGTATCCTACAGAATCGTGTAAGACGGAGCTCGAGGAAGTTGAATGAACGCCCAGAAAAAATTGCACACCATCAGAGAAGAGAGCCGTCCCACAGCTAAGGAGAACAATTAGTGAGGGTATTTGGTGAAAAAAGAGCCCGACGGACGCAAAAATGAGGGATACACTCTTGATTCGTTCTTTGAGGGTCATGAGTTGCAGAGAAGCTCAAACACCGGGGCTGGAGAGTGGGGAAGCGAGGCTTCTCTTATCGGCTGCATGGAGGCTTATTTTTATACGGCGGCTATACGGAGCTTCGGTTGGGGGCGTTCATGCGAGGAGTTGAATAGAAGGGTGGGTGCCATCAGTCCTGGCACCAAATCGATATGCAGTAGCAGAACACCGGCGGTGCCAGAAAGTCTCCGACAGCCATTTATTACTTACTCCCAACCGATGTTATTTCCTGCCCCCCGCTCTGACACTTTGGCAGTCCACTCACTTATTTATAGTTCCCAGAGCGCGTACGTTTGTCCTAACGGAGGGTTCGGTCTTCCCTTCGAAGCATGTAGTGACCGCTGTACCACTCCTGAGGCCTGAGGGTGGTTATAAACTCCAAGCGAATTAGGACCCGCCAACGACCATCATACTGCACTGCAATCCATCTCACCTTGACGTCGTTTGAACCTCAATTCTCACGTACCCACAAAGTCTGGATTCCCTGGTCCGAGGGGTCCTTCATGTAGAGTTGATGGACACAAAGTTCCTTTATCGGTTTGACTTATCACCTTTCGACGACTTGAGCGAAACTGCAGTCGACGCGAGGACTCCCGAATAGGCGTCGGCAAGGAAGTGCTGCATGTCAAGCAAGACCGCCTCATTTGTCCGTGGAACGTGCTTCTCGGAACATGAGGGAACTAGAGGACATGTCTATAGCGCTCAAGGAGATTGCCTGAGTGAATATTTGAATAGACTTTGAATTCCCAAACAACGATCCTTGATTGGATGCAAGTAGTGTCGGATTCAAAGCGGAAGGTTCGAGCCGTGGTTTTCATGAAGACCCTAATTTCAGAAGTTTGGTAGCATATGTCGAGCACGGAGAAATCATCAGTAGTGCTGGATGGCTGGTAGAGAACCCAGGTATGAGCATCGCGACACTCGACATTGTGGCGGTCCGGATGAGAGGATTGCCGAGAACATGTGATTTCCTTGAAAACGCGAATAACGTGACGCGTCGGCTTACCCCGCGTCAGTAACTTGACCCGGCACTGTTCGTGTCATCCCATTCTGCCGTCCGTCTTCCACCGCTCCCCACTCACCAACCTCACCAACCTCACGATGGGCCGACCAACTGAATCCTCCGGAGCTAGCAACAGCCTGACGGTTCGCGATAATCGAACAGGGAAGGTCTTCGAAATTCCGTATGTGTTTTCAAGGGACAAACTCGGAGTTACTGTAAACGTTGACGCGTTTTCTGTGCTTTAGGATTGTGGACAATAGCATACCTGCGACTGCGTTCAAGGACATGAAGGCGGCGTTCCAGAAAGGGGAGCGAGAGGAGAATGAGACGGATAAAGGACTCCGGGTTTCTGACAAGGGATTCTTGAACACGGCTGTTATCCGCAGCGAAATAACCTATATCGATGGGGAAGCTGGAGGTACATGGACCATTTCCTCGGATCTATCACCTCTGCTTATTTAAATTCTCCCTGAAGTTCTGCGCTACAGGTAATTCACACTCGAGCCTTTCTCAGAATCCGCGCCTAAGGCCTGCTCCAGAGGATATCCTATCGAACAGCTCGCCCTGCATTCATCGCACCTGGAGACAGCCTACCTGCTTATTTATGGCTCTCTTCCAACCAAACCCCAATTCGAGGTTTTCCAGAATGAAGTGCTACACCATGGGGTCACACATTCGGATGCGGCTCAGTTCTGCAGGTCCTTCAGGTGATTTCTCTTGAATTCCATTGCAAGAGTTCCTTTAATCTTTCTTGCTTCTTCCATAGATATGACGCACACCCCATGGCAATTTTGACGAGCGCCTTCGCCTATCTCGGATCATACTATGCAGAAGCTAACCCTTCCCTTCAAGGTTTGCTCCCCACACCCTACCCTCTCGTACACCCCATCACCGTGGCTTTCTCATCCAGGCCAGACACTTTTCAGCAAAGGAGACAAAGCTTCCCTCGCAGTGATGGACAAGCAAATCTACAGGCTCATCGGAAAGGCTACCACATTGGCTGCGTGAGTTTGCCTGTCTCGTGCCTCCGCAATCATTAAGCAGGTGCTGTACAGGATGGCGTACCGTGTGCGTCAAGGCCGCGACTTTGTGACGCCTCCGACGGGCTTGAGCTATACCGGATCGTAAGCAACGTCAATCTGGGTACCAGCCAAAAAAGCTAACGGTGCCTGCTAGGTTTTTGTACCAAATGGACCACCTCGGCGAGGAGAACTACACACCGAATCCCGTTCTCGAAAAGGCTCTGGATGTTCTCTTCCTTCTACATGCCGATCATGAGTTGAATGCCTCCGCGACTACGGTCCTCCAGACCGGCAGCTCACTTGTCGACCCATACTCTGCGATAGCGTATGTTTTGCATTCATTACCACTAGTCATTCATTTTCACTGTTTTTGTTTCATAGGGCTGGTTGCGCTTCTCTCTAGTGAGTTGCCTTGATTTTATGTCGGAGAACAACGCTAAGGCCATCCGGCCTCCAGTGGACCTTTGCATGGTTCGTTCTCCTAGGTCATTTTTGAGTTATCATCTTATTTCCCCCCCAGGTGGTGCCAACGAGGCCGTTATTCGAATGCTCATCTCTATTGGCAAGTAAGCGTGTTGTCTCCTTCCCATGATGCCAACTATAAGCCCTTTCAGACCAGAGAACGTTCCTGCGTTCATCGAAGCTGTAAAAAAGCGCGAAAAGGTGTTGTCAGGCTTTGGACATCGTGTGTACAAGACGGTTCGTCCTCGTGCCGAAAGCGTTATTTTCACTTGTGGGACTGATTTACTTCGCATTTTCAGTCCGATCCACGTTCCTTCATCGTCCGAAAAACCGCAGACGAAGTTTTCAAGATGTACGCTTATAACCTTGAAATTTACGAGAGGGCATGTTTACCGGAGAATTATGTAGCACCGGCAAGGATGAACTGCTAGAGACCGCTATGGCATTGCACGAGGCTGCCATGAAGGACGAATACTTTATCAAACGTAAGCTGGCTCCGAACGTCGATTTCTGGTACGTGGTCTCCTCCACGTTCTCGTTTTCTCACTTCAATATTTTTAACTACCTCCGGTCGCAGGAGGTAAAGTAATATCGGACATTAAGGCCATGTGCATTTGACCCACTCCTTCACAGTGGTCTCATCTACCGTGCGATGGGTGAGCGTCCTCGTTGTCCTCGTTGGTCGTATGCTGACCGGTGGGGTGTAAAAGGCTTCCCACTTGATTTCTTCCCTGTGTTGTTTGCTGTGCCGCGTGTGGTGGGGTGGCTCGCCCATTGGCGCCAAGTACGTTGCCTCCAAGAGCGTGCGTCTCGGTGTCCAGATACTGATGCTCGGGAACTCCCAGATGATGCTGCAAGAGGGCGGCGTGAAAATATGGCGTCCTCGTCAGGTATCGTTGCAAACTACGGCGCCTGTGTAGTTGGCTGATTCGGAGCAGATCTATGTCGGGTCGGGGAAGCGCGATTACGTTCCGATAAATGAGCGGATCGCGGTCGAAGGACCCAGAAAGACCCCCTCGACGATTGCACATTCAGGGTAAGGTTTCCCCTTTGACATGGAAAACGTGCTGCCATGACAACTATGTGTTTTGTTTTTCATTTCTTCAGAATAACGAAGAGGACGATGCTAGCCTCGTTCAAGGACAAACCAGCGGCGAAGTTATGAGGAACGGTGAGGATGGCCGTGTAGCAGGTAGATTTTCATGTAGTTACTAGGAGCAACAATGCCAAGGTGTTTGATGAATGGAGAACATTGTTCTTGGGGGGAGCGACCGTTTGACACCGAATCGGGAGCTCATTGTTATGTTGTGTTTGGGCGAAGGGTGCCTTTTCCGTGCGTTTCGACAAAATCCATCTTTTCTCCCATCCCCTTCTTCCTGTCCTCACTCCCCCCGCGTGCCCCCTCCGCCCTCTATTTAACGCCCCCGCTATCCCACACCGACTAACAGAAATGTTCTCCACACTCGTTACCGTCGCTCTCTTTGTCGCACCCGCCATCCAAGGCGCCCTTGCCGACTTTGCCATCAACACCCCTGCTCTCAAGCAGGTAACTCACCTCCTACGCGATCCCCTCACCCGCCGTGCTCACCTCTACGTTCTCCTAGTGCCAAACCTCCCGGATCTCCTGGGAACCTACAAAGGGCCCCTACAACCTCATCGTTGTGAAGGCCTCCGAACCATGCGGTGACGCCCTGTTAGTTGAAAACCCCATCATTCCTCCCTTCCCGTTATTCATGCCCCCCTTTCAGCGTCGAAGTTGGTGATTTCACCAAGACCTTTATCGACTGGAAGACCACCATCCCTGCTGGAACTGAGGTCCAGCTCTCTCTCGTTGACGCGGATGATGATGAGGCCTGGAGCGGGAAGGTGCGTGGCCAAGCCAGTGCTGTTTTGATGCCAACCTGATGTCAAACTTTTTCTAGATCACCGTTGGCGCAAGTGACGATGCTTCCTGCTTGAAGGGCGCTGCCTCCGCTTCTGCCTCTAGCTCGGCCCCCGCCGCTTCCTCAACAACTGGATCCACCTCCACCTCGACGTACGTCCCCCTTTGCTCCACCTTGCATCTCGGCTAAATTGGTCTTGTCATAGCACTTCGTCCGGATCTACGTCCGGCTCGACCTCTGACGACGATTCGTCAAGCGGCGACCTTACCCCTGTAGGAGCTGCCAACGCCGGTACAAACCCCTTCGGCACCAGCGGAGCCATCACTGCTCGCCAAGCAAGCACCCCTCTCCTCGTCCTCGCTGGACTGGTGGCTGCCTTCGTGTCGCTCTAAATCCCCTAATGATACCCCCTTCTTTCATGAACGTCGGCTCGGCGATTGGTTGTAGTCGCACGTTGCGAAGGCACCCCATCGTTACCTGACGCTGGATTTTTAACGCATTACGCCGATCTCGATGATGGTGATGATAGGGTGGATCTGGTTTTCTCTCATTTTTCGCGTTCAGGTCTCCGGAGATTTTCCTTTCTTGTCTGTACCAGAGGAGTGTGTTGGTGAGCGTGCTGAGGTGTTACTCGACTTTATCGTAGAGCTGGATGACCTCCATCTATCAACAACTCACATCTGCTGCATAATAGCCATTTCATGCATTACCAGGTGTTGTTTAAATTTACCCCAAATTTATCGTTATATATTCATCCTACCGTATACCCCTTCGCCACTATTCGTCTTGTCCTTACGACCTGTAGAATCGGTGTGAAAGACTTAACTTTCCGGAGGAGGTGAGGAAGTAGGGTTTGTGCGAAAGGCAGAGTTGATATGCCTCCAAGCTGCAATTGATGCAACTAGATGTCCGAGTTCATGATACGTGACATCGAGCAACGAGGATTGCTTGGTTCTGGACCGGTGCTAGATTATTGATAAATGTCGATAAATCGTCCACGAAGTTCTGAAACCAGGAAGCAGAGCCTTGACCTAGGAATTTCGAGTCCAGACACGTTGACCTCGAGGCGTAGCACAAGCAGAACAAGAGAGATGGTCCGGCTCATTCTTCCTAGATACACAGCCGGATATCAGTGTAATTCAATCGAGGCGACGCCGTAGATTCTACTCACAAGGTGCAGACCAGGCAGCTCCACGCGCCTTGAGGCGATTTACCGGAAGATTCTCCAATCGCTTTCGCAGGCCCGGGGTCCCTCATGGGTGGTTTTGTGCTGAGGATCCGACCACCACCCTTCACTGGTGCCATTCCGAGCGCTTCCTTTTTGCGCAAATCAATTTCTGTTTGCACCATCCTACCGAGGCCGAGGTTGCCCTTTGCTTTCGACGTCAAGGCGGCAGTAGAAGCCTGAGATTCTCCTTTATGCTTGCCTTTGCCCTTACTCGACGAGCCGGTCGCGTAGGTCGAACCCGAGGCGATGGGCACGTCGCACAACCCCCCATCCTGCCCGTCGTCATTCGAGGAAATTTCGATGGTATCGTTTGGTAACGCTGAACCGGAGCCACTTGCCTTGGGCGGTTCGTTGAAGTTGAACTCGTCTTTGAAGAGTTTCCAAGACGTCCGCGAAGAGAGCTTTTCCTGTTGGCCAGTGGGGTCCTTTTCGGAGTCCACCAAGGCTTTTCGTCGGTCGGCATCTGTTTCAGCGACAAACTCCACTTCGTCGTCGTCAGAGTCCTCTTCTGCAGATGCTTCGGCTTTGGAGGTGGATGGCTTCGTATCTGAAAATTGCGAAAGATTTGGCAACATATCCCACTAATCCGGACCAAAAGACCAACCTTGGGACACACCTTGCAGTGCGAGTAGCCGGCGCTCAGCAGCTAAAGCCCTTTCTTCTCTTGCACGTTTGCTGTAAAACAAGGTCGTTGTGAGCCGTAAGTAGCCAGTCAGGCGACGCAACTTGCATACCTAGCAGCCTGCTTCCCAAACCCAGTCCCTTTCCCATCATTGCCGAGGGTAGCTCCTTCACCAACGAAGGCGTATTTAGACGTGACACGTCCTCCTGCTTTCCTCTTCTTCGCCGTCTGTGCTCCGGTATGTAACGAAGGCACGACTTCACGTTGTTTACCCCGAGGTCCACGACGGCGACGCGTAGCAGTGGGCCGTGTTTGTGATTGTGCCCCACCGCACTTCATAAATAAAAAGATCACGCTCTAGAAATTGCAAGGAAAGGGAATACAACGTACCATATACTCCGGCAGGTCGCCTTCCTCGATTCCCTCTCCACCAACACGAGCAGAGTCACGAAGTCTCCTGCCAGAGGACCAGTAACCTACCCCAAATCCTCAGTTGATGGGTGCATGTACCCTTGAAAACATAGCGTACCATCACCATAGTACCCTCGATCCTGCAGCTGCCTCACTTCTACTCTCAAGCGGGACCACAGGGCTTGGAACGCAGGTCCATGGTTCATATGCTGCTTGCAAGCTAACTTCAGATTCATTCGGCCGATTGGAGTTGAATCTTAACGTGCCTTGATATGTGCGAGCTGGCAGAGAAGAGGATTCAGTAGGACCTAACAGGGAAAAGGGAGCGACGGACTTCATGGCACAGTATGCCTATCAGCCAGTATATTGGGCAGAAAGTCCCATCTGCGCGCCGTAGCACGAGTTCTAGAGATATTTCTCGACCTCCACTTTGAAAATAAGGGATATCGGGATCTCGCACCAATAGTGTCCCCATTGTTCCAGTTCCTTCCTGCGAATACCTGGTTGTATTCATACTGCCACACCATCATCATCATTTCAGCAACTTGCAAATCCCTGATGGAAGCCACACCTCGCACCTCTTCAAAGCTGTTGACCACGAATCCGTGTGCCTTCATAACAGGTCTGACTTGCGCCGCAAGAGCTCTCAACAGCTGACGCGCATCTTCTTGGTCCTGCGGGTCAGCTGGGAGCGCCGTTATGAAGTTGATGTGCGGATTGGGGTTGATTTCTTTCTCGTTCAGCCTGAGATGCACCATCTCGATGAATACAGATAGCGTGCGGTGCTGTTGTAATGCAGGAAGACGTCTAGAGATGAAGACAGCACCAGACAATTGCCGCGAAGCTGTAGAAAGTTGAAGTTAAGAGTGAGTGAGAGAAGTCGCGTCTCGAAAAGGAACGAAATGCCGATCACGTGTCCTAATTAAGGGGACGCGTCAACCGCTGCCGGCCCGCTGAAGACTGCCGCACTTTGCAACCCGACATTGGATTTGGATAGGTGCTAGTGTGTGTATATTGGTTTCTATATCTACATAATTGACACTGGTATTAGTGAAGGAAGAGGTAAAGTAAGCGCGGAGTAAAGCAGGAGCACGTAACCATTAGTATATACAGATGCCTGGCAATCTCGAGAACAGTTTAGTGTTGGTTGAGAGGAAATTCGGGGAAATGCGTCCATAGAGAAAGAGTGAAAATGGAAGGAGAGAACACCAGCTAGTCCTTCTTGCCCGGCTGCCAGGTTCTAATGTGAAGAAAGACGGAAAACCAACGATTCCACCCCAAAACAGATGAAGCCACAAAAAAATGCAACCAAATGTTCCATCGCGAACGATCGCCGGATGATTATCGCAGAAACCGAAGGGTGGTCCTGCGGATATGTATCAGCCCACATTGAACGTTTCTGCGATCATTCTGACTCGTCCTTGTACTTCCTGTTCCTCATCCCTGCTTGTATCACACCAACCACATCTCAACCAACCCTCACATCAACCACGACTTCAGCGACTGGCACAGAACTTTCTCCTGAAAATGAAGGCCCTCGACCGGACCTTGGCTGTCGATCGACGGGGGATGACCTCTACCGCGAACTTGCCATCGGCCATCCAGCGGTCTGGGCCCCCACGAACGCGCGAGAGGACATGGAACTCCCTCAACCACTCTAAATCCCGATGACCGTCTACGATCCTCAGCTTCCTCAACGCCCTACAATGACCATCGGGCATCTCTACCCGCGTGCGATGCAAACGCGACTCTACCATCGCCGCAAGCACGTTCGGCGAACTCGCCACACGTGTGTCGAGGCTGATCTCCTCGAGGTGCGGGCACAAACTCTCCCACTCGCCCCCGAAGTCCGAGTCCGAGTCTCCAAACGCCTCGAACCCCCAGTGCTCCGGCTGCCTCCGGGGCAGCAGCGTCAGCGAACGGAGCAGCAGATCGCCCACCGGCACGCCGTGCACGGCCAGCGAGGCGAGCGAGGCACTCATCTTGTGCAGGCAGCGCACGAGCGTGTCCTCTGTCATCGGCGAGTTGATCGACAAGCGCGTGATGGCACAGGCTGATTTGTCAATGAGGGAGAACAAGGATGTGGGGTCCCAGCCGTCTACCTGGGCCTCAGAAGGGGCGATAGAGGGTGTGGATGCGGATGCTGGCACGGGGCCTTGTGCGTAGGCATGAGGCAGCGGCGGTAGGTGCGACTGGGACTGGGAATACGAATGTGGCTGCACTTGGATCTGCTTGTCCCCATCGGAGGATATTATGACCTCGCGTAGGCCCGGGAGGATGAGGTGGTCGAGAACGCTCGTCAGGTCGTACGAAATATTGACGGATTTGAGCTCGGGAAGAACGAGCGGCTGGCGGCCGGGCGGTGTATGTGAAAATGGGCGGCTAATCCTGAGATGCTCTAGATTCTCGCACAGCTCCAAGACCTCGAGGTAGTCGAGCGAGCCATGATCCATCGCCAGCGATAAATGGGTCAAGTTGTTCAACGGTAGCTCGAGTAAGGTGTCGGTGTCCGCGAGGTCGTCGACCCAGGTGATTTCCCGAAGCTGGGGCGCAGACGACAACAGGTGGGTAACGGGCCACACGTTCGTGTTGCTAACGTCACGCGCATGGAACTCGAAGGCCTTCAAGTTGGGAATATTATTCTGGGCGAGGTCGAGGGAATACATGGGCTCGCAAAAGAGGTGCCGGAAGTCGAACCGAACGTGCTTCCATTTCGGTGCATGTCGGCATAGCACGTCGATGATCCCTTGCTGAGGCCGTTCGTTAAAGTCGATGGCGATGGAAAGATTGAGCGGCTGGTTCCCGGAGCGCGATAGCCAGAGACTGGCGAAGGCGATGTCGTCGGCGGGGTCTTTGTAATTGATGTGGAGGGCGGTCCACAGGTGAGGGAGGGCCAGGGCGAGGTCACGCCAGTAGCCTGACACATGGGTAAGCAGGAGTGGAGCTTCTGTGCGACAGGGTACGGGGAACTGCTCTTGGGGTATGCAGCAAGTAAAAATGTGAGAAAGAACTTCTAGTGGGAGGGTGGAGATGGGGGATGGCTTTGGTGCTGGGGGAATCTGGGGTTGGTCAGTTGAGGGTTCGTCGTCGTCGTCGAGGCCAATGCGGCGAACGAGCTCGGTGATATTGATGTCGAATGCTTGCTCTGGGAGAATTGCATACGAAGACGGGGGTGGGGTCTGTGCGTGGTGAGGACGACTGGCCCTCACCGAGTAATTGGAGCTTTCTAACGATGCCAGTGTGCGGCTAGAATAGATATAAAAGATGGGTGAGGGCGCTCTGAGGGGTTAAAAAGAAGAAGACCGACCGTATATTGGAAATTTCGAGATGGTGGACGCTCGGTAAGAAGAGGGACTGGATGGCAGGGGCGATTCAAACGTGCAAGGAGGGCTGTCGGGAACGGCCAGGCACAAAAGCGAGATCAGCTCTTTGTTTATACCGGAACTGCTGCTGTTTGTAAGTATGTTCTCAGAAAACGAGGGTGGCCAGAAGGCCCATGCCACAGTGCCACTGTAGTAACGATAAGAGATGGGTGTGGGGAATGAAATCTCCTCCTGATGGAGCTCCCCAATTACTAATGAGCGGTTCGGCACGGACACTCCGATGGCCAAGACGCCACCGTCCCACCAACTCCTGCGATAGTGTTTTTGAGGGTGGTGCTCTCTGTACCCCATCTATTTCTTTCGCCTCTCATTGGGAATCTGAAGATGATTCGAAACCCTGAAAGCAAATTGCCGGAGCCGTCGAAGGACTTCTAATGAGCCTTCTCCCCGCCTCTGCTCCATCGTGTTCAGGAAAGTTGACCAGGAACTTCAACGAAGTAAGCCGCCGGCCGTGTTATTTCTAGTTCATTCTCCCACGTCTGAGAACTGACCTTCGACGATAGATAACGGGGTACATGCATATCCAAGTATCTCGACTACTCTGCGTGCGGTGTGGACACTCCGATCTACCGCCCATGAGATATCTTGCCAGAGTCATTGCGGCAGTCCAGGCGGCACAGCCTACACGATGCCCAGTGCCGAAATATGTTCCCGAACTCAGTTTCGGGGTCTCTCTCTGGATTAGGCAATCGTCTTTTTCTCCTTTTTTTTAAAAAAATAATAATAATAATAAAAAATAAAAACCGCATTTCTGTCCCGCAACAGGTAACTAAGTACTACATAAGACGCCGAGTATGATTTAAACTATTATATCTAACAGCAAGGTTCCATGTATCATGAGTAAGGTATCACTATCTCGCCAAATGCACGGCTGTCATAGAGGTTATTAGCACTTCAAATATTCCTAGAACAGCTTGGATGGAGGCCCCAAGCCAATCAGATTCACGCCCTCAGAACTCTAATGTTTCGAAAATGGGTGGAAGAAGGCGTATAGCAGTCGTCCACTAAGACCCCAGTGGCTCAACCCAACCTTTGTATTACAGCTTGCAGAAGTGATCATCACCGAACCCGCAGCGAGAACCCAGGCGCAGTCCGACTCGCCGACACACGGACACGCCAGCGCGACAACGCGACAGCAACGTTAACGAGCTCGAGCTCGAGCGCCAGGTCATCTTCTCGCATAATGGAGAAGCCGACCACTCGGAGTCTGAGGATGAAGATGAGGATGGCCTTCGAGAGGAGAGGAGAAGGGAGCTGACGAACTTAGGTGCATGGCTCAGCCGGTGGACATCGGTGAGCCTCGGCATGAATATCATAACAACTACGAGTTCGTTCTCGGAATCCCCAAATGCAAACACAGAAATCATTGGGTCTATCCCTGGACCTGAGGTGCTACTTTGGACTGCGCTACATTCTGCATCAAGGCGGATGAGATACGGCAGATGAATCAAAGTGAAAGGAGACACACCATGGAAGCCTTGGAAGCTTCGAAGTATTGTAGAATAATACGTCGATTGGCCAAGGGGCGCATACCATCAGAGAAGTATGTCTCCACATTGGCGACAGGCGGGATGAACCTGAGGACAACAGTCTCTTCTTTGGGGTACGTTGACGTGACCAAAGCCTCCAGGAGCTGGGGCGAAACAGGGATGCGATAGAAGATGGGGGCGGTGCCGACCATGGTGATGCCAGGCATGAGAATGAATGGCAGAGTGGGAAGACCCGCCCGCGTACGTCGAAAGTTGTTCTGATAGTAGGCGGCGATGGCCCCGGCGATAAGCTGTGGTTCAGGATCATCAGACGAAGGTTGACGCTGTAAGTTCGGTAAGGGTGTAATACAAGATAAACACTCGATATTAAAGTACTTAAACTCACTTTGTCCTTTTGGATGAGAAGAAGATAATCCAAATCGTTCATGACGCACACGTCGGCCTTGGCATCAACGCTCTTCCCTGCCATGTAGAATGAAATCTCCTTCCTCAGTCGTCGTCATCATAATCCAACATGCGCAAGATGAAGGCAGCGAAGTCATCAACAGCGGATTCTTCGGAGGCTGCCTGCTCTGCAGCCCTTAAGTACTGGAAGAAGTGTCGATCACTCTTCGATAAAGGCCCATCCGGGATGTGGAGGTTGTTGAGGATGGTTGGGAGACAGGCGCTGGGATGAACTCGGTGCTTGCAAAAAAGGCAGGGGCAGTGGCATTAGCTACCCGAATGTTGAAGGCGAGGAGTTCTTTCGTGGTCCAATTGCTCCCAGGCCTGGCGGATCTTAGAATGCTGGCCATCGACGTGGAAAGAAGCGAACTATGTGGGGAATGTCTGCCACTGTCAGCGTTTGCATACTTACATAGAGTATAGAGGTTCCTATTCAGGTTGGTCACGGCCCGTTGGACCTTGGTTGGGATCATTCAAACTCCGATTCGAACCGTTTCGTCAGACACCACCAGCCGCCACCGCTATTGTCGTCGTCATGTTGCCTCCTCTTCCAGCTGACGGTCTTCAAACAGTGTCTCTCGCCTCAGTCGAGGTCGCACTAGCTAAATGAGATATAAAAGCTCCAGTAAACGATATTGTCTCAACCATTCGTGAGGAGGAAGCCAAGCTCATCAAGTCAAGCCAACGAGTCTGAACGTGCTGCTGCACTATCCACATTCCGATCGAAGTATGGGTTCATATTTGCAATTCGCATAACTATGTTATACGCCAAAATTCAGCTGGGCGACAACCAACGCGTGGGGTTTGTAGAAAGGCCGAAGTTGGAAGCTTTTGTGTATGATAAATATACCAGAAGTATTACGTCTACAACACTCTGTCTGACAGGTTTCTTTTGCTCCATAGGTCATATGTTTGGAGTAGAGAACGGGGGTGAAAGATAATACTCGGAAGCTACAATATCCGACCTCGTCGCTGCGAGTTGTTTCCACCTGCAATCCATATGAGTCAGTTTCTCACTAAATTTCTCACTTCAGTTTCCTGTGGGGTACACGTCTGACACAATAATCAAACAAGATTCTGCATGTGGCTTTTTTAAAACCATGAACATGTGAGTTTTAATGTCCGTGGAACGCTTCAAAAGGACAAGTACACCGCTAAGGACATTCCTAATGAACGAACGAAAGGCAAAAATATGGGAGGGTCTTTAAAGGCAGATGAATGAAAATACAGGATCACATGAAATGGCGGAAAGGAAAGTGAGGGAATATGCAAAGATAGTTATGGGCGCTAAAAAAAGACTGACGCTTAACCGAACTGGGCTCTGTCCAGCTTTTCCGCTAGTAAATAATTCTTCTTGCATTTGGAGAATGTTCTCGACTCTGGTAGGCTTTGCGAAAGATACGTACTTTTCCTGGTTCGAGGTTCGACTCTGCAAACTTGAAGCCATCTAGAAATTGTGATCTCATTTAGTTTTCAAGAGTCAGAACTTACATAACGAAGAACACTGAGGTCCTGGTCGTACAGAACAAATCTGACCTACGTCCTCAGCTAGTGCTTGTTGACTTCATATAACCCACTCCATGAATGACTCAAGAGTGAGCACATCTAAGTAGCATTGACGTCATGTACATACCTGTTCGGGGTAGGACCCCGGGACCAAGACGTTGGGTACACACTTGGCTTCTGTTGAGCAGCCTGCTCGCCGTCGACCCCGGATATCGCAAATTAGTCTCCAGCCAACCAACGAACGCGGAGTCCAGTGCCGACCGTATCCAACGATGAAGTCCAGATTACCATGGACGCTGAGGTGGCGGTGGCGACTCGCTCTCGAGCGTCTTGGACGCCCAGATAAATAGCACATACCAAGCACCAACAGTGATAGCAACTCATCTCCCCCAGCTCCGTTATCACAACTGAGCACAGCACACGCCGCGGCATTAAAGACTCGGGAAGCCTGAGGAACGCGAAAGGAGCCAGACACTGAGCACACGCACGTGTGACGTTTTGTGGACGCGACGTGTTTTCCGCTCTTACCACCGCCAGCCAGGATAGTCCGATTGTGACTTTGGGCTGCATCACTCCATATCAACCACCATCTTACTCGGCGCACCCAGAACTCTTCCTGTTACCCACCACCACCTTGATCGCCAGCTTACGATGAAGATCGCCATCCTCACCTCGGGCGGCGATAGCGCAGGGATGAACGCCGCCGTGCGTTCCATAGTCAAATGGGGCATCCTCAAGTGAGTCTCTCCTTCCCCTCTGCCTCAGGAGGCGCGACACTAATCCCTGGTGGACAGAGGATGCGAGATGTGGATCGTGCGCGAGGGCTACGAAGGGCTCGTGCGGGGCAACACGGAGCACGCTGAGCAGGAAGCCCGCGAGGCAAACGCCGCAGCTGCGGAGCAGGTCGAGGAGTCGGTCAAGGACATGGAGCTCAAGACCGAGAAGAACCTGCTGCACAACCTGCGATTTGGCGATGGCGACCTCCTGCGCGATGGGACGAGCGAGTTTGTGGGTGGAAGGACGCTCAAGGGGAGGTATATCGTACGAGTGGGGTGGGATGATGTTCGTGGGTGGTTCTCTGAGGTAAGTTGACGTTTCTTTTTCTCCTTGCTTGTTTTCGGTCTTCGGATTGGAGGCTATATGCACGAGAGCGTGTCATGGTTTTCGGGAACAAACATCCTGCCCTCTCCATCTTGCTATTCTTCTTTCTTCTCGATCAGGTGGGGCAGCTTAGTTGAAATGGGCCCGATTTCGGAGGGGTGTTCTGGAATTCCTCCAAAGGGCCTCTATTCCCTCGATGAAGACGGAACAAAACATTCGGCTCTGCGATGCATGGGTTCATTGATCCGGCTCGTTCTCTCTTTTAGGGCGGAACTCTCATCGGCACTGCGCGTTCAGTCGCGTTCAGGTCACCAGAAGGACGTCGGGCGGCCGCGTTCAACCTCATCAAAGAAGGCATCGACGCGCTCGTCGTGTGCGGTGGTGACGGCTCGCTCACCGGTGCGGACATCTTCCGCTCCGAATGGCCTTCGATTATCAAAGCACTCCGCGATCAAAGTGATACCGTCCCCCTCCCCCTTCTTGACTTGGCTCAAACAAACCCGTACAGACCAGATCACCGAACAGCAACTCGAGAACCACTCGCACCTGCGGCTCGTTGGCCTCGTCGGGTCAATCGACAACGACATGTCGCTGACGGACTTGACGATCGGCGCACCGACGGCGTTGCAGCGCATCTGCGAGGCCATTGACAACATCAACTCGACCGCGTCAAGCCACTCGCGCGCGTTCGTCGTCGAGGTCATGGGCCGCGACTGTGGGTGGTTGGCTTTGTTGGCTGGGGTAGCGTACGTCCCTGTTCTACTTATTTCACTTCGGTTTGAACAGAATGACCGATTGATCTAACCATCTTTCTGCGATTAGTGGTGGTGCGGACTTCATCTTCATTCCCGAACGCCCGCCCCATGTCAACCCTTGGGAGGACGAGATGTGTGCTCAGATCCATCGTGTCAGTGTCTTCCCTTTCAGGTTCCTCGTCAATACTTTGTCCTTACTGCTTTCGTGCAGCACCGCGAAGTAGGCAAGCGCAAAACCATCGTCATCGTTGCCGAAGGCGCGCACGATAGCGAGCTCAATCCCATCCGCGCCGAATACATCAAGGACGTCCTCACTGAGCGCCTTGGGCTCGACACGCGTGTCACAACGCTTGGGCACACCCAGCGAGGAGGACGGCCGTGTGCCTTTGACAGGATCTTCGTCAGTCTGTCTCCTATCCTCGTTCGTGGAATGTTATTCAATACCGTCGTTTTGTCTACAGCCTACTCTCCAAGGAATCAACGCCGTCGAGGCGCTCATGGAGGCGGCTCCCGGTACGCCGACGTACATGATTGGCATTCAGGAGAACAAGATTACCCGTGTGCCGTTGATCGATGCTGTCGAGATGGTATGGCAGTCTCTATCTCTCCGGGTTTTCTTTATTAATGGGCTGCATAGACTAGAGCCGTAGGGAAAGCGATCAAGGAACACGATTTTGACAAGGCGCTCGAGCTCCGTGGAACAGAGTTCCAGGAAATGTTGCAGAGCTTCCAGGCACTCTCATCGTTCCCTGAGGAGAGTTCGAAGTTGCCCGAAAAGAAGGTAACGTTCATTTGTTTAAATTGAAGATCTTCGTTTTGACTCGATTTTAGAGGATGATTATCGGTATAATCCAGTGAGTGAATGCGTTTACCAAGAGGCATACTTCCTTCTAACAACGGACACTAGCATGGGTGCTCCAGCTGGAGGCATGAACGCCGCAACGCGTGCCGCCGTCCGGTACTGCATCAAACAAGGCCACCGCCCGCTCGCCGTGCACAACGGCTTCCGCGGACTGCTCGACGACAACGTCTCCGAGCTCACCTGGCTCGGCGTCGACGCCTGGGCACCGCGCGGGGGCTCCGAGCTCGGCACGAACCGTACCCTCCCTTCCATCGACCTGGGCGCCATCGCCGCCAAGTTCCAGAACTATAAATTCGACGGATTGTTGATGATTGGCGGCTTCGAGGCATTCAATGCGCTGATGATCCTCGAGGAGGGCAGGAAATATTACCCTGCGTTCCATATCCCGATGACGCACCTGCCTGCGACGATCAGCAACAATGTGCCGATGACAGAGTATAGTTTGGGCAGCGATACGAGTTTGAACGCGCTTGTGGATGCGTGCGATGCGATTAAGCAGAGTGCGAGTGCGAGCAGGGATCGGGTGTTTGTTGTTGAGACGCAGGGAGGGAAGTGCGGGTATATCGCGACGATGGGTGCCCTTGCTGTGAGTTTTGATTTAGATTTCGTGGGTCTGTATGCTGACCGTTGGGAAGGTTGGCGCGAGCTTGGTCTATACGCCTGAGGATGGGATGGGGCTGGATATGTTGAGAAGAGATGTCCGATTCTTGAAGACGAGATACAGCTTAGATCTCCCGGGAAAGAGCGAGGGTCGTTTGGTTATCAGGTGTGTATTTTTTTGTTATATCTTCCTTTCTGCTGCAGTAAAATTAATCATTGTATTGCAGAAACGAGAGCGCCTCGCAAGTATACACGACGTCAGTGCTCACAAAGATGTTCATCGAAGAAGGCGGATCACTGTTCGACGCACGTTCTGCCTCCTTGGGACACACGCTACAGGGTGGTGTCCCTTCTCCTATCGATCGTGCACGAGCAGCGCGTCTATCGCTCAAGTGCATGGCGTTCATTGAAAAGCACCACGAGATTCTGTCAAAGACGCCCCCACACAAGTCGCGCCATGCTGAACCCGAAACTGCAGCGATCATCACCATCCAGGCGAACAGCATCAAGATGGTCCCAGTGACGGAGATGGTGCACCATGCAGATATGACGAACCGACGAGGCAAGATGAGCTGGTGGATGGACGTGAAGAACCTGGTTGAGCAGCTGGCGGGCAAGCCTCAATTCTTGGGCATCCCAAAGAACTATCCCTTGACGGGCGAACCAGTCAAGATTTGAAGACCAACAATAAAGATTTTGTAGTATAGTGTTGTAAGTAGACCACAAGAAATACAAAGTGAACAAGGCGCGTTGTCTCAGATTGTTTAATGAGCCGGCGTGGGAAGAACGCGAGGTGTGTTGATGGTTGTTGACGACACGGGTTGATCAGACCCAACACGCACATTACTTTTCCCCCGCTAGCAGAATGGTCGCCCGTCCTCCGCTCCCCCTCAGGTCCGCCAATCCACATATCAAGGACCACCGTGCGTCGCATCCTCACCTCCCTATTCCCTATACTGACTCTTCCGCAGTAAACGCAGCATCTCTCCCGCCTGTGAAATACCAGATCCTCCACTGCCAAGGCAAGGAGATCCTCGTTCGTCCATCTCGCCCCCTTTCTCCGCGTCCGATGCTCACACTGCCCCCTCTTCACAGGTAGGACGCCTCAAAATCGAAACACCCACCGTATGCCACTCCCTTTCTCCGATACCGCTCATCTAGATCTGACACTTCACTCGCAGGAGTCCGGCCATGCTTTCATCCTCCGCAGATTCGACACCGGCGCCGTCAGCCTTACCACCATGTTTCGTGCCGCGTTTCCCAACGCCTCTGACTACGAGGAGAAGGTCGAGATCCAGTGGGTGAAGGAGCACCATGATCTCAGCGGGAACAACGGGTCGACGAAGGATACACACATCACCCGTCTCGCTGGTACCTGGGTCAGCCCGCAGCTGGCGCTTGAGCTTGGGAAGGCGTACTCCCTCGGAAAGATCATCAATTCGGTCGTCGAGGCGGTTCCTGATCCTACGGCGAACTACAGGAGGTCGGGGAAGGCTGCTGCTGCCGCCAATTCGGCCAACACCAATGCCACTCCTGCTGTGCCACCCCCAGCCACGACGACCACAACGATGACCGTCACCGAGACTGTAACGGCTGCCACGAAGGTCGAGGTTACGAAGCCCCCATCTGCCTCCAAGTCGCTCCCAACGCCATCGCCAACTGCTGCGAACCCTCCAGCTAAGCGCCGGAAAGAGTCGTCTCCTGTGCCATCGCTCAGCCAGAGCAGTAAACCACCATCGCGAGCGTCACCGTCTCCCATCAAACCCGCTCCTCCTCGCCGATCGGCACGCACGAAGAGCCCGGCGCCACGCCCCATCGTGCCCCTCACCTCTGTGACCCGGACGCCAAAGGCACCCCGTTCTGCGAAGAAAGACCCAGTGGCCTCCACGTCTCACACCCCAGGCGGCACGGAACTTGCCACCGTAGATGAGGAGAACCTGCTCGTAGAGGACGGCGTCACCGGGTCCGAGCTGCACGACGAGGACATCCGGGAGCAACGGAAGCTGATCAGGGACCTCAAGGCCAAGCGGGACGCTGCCAAGGCTGCTGTCCTCGCAGAAGAGGAGGAGGAGGACATGGATGTCGCTGAGGAGACGTCTGGAGGGAAGAAGCGAGAGCGGGAGGACGAGGAGAAGCCGTTGCAGTTCGAGTTCAAGCAGCCGGAGGGGGAGGAGCGGGCTATCGCGACGAACAGGCGGGTGAGTCGGTTCCACCTGGAGCCGAGGACCAAGTCGTTCGCGTGGGGCGTTGCTGCGTTTGCCATGGGCATGGGTGCTGTGTGAGTGCTCTTTCTTATATCGTCAAACGTTGCTGACCTCTGGTATCACAGGACTTTCTTACCCAACTTCTTCTAAGAGGAGGCGTACAGGTCCTCGAGACTCTGTCGTTTGTTTATCTGTGTTTTCACCCAGCTCTTCCTCGTTTTCCTTCACGGCTCGTCTATCTATTTCACTGCTTCCTCCTCGTTAGTGTTGGTGTTCTTAACGTACTAGTAATGTGGTTGTTATTTCTGTGTACATCTTATATCGCCCTCCTGTGACGCGTACCCTTTTTTCACTTCATGGATCTCGTGGCCGAGGAAGTACGTACCCACCTCGTAGACGTCGTTGCAAAGTCCTGTTTGTCTTATTGTTTTCACCCTTCCATACTTGACTTTGTTCTGGGTTCGTGGCGTGTTTCGTGTTGCATTTCCTATGGCTTTCGTTGTCCTTTATTTCAATGCATTTTTACTTATTAGTTCCAATGTACAAACTTGAAAACTCCCATCTCCTCTGAAGAGTCAGTAATGGATTGTGGCAATAATATTGTAAGTACATGCTCGTTAGATGATTCGCTCCTCGAAGATTCTGATTGCTAGTTCTTCCCAATCCCAGAACCTGGCCTGCACATCAAGACACCACCAGTAGCATACAGGCCCGTGACATAAAGTGCCTTCGACTCTGGATCGAACAAACCCGTCGTCGAACCACCAAACCCGCGCTCGCTCTCGATCCCGTGGCTCTGGAACAGCGTCTTCAGGGTCCACTCCGCACCGTCCTTCGTTATCTTTGTGTTCGTCGACACCGCTGCCTCCAAATCAAAGCTCGCCTCAGGTTTCGCGTCCTTCTCCTTGGGCAGGATGGCAACAACCCACGAGCTGGCTGACGCCCCGGTCTTGTTGGCTGCGACGGCTGTGAGGTCGGGGAAGTTGGGATGGCCTGCGACGACGAGGGCTTCTTTGTGGTTTGGGGTGAGGCCGGGAGTGTATCGGATGTTGTCGGGGGAGAAGGGTACAGTCGCGACATATTTCTTGCGCGAGAGGACGGACGTGGCGGGGTCGCGCTCGAACACTGTGATTTGGCTGAGGGAGGTTGAGACGATGGCGGCCTCCTTGCCGGACTCTGAGATGGCGATGCCGTTGGGGAAGGCGATGAATGGCTTTGCCAGACTCACTTCCGCGATAGCATCGGACGACTCTGCTGTGTTCAACTCGACGTGCAAGACGAAGCCAAGCGGCAAGCCGAGCACTGACTCGATGACCGGCAGAACATGACCCACAATCGGCAGCCTCCTTGTCATCAAATGGTCGTTCGACACATAGAACGCGTCGGGGCCCGTCAGCGCGAGCCCATTCGGGGAGAGGAACCACCTCGAGCTGATCGTGCGCACGTACACAGCCTCCGTCGGCGCCTTTGGGTCGAGCACGAACTGCTCGATGACCGTGCGCTCCCTTGCATGGTTGATAACGTACAAATTCGACTTTTCCCCCGCGCGGGACGGCCAGACCTCCAGGCCCAGGGGGTGGAAGTCGTGCCCTGCCGGATAGCCCTTGAGATCGAGCCGGTGGGCTCTGTTCATAGGTACGTTTGATGCGAGAAGACGTGCAGCCTGTTTCTTCGTCGGATGTGCGTCTGCGCCTGTCCCTGTGGGCGGAACGTAGATCCACAGCGCCCCGCGCGGGTTGGGGTCGCGCATCGGGCCCATGACGGTGTTCCACGACTTGCGGTTCGCATCACAGCTCAGTATCACGGGCCGCTCGACGACCTTGCCCTGCACGTCATGTAGCTCCCAGAACACGGCGTCCTCGCAAGAGTTGAGCGTTGGTGCGTCAGCCGGGTCGGCAGCGAGTGTATTGAGCGTTGTACAGTCGGAGGCGTAGTCAGCGCCGGCGATGTAGCCTGAAGGAAGCGGAGACCGGATGAGGATGCAGTTCTTGATGAGGGCCCCGGAGCGATAGAAGATGATGCCCTGGGGTGTTCGAGATTGCTCAGTGGGCACTGCGAAGGCGAGAATTGCATAGGAGAACTCACCAAGGCCAGGACAACTAATGCCAGCGTTCGCTGTGCTGTCATTGCTGGGCGACTATACTATGTCCGTCACAGCTTCTTCAAGTTGAATGCTGGCTTCCAGTCTTCGACTTGGAAGAAAATGGCACTCCTGGGTGGTGGGAGGGCAGAGCAGGCAGTACAGAGGAGAAGGGGGGTTAGAATAGACTGTGGGTGCAATATAAGAACCGAACCTTATTCATGTTTTATGTCTCACAGCTTGGTCCTGCCGTTCTCACGACGCGACGCGTCATGTTGAACAGTTTTTGATACGGTTGGACAGTTCCGCCGTTCCGAGCCAACAGAGTGAAGAAATAAAAAGAGATCCTTGTCTTGAACTGCTGTGAAGAAAGAGGGCAGAGTATTACTGACGTCGAACGACAGCGTCGAGTTTTCTGCCGCTATGTGCCGCACCTATTCGGGGATAACTTCACGTGCTTCTAACCGCGGCCCGCTTCCTGATCGCTTAAGTCATCGATCGATGGGTGAGCGCTATCGATTCGTGTTGATGCATACTGTAGATGACCGGCATCTCGGTCACTCTACAGTCACCTAAAAATTGCTCGCTGGGTTTGGGGGTTTCGAATAAAATAGCAGTACTACTCAATAGGCAAGCATCTGAAGTACCTGTGCACCAGTTATCAGAAATTTACGGGAAGGTTTGAGGCCTCCATGAATATTTTATTCTGATAGGTCAAAATCGGTCAAAACCAGGAAGTCGGCCAGGCCCCGAGACTAGACCGATTTGTATTGGTCCCGTACACCGGCTGTAACCAGGGTCAACAGTGCTTAGTAAGCTGATGATAAGATAGTTGTCGGAATACGAGGACAGTACTCGGCCACCTTGAATTGTTCTTCAAAGTTGGTCTGACCTACGGGAAAAAAAGCTTCCAATAAAAGTCAAACACCTCTATCATTATCTGGTCCCCTTATTTCATGATACCTTGCAACTTCCCTTGAAGTATTTGATTTGTCATTTCTTATCACTCAAAACGAGGTTTTCTCTTTACTTTGTGTCTCATGCTCGAAAGAAATTTGCAAAAATTAAAGAGACTTCTTTCCTAAGCACCTATCTGGGGCACTATTCTTTTGATGCCTCAATTCATCCCCTAGAGGCTTCGTCACAATATAAATCACCCGGAACAGTCCAACCCACCTCTAAAATGATCTTCCTTCTAATTTTCAATATTGAAAGTGCAGGAATCCGTCCACACGAGATAAAATAACTTGATTATACATTAATTATGATCTACTCCTTAGTTCCAAAGTATTTTTCCAGCAGCCAGTCATGTCGTTGAGAAAAGCCCTCCGGAACCACCAGAAACAGGTTTTCAAATAAGGAAATTGGGTGTCACGCATCACAACAGCCAAAGAGAGGCTCATTTCTCCACGAGGAAAGATTATCTATTCATGAAAAAATGGAATTCCGTTGCTCTTGTACAATTGTACCTGATTATGCAAAAAGAATTGAGTGAAACGAGCAACTGTGCTGTCCACAAAGGCGATGACCGAGTTGTTGGTGTGACCGAGTAACCGGTTACGTACAGTATGCATGATGCCCTATGTGGGCTAATTCAGAGTTCCGACAAAGAAAGCATATTTTCGAAGACGCGATGCTATCGAAATGGTACGTGATTAGAATATCTATATCTCTTTGGGATGAAACGTGAGCGGGCCAACGTAGGCTGGGAATACGACCGAGGTGTCAACAGGACACCTTTCCTCCCCGGAGACGGACTCGGACTTCAAGTTTACAGCGCTTTCCGACTGTAATGAGACTCCGACATTTTTTCCCGCGCGTGACGTACGTCATTTCCTTTTTGGGAATAGTGGTATTCGAGCCGCTGCACCGCCGCGTTCTCGTTCTTCATCTCTTCCTCACTCGCACACCACGCATATATCCATAGAGGATTCCAGCGACGACATCTACGCTAGGGATCCCTCTATTTCCAACTCGGAACTGCTCAAATCCGTGTTTGACGAGCTCGACAGGCGTGATGTAGTGGACACGAGCCCGTCTATCTCTGCCTCCACAGCGGGAAAGCCCAAAGAAGACTTGTCCGAGGAAAAGGGTGCGTCGGAGTCTTCAGAAGATGAAGGCGAGCCATGAGTATATCCTCAATCCTTCTTGTTGACCAATCTGGTGATCAGTTGAAGTTCCTTCCATTGTGCCCAGAGTTCTTTCAATTGCGATTTTCTGGAGAATCTTCCTCATACTAAGTCCTACATCGTCCAATGTATGGTGAAGCGCTAAGATTGAGATATCAATATTGTGTTCAACCGACAACCAGAGGACGAGCTCGTCGAGATAGAGATCTGCCTCCACCTCATAGAGTGATTGAACAGCAGTCAAAACAGCGCGGGTGATAATTCGAGCACCTCCTTTGAGAGAAGACTGTGGCTGCGTCATTGAACCATGCTCCTCGAATGTCTTGTTCCACCGGTAGACGCTTGATCGAGATATCCAAAGTGCATCAACTTGAACAATGTCAGGTATGTCCCGGCCATGATTGTAGAGGCTGAGGGCACACTCCTTGAGGTCAGTGCTGATTCTATGGTTTACCATGGCCGTGAACGGTTACTGGAGTGAGAGGGCGAGGGGGAAGCGAAGCACATCCTCCCTCGCACCAATGAAACACGCCCCGAGGCGAACGCGAGGGCTGTTCCGAAAAAGGAAATGACGTACGTCACGCGCGGGAAAAAAATGTCGGAGTCTCATTACAGTCGGAAAGCGCTGTAAGAAGAGACCTTAATTTTAAGAATTTCTCGAAGGCGCACAATTGTGGTTCCGTGATACGATGAATATTATTGTGCGCCACATTGTCCTCCGACTCGGAGTTGCTAGAGTCGACGCACCGGAAGGCGATGTCCAGGTTCTTTTACATTCGTACCCCTGGATCCATTGATCATCCGCGCGTGTCAGGTTTCGCGATACCTTCGTCACAATCGCGGAATGGAAGGAGAAGATATAAGCAACCTTCAATGGGGGGGTCAAGTATTCTTTCATCTGCTATCTTCTTACGACCACTATGGTACACGCGCGCTCTCAGTCTCTCTACTCAACCGCAGGCGCCGGGCTGCTCGGGACCTACCTTTTTACAGCCTTCATCATTGGAGAACGACTCTGCTTTTCCCTGACGTAAACAATCCCCAGGTTATACGGTTTGACTCTTCTCCAAGCCTCTCTGTACTTTCACAAGTACTGCAGAAATGAGGAGCGCAATGTGCGCATTCTGGTAGGCCGCCATGATACGATATATAATTCATATAGCCTACCCAAATCCAGCAATTTCTGACACCTCTTCTCGTCTGGCAGGTCTCTGTGATGATCACGGGCTTTGTCACGGTCCTTGTTCAGGAATTTTATGCACATCGTGCATGGATAGTATTCAACTTGATTGGGTTCATTAGCGGAGACGAACTGACCGGCTTTGTTTTATAGTAAGCGAGAAGAGACTATGGACTATAGGAGGAGGCTGCTGTTTTATTTGATCACCCGATCCGAATTTCGTGTCTCATGGGATCAGACAACAATTTGTAATTGAGTACACGTGTTTCGAACTTGGATGCTTGCTGTCCTTTCTTGGATAGGCTTGCTGTCCTTTCCTTAGCTACCGTAATCTCTAGTGAATAAGGTGGGTCAGAACCGATGGTAGTCTCAAGCCTTGATCGATGGTAGTCTCGTAGCTTTAGGTATGAGACCCTTGGCACAATTCAGTTGCGCCCCATCATCATCATTTGAATTTCTATTTATGGATCAGACTAAATACAGAGCATGATCTCGTCAAAAGGAAGGACCACTCTGACCTCGACTTTATGCCGATTCGTTGAGAATTCCCGCTCTCCTCACGTCTCGGGTTTCACGACTTGGAAAAAAAAAAAAAAAAAAAAACCGGGCTGCAGACGACGAGCAGCGCTCGATAGTTGGGAAAAGCACTGCCCACCTTCGTTCGTAAAAATAAAACCAATATATAATTGTCTCTCAATTCCGAAGTCAGACCTTCCTTGCCTGCCATTTATCCCAGCTCCCCTTCGCGATCTGCGATTCCAACCATCGGCCCCTGGTTGATTGCCTCGTACCTTTTTACGATGTTCGTCATCAAGCTTGAGGTCTGAAAAGACTTCTGACTTCTCTTCCCCCCAGATTGTACGGTCTCACACTCTTCCAAGCGTACTTATATGTTCGCAACTACTGGGGACGCGACAAGCGCTACGTTTCCGTTTTGGTACGCCGCTCACGAGGACTCACGAGGTGAGGGTCCATGGCTCACAATCCTTTCATGTGGCTGTTCTTATGTGAGCTTCCTTGAATCAGGCTTCGTTTCACGAGTGTGGACGAATCACATTTCAATGTAGCGCTCTAGATACTGCAGAGCTCGCAACAATCGCGCATTGGATGTGGTATTATGTTGTCGAAAATTACAATAACCCGCAAGCCTTAATGACGATACAATGGAGTGTCTTGGTGCGCACCAAAATAATCTTGCCTCAGGGTATTTTCTCACTTGCTGCTGATCAGGCTTCCATTGTGCTTACGGGTGTTATCGCGTTCGTTGTCCAAACATTCTACGCGTACTGTGCATGGATACGTAAGCCGGTTCCTGCCACTCACGAGCGGATTGATGATATTACACTTGACTGCGTCTTTTCTTGACAGTAAGCGAGAAGAAATTATGGGCGATTCCCATCCTAATTATTCTGTGCGGCTTGGCATCTCTTATATCTGTCTCCGGTAAGCAGATGAGGATGACTTCGCACTACTATTTGATGCAGGTGGCTCATGATGTCGATCCAATCCCATAGTATATTATGCTTTGCTATACAAGGAAGGGCCATTCAACCATTCCTCCAAGTTTACGGTGAGTCGCCCAGTTTCAAGCCACAGGGCCTTTTAGAGTGAACGCTATCATGGCAGGGTGTTCTAGGGATGCGAGTGAGCTATGGACTAACACTTGCTGCCGATATTATGATCACTTGTACTATTACCATCCTCTTGATGACGCGGCATAAGGCTGGGTTGAGCATAACCCAGAGGTGTGTCGCGTCAATCTCTGCTACCAGAATTCTCATTGACGCCACCCCACCAGGACTTCCGAGTTAGTGAGCAAACTTGCCCTCTATACCATCAGCGCAGGACTGATTCCAACATATGTATTCGCTCACCTCCAGCATGAATTTGTTCCACTCATTGGATCTATCAGGGTATTTTGCACGACTTCTCTCATTTTGGGCATAGCACTGCCAGATACGTACTATGAGTCCTTGCTTTCCACCCCCCTCAGTGGGTGTTACATCAATTCAATGCTCGCCTCTCGAATCGAATCTCAACTGGAAAGCGGAGACGTAGTTAATATTTATACGAAGCGATCCTGAGTAGGTCCGGTTACCGTTCTTCAGATCTGTGGTGCCATAATTTTGTTGCAACCTTATCTCTGGAACTTCTAGGTGGCACGCCAGTCGAGACAAACAGAGTTGCGTGCAACGTCGTAGTAAGGAGGAATCAAGGGGTGGTCGCACCAGCCAGCTGGGCTATTTTCTGACTGCAAAGGTGTAATTCTGAGCGAGACGGACTAAAAGGAAGAACATGAAGGGGTCAAGTCACCAGATATGACAGAGGGTGAATTTCTCGGCCACTAGAGATATCAATCGGCCTTCGGGACGACCTTCGCTCCTGAAAGGAAAGTCCGCTAGGCTATTTTTGCCTTCAGTTTTCACGGTCAATCTTCGTGATCCCTCGAGGCGTCGAAGTCGAAGGTGCGAGATCGATTGCTGATGAAAGCGAGTAGTGTAGTAAGAATAGGCTGATACATGGGCGCCGAACAGCAGTATTGACCGTCCTCGTCGGGTGCACCTTCAGACGCCTTGCGCTCGTTCAATCCATGGGGGCCTGATTAAGGGAGTCCAGCCAGTGTTCGACATTTTGACAATTTGGTTTTGTGAGAGACAGGACGGAGCAAGGCGAAGAGACATAGACAGTGCGATCCAAGAATGATCCGGGCTGCTGGACACATGGACACATGCCCAACACCTGCCAGGATAGCATATGCGACAAACGCGTGAAAAGCCAGGAAGCACATAGTACTTGGGCGTGATGGATGCGTATCACTGAACAAGGACTCTTCAGAGGTGGACTGAACGAAAGGTTCAGGAGGGCGTTGTGTAATGGTAAGAAGCTTCGTTGAGTCTGAAACAAGATGGCGTCGAGCGTAGATGGCTGATGGAATGGAAAGTGAAGAAGTTAAAGACGTAAAGGAACAACAGTTGAAGCGTGCGCTCACCCAGTCCACCTTTTGTTTACACTTTTCGGCCACGGGCAGATCCATATCCCCCAGGATCGTCTGTTGGGTCATGGGTGGCGCAGGCGCTTCGAATTCGTATAACGCCAGAGCAGGCGTCTTCAGTTGTTTCATCATTTTCCTTCAGAAGTCTTAAACGTTGAGCATCCCTCCGACCATCATGGGGTGAAGAAGCCGCAGGCAACTGGTTCGGTCGTCGTATTCATCGTGGATTGCAGCCTTGGGCTTCTTCGCTATCGGATCGTATGCGCAGAAGATCAGTTGAGGCGTTGTGGGACATTCTATAGCCTACTTGAGTTCCCTATGCAAAGGTGCACCAGGGAGTACGGGCGTCTGGGACACTTCGGCCATGCAAGCATCAAGTTCTAGCTCGAGGTCGCCTAGGAATTGCCATGACTAGCCCGCCAAAGGAGCTTTCATGGACTGTGCATGATCCAGCATGAATTTTAATGATATCGGTATCAATCAATGTCGGACGACCCAACTTTCCCTGTGCCCCACATTACGAGCTATGTTTACTTGCCTCCAGATTGGAGGTTGATATCTCGGTCCAAACGGCCAGGCGCTGTCCAGAGTCATCGCGTCAGTAGTCAGCAGCGAAGGAGGATGTTGGGATGAATGAACGCCAAGGAGAGTTTACCCCGTCTGAATAGTCATTTGACCGGAATGTAGACATATGGGTCGAAATACACTCATCGCTATCGCCGAGTAAGGGAGGTGTTGAGGCGGAAGTGCCCTGTTCACATGGCAGCGGAGGTGAAAACGGCCACGGCGAGTCGACCGCCCGGAACGCTGGGCTCCGGGCGCATTTCTGGCTCTGTCCCCTTCCGTCACCATCCCTTTCCCCGAAAGCGGTTTTTCTTCGCGAAGCCTTTTCCCAGCGGTCCCACATTCGTTTTCACCACAGACTACCGTTTCTTTCACACCTTGACACGGCATTGCCATCATCGTGCGCACGCCCAGCCAACTGTCGTTGTCTCCTTACTGCTTCTGTTCTCGACATCGTGTGGCTCGATGTTTGTATCCTGTTCTATGTCCTCTTGAATCCCTTTTCTACTCGCTTCCGAACGCTGGTCCCTTCTCCCTGTCTTCCTATCTCCCTGCGTTCCCCGTTCCCCGACCTTTGAACGGATACCGGAAAACCACCTGCTCTATTCTCGCTTTCCTCCTTTCGAGCCCTCAGTTTACGACGTATCTACCCGCAACATGTCTTCCCCAAGCCCTGTTCACATCAAGGATACCTTCGGTCCGTCAAGTGCGAGTTTCTTTACGTGCCTTGATGACTTATCTTGACCCAGGCGCTATCTTCATTGGTGCTTTGGTTACAATGACCATCTACGGGATCACGACCCTACAGGTGCGTCCCTTACTTTAACTTATGAACGGTGTCTGAAGTGTGGACTCGGCCAGGCCTATTTCTATTATTTGTCATTTCCTCAGGATGGAATAAAAACTAAGTTATTGGTGAGTCGAAGCTGTTGTCGGTGGACTTTCGGTCGCTGGACACTGACAGCGTTGCAGGTCGCCTCCATCTGGTTCGTTCGTCGTTCGTGCTGGCGACAACTTGAGGGCCGAGTCTAACTTGTTGGTGTTGTTCAGGATTTTGGATACTATTCACGCCATCTTCAGTGAGTGAAATATCTCCCATCGTCCACTGGATACGCACTAACCCGGAAAAGTGTGTCATGCCCTACATTACTATCTCGTACGATTCACCCTCGCCCCCTTGTCGGAGCGGCACCCACTGAATCCCCTTGCTCTAGATCGACCAGTTCGGGAATGCAGCAGCTCTACGAGACGGGACCTGGTAAGTAACGTACTACATCGCAATGACACGAGGCTAACCTGTCTGCAGGACAGTATTTGTGAGCACTTCTAACAATGGCCGCGGTCAATTGGAGAACTGAAAGGGTTGTTCCAAAGATGTCAATAGCAATCAACGTGAGTAACCTCTCTATTGATGATCCACGCCCGTGTCAAGCCTGAAGGACAGGTGATTATGGCATTCATCGTCCAATGGTATGCATCATATCCTCCTCCTTTAATGCGTACCGAATGACCCCCTTTCAAACAGCTTCTTCACACAACGGATATTCAAGCGTTCGTCAAAGCTTGCTTGTACTGCAGAACAATGTGTTGATCGCCCTGAATTGCTGTAGTAAGTCCACTAGATCGACGGTGGTGGATTGCTGGCATCATCGGGTTTTTCGTATTTGCGCATTTCGGTGAGCCCCGCTCCCTCTATGAAGTAAGGGGAAGTTCTGACGGTCTTTGATTCACTAGTATTCGGAATTCGTAAGCATTTGTTCGTCTACCCCTTCGCTCATTGCGTGCTCATAAGGCCGTCTCAGAAACTGTTGTTTATCTGTGCGCAGTCAAGCCCTGCTCCAACTTATCTACACGCTAACATCCTCCGTAGATTCATCAAGAAGCAATTTTCCAGGCTAAAGGAGGTCGCGGTATGTTTCTGACTGGCTGTATGCGCTTCCTATATCTTGTTGATCTCCATATCTCCAGCTAAATAATGCTCTGCCATTCGGGATCAGTGCAATCATATCAGACATTACTATTGCCGCCGCTCTTTGCATGCTCCTACGGAACAGTCGGACGACCTTCGAGGACACCAACACCGTCATAAACAGGCTCATAATCTTCGCCATCAATCGGTGTATTCTTACATCGTAAGTCGCCATCGTTTCGTGAGCATAACTATGCTTGATATTGACAATTTGCAGCGCCATGGCTATTCTTGAGACAATTGTATTCACCGTACTCCCCAACTCCTTCTACTCACTCGCAATAGATTTCGTCATCGGAAAGCGTGCGTGCCACCTCTTACGATAACGACTAAATTCAGCTAATGAGGTGCTCCATCGGCGAAGTGTATGCCAACTCATTATTGGCCGTTCTAAATTCGCGGGCTCGCCTGCGGAGTGGGACAACCCAAGAAGAGTCAAGTGCCACGGAGATGTCGCTGAGGTTCAACGTGACCTCCGCTGTGGCGAACCACCAAACGAGCCTGCTTCAGGTAGGTGTCCGGCATCCTTCGGGCTTCGGTTTGTCCCAATGGGTCCCTCTAGGTCCGCACACGGGACAGAGACAGCCTCAGACGGAGTAACATCGCAGACGAAGAGAAGGGAGATCAGCGGATAGTAACGGTCAGCGTAAGTGAACCCAACGGAAAGGAGCGTTTCATTCGAGTTGCATTAATTGACCTTCTATTCGTAGACGACCGCGAGCAATCACTCAAGAAAGGACGGCCGAACGCTGGACGAGGGTTTGGCTCTGTAACAAGTGTACTATAGGCTATAGATAGCTGGAGAATTGAGTGGGTTGGAGCGAAATCACGCCAGCTGAGAGGGAGCATATGACTGCGGTGTGTCGATTATGAAGGCCAGAGGCTGGCTGAAGATGTCCTGTCATCGGGGTCAACATCCTTTTCCTGGCTACGTACTGGGCTGTTGCGACCGATTCTTTTAGTCTTTTCTCACTCTCATCTGCTCTCTGCGAAGTGGCTTTTACGCTGGTGTTGGAGTTGTTCCTGCTGCTCCCTATTTCGGTAACTGGCATACCAAAAACGGCTGGTCCTATAAAGGTCTGCAATTATGTACAGGGGTGGATGTGCATCTAATCATCGAGCCATGAGTTATTCTCTTCTGGTCGTTGAGAACTTCAACTGTAGGACGAGTCTCGAAGTACTTCATGTCAGTGAAGGCATGGCCTGTCAAAGGGAAGCAGTAGGCGAGAGCAGGTAAAACATTCTGTCATTACGTTTATCTGAATTGTCTGCGAAAAGCTAATTGAAATCCAGTGGCACTCAAGCTTGTATTTATCATCCTGCGCTCACTTTGTCATAACGCAGACGGCCTTGAGTGCACTTCTTCCAATTGTCCTGAAAAAGACGGTCGACACGCTTGAGTGTCTGAATCCTGATCGTCCAGCAGGATTATCAACTTGGCCGGGTGGAGGATAGCTATCATGTCCTTTCTCACTGTTGCCTACGGTCAGAGAGCGGTATCACGCAGAGAGACTGCATAGACATACATGTAACTTTACCAACGTCAGTGGCTGTCAATTTCTCCAACTCCCCCCCTTCCAGGCCCTTGCAGTACTCAAGTGGATCGAGCTGAACAACCGTCAGTTGGGCTTCGTGTCCGTGATTGTCGTCTTACCCATTTCAAATCTACCTTCAGGTTGGGGAAGGAGTAATCCGAGGTTGGCGAATATGCACACTGTCAGGGCCTATCGCGGTCATGGGTGTACAAGATGGTCTTCCGGATCCGAATCAAATTTCTCATTGCGTCCGTCCCTGAGTATGGCCATGTTTGGCTTCGCCGGGAAGTGAGGTCACTGGCTGGAGCGGTCCGTCGATGAACTGCATGCACCGCCCGTAGGCTGGTGTCCTTTCTTTCCATCCCCCAATGTCCTCTGCCCCGAGCAGGTTTATCTTCGTTTTCGTCCTCATCCTAAATTTCATCCTCTGGTCGCGCAGTCGCTACGGACAGCCGATCCAAGCCAGCCTGTTCCATGGTGGTGAAGCCAGCCTCGTGAAGCGGATATCGTATGAGCTATCGCAGCCGCAGGGAACGCTAGTATACCCTTCGGAGGACAAGGTGTGTATCTCTTGGCTCTGTTCTATTTGAAACGCATTTGCTCATCCCCGATGTCGCCAGTGTCGCCCACTCGCCTTCCCTGTCGAGGCCCAATGCAAACATGTCCAAGAGGATTGCCCGGAATCCGACACTGTCCTTGACATACACTATCTCCAGTACTATTTCTGCACAGATGCCAAGCTGCGCCCGCTCGTCTTCACGGGCCTCATCTTCTGGCTCATATTCCTCTTCTCCACACTGGGAATCAGCGCATCCGACTTCTTCACTCCCAACCTCGCCACCATCGCTCAGTTGCTGGGACTTGACGAAAACGTCGCCGGAGTTACTTTCCTGGCATTCGGGAATGGCAGCCCCGATGTCTTCTCGACGTTCTCTGCCATGCGTGCCAATTCCGGTAGCCTGGCAGTCGGCGAACTGCTGGGGGCAGCGACGTTCATCGTGTCGTGTGTCGTAGGCTCAATGTGCATCATCAAGCCGTTCCAGGTTAATCGCACACCATTCCTGCGGGACGTCGGCTTCTTCGCTGTCGCCGTGAGTCTGGTACTCTTTACGCTCTGGGACGGCAAGATCTCCGCATGGGAGGCAGGTGTTTTGGTCATCCTGTACCTGGTGTATGTGTTTGCGGTCGTGGTCGGATCGTGGTGGGAACGCAGGCAGGAGCGTAAGCGTCATATGGAGGCTCTTGTTCGTGCGGAGTATGCAGAGGACCAGGTGTTCCCAAGATACACAGATGATCGTGCGTTCGCTATTTTCCCTAAAGCGTTGTATTTACCATATATTCCGCAGCTGTCCCGACTCTCAGCGTCATCCCCCCAACTCCCTCAAGAAACCGAGCAGTATCAGCTCCTACACCCCCCCGCCTACAGATAACTGTACCCCATCAGCGTCATCACTCAAGATCACCTTCTCCCCTAGGCCACCCCGCTCAACTACCATCTTTCTCCCTTGTTGGTGCTCTCGAGTTTCGTGATGTCGTAGCAGCGCTGAAGAGCGAAGCTGCGGGAACATCCTTGGGCATGTTTGAGACGCCAGTGACACCTTACGCTGGAGGGCACTACCACTCGCATCGAACCTCAAGGACGTCTCGCTCTTCTCTGAACTCGAGTATAGACGAAGAGACCCTCAATGGTTTGCAATTAGGCGAGCGACCCTATGCGTCATTGTCCGACCGTGGTAGACATGACCGCGAACGCGAACAGAACGATTTCCTCTCCACAGAGCCAGGCGACTACTTCAACCTGCACACGTCGCCCAGCCAACAATCTATCCCCTCCATCCTGCGCACTCCAGCATCGCCATCAGCAACAATTTCAGATGTCGACACGGAGGAGCAACTTTACACCCCACCAACGAAACGGCAGCGCGTCTGGCGGGCACTCGGGAGCACCCTGCACACGCTCTTCCCTACGTTCCATGAAATCAGCAAGCAGAGCTTCGCATCACAAATTGCGTGCATCCTCGCTGCTCCGGCTGTGCTCTGCCTTACGTTGACGCTGCCCGTTGTGGTGACCCCGCATGAGAATACCCTGGGTTCTCGAGAGAAGAACGCGAATCCCGAGGCCCGACTGGTCGACTTCGAGGAGGAGGGCACCGAGCGGATTCTCATCGCGGAAGAGGAGGTCGAGGAGAACATCCACGAGCTCACGTTTAACAAGTGGTTAACGGCGACGCAGTGCGTCTTGGGACCGTTGTTCTGTGTCGAGGTTCTCTTTGGTAAGATATACTCTGCGTCCTCCGCTGGCTTCTCTGATGTCGACGATCCTTTCACAGGTAGCTCGCCTCGGCTCCTGTGGCTCCTGCTGGGAACCGGGGTAGCTGGTCTAGCTGTTGGTATTCTCGTCCTCTTCTTCTCTGACAAGGGAAGCAGTCCTGCTGCACGTATGGCACGCTGCTCCATGGGCTTCTGCGTAGCCATTGTCTGGATCATGGCCATCGCAGACGAAGTCGTCAACGTTCTTCAAGTACATATCCCCTCTCTGTCTTTCGGCATATCTGCTGACTCTTACTTCCCTACAAACAGACCTTCGGCCTCATCTTTGGTCTCTCTGACGCCATCATTGGTCTGACCATCTTCGCTGTGGGCAACTCTCTAGCTGACCTCGTTGCGAATATGAGCGTAGCAGTACGTATTCGCCGTCCTTCTCGAGTACGTTCTCAACGGCACGCTCCAACAGGTGTTCGCCCCCATTATGGGTTTCTCAGCATGCTTCGGTGGTCCCATGCTCAACATCCTCCTCGGAGTTGGCGTCTCTGGGTCGTACATCATCAGCCAGACGGCAGAACCGTACATCCTCAACATCTCTACGACACTCTTCGTCAGCGGGTTCGGCCTTCTCTTCTTGCTCGCAGCTACGCTGGTCTTTGTTCCGCTCAACGACTACATGCTCACACGAAGATGGGGTGTACTCCTGATTGCGACATACGCAGTGATCATGACCATTAATGTCATCGTCGAGCTCAAGAGTTGATCAAGTTTCTGCTGCTTTCCCGCATTTATGTATTGTTTATGCTATCTTGGACTTATTGCATCTCATCGGGGGCCCTCTGTACACTTCAACTGAATACCACACGCATACATTTGCACAAAATTTATAGACGATTAATCAGCTCTCTATCTTAGTGCAACCTGTTCAAGATTCGTTTTGGTCATAACACTATTTGTCGCATTTCTGTCCTATTCCATGGCGAAAGAAAAGGGTGTATGAACAAAAAAATCCGACCTGCCTGGCTCGAACAGGCGACCTCAAGATGATATGTTATCCAATTACAGTCTCGCGCTCTTCCAACTGAGCTAAGGTCGGCTACGCTTGCAATGCGTCCTCGAGCATTCATATCCGCAAATAAGGGCAGTATCTCCCATTTAAGATAGTAATGTGCTAAGGTAAATAAATAGTGATATGTAGTTTTTGTACAACGAAAGACCCCCCTCAATCCCCACCCCAATCGAAAGAAGAAATACTGTGTCTACAAGAACATCGCGCCGAGAAGACCCAAAACACCCACAATGCCGTAGCTGCCGATGTTGACACGGGATTCGGCTCCCGAAGTGTTGTTGTTTGTAGCTACTCCAGTAGCAGAGGAAGTAGCAGCGGGAGTGGTACCAGCAGCTGCAACGGCCCTCGAGGTGGTGCCAACGGCAACAACAGCAGGGGTAGTGGGATGCCTTCGAAGAGAGATATGGTAAGAGATGGTAAGAGCAAGAATGCCAGGCCGAGACAGCAGAAACGAAACATACGCGGCACCCGGAGCAGAAGCGACGCTGGCGGCGTGGGTGGAAGAGACTGCAGCACCGGCGGGCGCAGAGGCGGACGGCGCACTACCGGCCGAGCCTGTGGAGGTGCCATCAGTCGAGTCTGGCGCGACCGGGACGGTGGCATCAGTGCTACCAGTGATGCAGCTAATGAGAGAATGTTAAGAACAAATATTTTCGTCTGGTAGAGCAGTATGCTACCTTTTATCGGTGCTGGTCTGGACGGTAACGGCATCAGTGAAGGCCGTCAAGCCAGTCGAGTCCTTCAAAGCGAAGGTGCTGAGATAGATGAAGCAGGTCAGCTGTGCGTAAGCATATATCAGGTTACATACACGCTGGTACCCTGAGCAATATCGGAAACCCAAGTGACAGTGTTGCCAGATTGCGGGGGGAATGACTTGAGCTATTCCCAAAAAGTAACATTAGATACCGGATTGGGTAGGCCTGTGACGTCACTCACTGGCTGCGCGCTGGCTTGTCCACCTGTGGCGAGAGGGGGTCAGGAAACCCTGCACAGAATCTCCGAAGGTGTACGAATTATACGTACCAGGGATGATGGTGAGGTAGTATGGCGGAGAACCGCCCTCAAAAGTCAAGAGCGTGGGTTCTGGACTCTGCAAATCAGCCGGTGTCTGTAACTCGGTGGGGAAAAAGAATGCGTACGGCATTGAACCACGCCAATACTGTATGCAAGGCAGGCACGTTAGGTTTATTATACGGCAGTATAAGAAATTTTGCTGACGGGGTATTAATGGTCAAGGCGAGGACCGAAGGGACGAGGGCGACGAGGGCGGCGGTGGCGGCGAAGTACTTCATGGTGCTAGTGTTGTTGGCTGAAAGGTAGAAACGAAAGGTATGAAGGCTGTGAGAGACTCTAGAAAGAAGAAAAGTGGTAGAAGCTGATAAAGAGCGAAGAGCGAGGGCGAGGGACTTATATATGTACCTCCCCAACGATCGGGTGGTCAGCCACAAATATTTGTTCGCCACCTTCGACGATCGAAATTCCACAACCAGTCAACCGCAGAATGGCGGCGGACGACTATAATTATATTGCATGAGGCTTGTAGAGATGCATCAACTGCCATGACACAGAGTATCGAATCCTGAGCGTTTGAGCGTTGAACCGCAGTGGCGGAAGAAGCCCCGATCCTCCGAGTTCAACCCCCTTTAGTCGACGGTTGGGTTGAGGTATCATTTTTGGGTATAGGCGTGTACGCGTCGCTCGTATGAAAGCCGCCACCTCCAGGCCCAGCGCCGTCGACCAAGGTTCGATCCGCGTCAGCGTCAGCCTCAGGCGTCAGCGTTCACGTTCAGCCTCCAGCCTCCTCCACCTAGTCCAAGCTCACAGCCCAATCCAACTGCTCCTCCCACCCGGATTATGCAAGCTCGTATGCCCAATCTTCACAATCTCATGCGTCACCCCTCCATTACCGTCACCCACACCCAGCCTCGCCGTATCCAAGTACAAGTTCTCCCTTGAGTCCGCGAGCGGGCTCGGTGCGCTCATCGCGAACGACGAGAACGATGGCGTGGACGGGAAGCTCCCGCTCTGGGCGAGGAGCTGCTCCTCGGTTGGGCTCGTGGTGAGCGCAGGGACGCAGATGAACGACTCGGCGTGCCATTCGTACCATACTTGCCGCTCGTTCGTCAGTCGCCAGATTGAGACCTGTAGTTCGGAGTTGCTGGGGAGGTAGAGGGGTTCCTATATGCGGGATTTTAGTTAGGCGGTACTGTCTTCGGTTGCATAGAATAAATGGACATTACCTTGAACGGGAAGAACAGAGGGAACCAGCTCAGCATGTCTTTCGATACCTGGTCTTTTCGATGTGGGTGTATGCTAAGACCTACGTTCCCATACAACACCTGGGCGCACAAAGACATGAGGGATTAAATGAATGAAGGCGGACACCTTGGCCCACCGCTTCGAAGTATCCTGCAAGACCACTATATGCCAATTGTCAACACAGCGCATACATGCAGTCAATAGCTCTCCCACGCACTGCAGAGTCCCCGCATGCGGGATATAAAACCGCATCGTCGCCGAGCGCGCATTATGGCTATTCGTGAAAGGCAGCCCTTCAATGCATCAGCTCCTGCTTCTCCTCGACAAGAGCAATACGACTGAAAGGACTCACCTCTCGCATCGAGCACCGCTTCCCTCCTCGGATGCTCAAACTCCCAGCACTCTTGTACCTGCGGGCCACACCGCCCATCGATCGTCGCCTTCGTCCCGCTCAGGATGTTGACTGCCTGGAACATGACGACGTACGGCGTTTCGAGGCTCTTCTCATTCTTTGTCGACCGGGCCTCGTTGTATAGTTTTGACGAGGATAGAGGTGCTAGGTGCGCAGTGTATGATGAGGGTATCGATATTCCATTCGCTAGAAAAGAAAACGCCTCTAGCTAGGAATTATTTGGGAGATGCGTCTGGGACGAACGTTTTAAGAACCTCACTGCCCCGTCGAGACATTCAGGACTGAGCTCATTATCGCCAAACGAGCCCAACAGCTCGCTAACAAGGATGTCCGCCTTCTCGGGTACATCAATGACACGCATGTCGCCGAAGATGAGGTGGATGCTGTTGCCCCACTCTTTTTGCTTTCTTTCCTGCAATCTAATTCCTCTGAGAAATTCATTAATCGGAGAGAGGACGACAATACGTACGTGACGAAGGCGTTAGAGTTCTTCTCAACTGCCATGACCGTTGCCTCGCGTCGAGCCCTGTTGAGTGCATTGAAGCAGCGGGCGACGAGTGGGCCTCTGCCTGCGCCTGCCACACATACCACGCTGCATATACATAACCAATATCAAACCAACGACGATCAAAACATGAACAGGAAGAACAACCAACAACTGACATCTTCTCTCCAGCCGGATGATCGAGGAAGGCCCTGTACATCGCCTTCTCCGACGTCAGAACGAGGATCCCAATCGAATAAAGATACAGCCAACACACTTCTTCATACAACGCATATTTGACAGGATCTTGCTCGAACGTCTGGTACGTGATGCTCGGAAGATTATCCATCAGTGGCTATGAAAATGAAAACGCGTCAATAAGAGAGAAATTAATGAACGTACCTGCAACGGCGCCTGTAGATAATCCTGGTATCCCTTCGCGAAGTTCTCGACGGTGCCTTCCTTCTTGACAGCCTGCACCGCGGGGCTCGTCTTCTCCAGATGCCGCACGTACTGGGTGTATGCGGCCTCTCCACCGCGTGAGTGATGGCCTTCGCCGACACCTCCGAGGATGATCGTGGGTTGGTGCTACAAAAAGCGTAGTTCAGATACCACTGAAGAGAGTCGTCCAAGAGTACAGGAAATAGACTGACGATCATGCTGTCCCGAATGAACTGCTGCGTCGGCTTCGGGAGGACGGGATACCCCTTCGTGTTCGCGATAAACGTCGACGAGGGCAAGAAAATATGCCGTACAGACTCGGCAGCCCACTTGCTGAGCACACCGAGTGTCGTAGGTAGCGCAGGGGTGAGGTCAAGGGCTGCGAATCAGAATAAAACGTCAGGAATAAAGACTATCCTGAAGCAGAGGCTTCATTGAGAAATTACTCACTCAACGTCAACCGCGGGTTGTAGTCACACATCGACCGTATAACATCCCACATCTCCCAAGTCGCGTTCAGCGATGCACCGGACCCTCCTTGCCCCGGCCCTTGTCCATGACCATGCCCACTGCTCTCCCCCACCTCCGAAACGACCAACGACGGCGTCCTCGGCGTGCCTCCCGCTCCCGTCTGCAAGCCCTGGCTCGACACCGACAAAGCGGGCGACGCAGGGTGGAACGCAGCGATCGGCGACCCAGGATGGTTGAACACCTCGGGGTTATAGATTGGGAGTCGGACGGAGAGGCTGATGTAGGGCGATCGGGCGAGGCACGCGGAGACGATGCGCGCGTAGGACGCGACGTGGTTGCGGTTCCGGGGTGCGGGGAGGATGGCGGTGTTGATGTTGAGGTAGGTTGCGTAGGCGAGCTCTTGTTGGAGGGCCTGGGAGTCGGAGAGCCGTCAGCACCGGGAAGCGGACGGGGTGAAGCTGAGAGGAGAAAGCTCACGATTTCAGCGTCGTGCCGCACCCCGTCGTCCGACGAGTCGAGCTCGAGCCAGTCAGAGATCATCGCGACGACGCCCTCGGCCTCATCTGACAACGTACCATCGTCAACACAATCACGAAGCAACCCACACACACGAGAGTGTACTCACCCAACCGTGTAATCGTCACCTCGTCCCTCCTAAACCCAGGAGCGAGCCTCCAGGCCTCCGCCGCCCTCGCCTTCTCCTCCTTCCTCCTCTCCTTCCCTTCCCCATGCAAAACATCAAATACATCACCCCCCTCCACCGCCTCCGACACCAAACACATCTCCTCCCACCGTCTCCTCCACTTCTCCGTCGTCAGCGGGACGCACACCCTCCTGTACCCTTTCGCCCTGGTGTCCGCCAACAACCTCAGGACGGGCGTCTCGTAGTCGCACTGGTCGTGCTTCGAGAACGTCGGGTTGGGGGCGTTCTGTGCTGCGGAGAGGTCAGAGAGGGTGAGGAAGGTCGAGATCGTCGCGCAGGGGTCCCAGGCGGAGGTGGCGTCGTCTGCCATTGGCAATTGTTCAAGGTGGGCTTTGGGCGGCGCTGGAGGTGGTTGAAGGAAAGTGAGAATTGTCGTCAGTCGTGTACGAATGTGTTGTAATATGGTAGGCGCTCGTTCGTAACGAACCCGGTCTAAGTAGATGAAGCAAGAAAACAAGCGTCAGGAACTGTAACTTTGAGTGCAAAATGAAATTTCCCGGCATCGATAGTCTTCCGCATCCGGGCTGTCCTTGATCATATGTATTATTTGTTCCGAACAAACAACGCGTTCATTTAAATAGCGTCGCGTCGCCACACGCGCGTGTGCGTGTCATGTTCAATTGTAAGGCTGCAGGGAGATTGGGAGGACATGAAGGAGGCCAATTATATCGCGACACGCGAGAGTTATTCTTGGAGGAGAACTTGAATCGTAGATGAGACGCCCGGGGGATTTAATTTCTTGGTGGTTACTTAATTTCCAGAGGGTGGGTGTAGAGGGACTGTCACTAAATCCGCCTCTCACCCGCGATGTTGCAAGGCAGGTGTATTTATTGCATGGATTACGAAAAACTCTAAGAGCTATAGACATTTTAGCCTCCTCCCGAAGACACCCCGACTTTTATTCGTTCAATCCTCGGATTTACTTATAGTAGAATTGTTCTGGAATCTAAAGGCCGGGCGCTTCGCCCTACTCTTCTCCCGAATACCACGCGATTAGACGCCTTCAAGTTCGAAATACGCAAGTTTCGTTGCACCTGCTACCGGGCACTAGGTACCGTCGACGCTTATCGTAGCGCACAAAATATTCTCCCATCCAAACCAGCTGTCCCTCTCCAACACCTCCCTTCCCGCCTCCCGCTGGCACTTTCCATCTACTCAACCCCGCATCGCATCGCATAGATAACATTACGAGACACCTAGCGCACGTAACCCTGACTGATCGACCGCGGCCACGGTGCGCCTGATCACGATCACATCCCTGCCCATCTGGCAGTTGCACGCTAATCTGATCTGATTTCGCTGATCATGATCAGAAGAAGGTCGTCGATGAGATGAGATGAGATGCAAGACTAGTTTACTTGGGAGGGAGGGGCGCGAAATAATTAGCGCGCCGCCGGATGGTGGTGGACGCGTGCAAGATGATCTCTCTATGTAGACTAGGAGTATGTAAAGCGTGTACTGTATGTGGTATGCATACACGACTTTGATTTTTTCATGCTCACTCCATCCTCGACCTTTTCGCCGGGCTATCTATATCATCCGTTGGCCCTCGCCTTCCCTCCTCCTGCCCCTGCCCTCCCTCTCTCGCCTCCGCCCCCATCCCATACCCCGTAACCACCCCCTCCAGCACCGTCCGGCTCACCAGCTCGCGGAGCTCCTCGTCGGGATCGCGTCCCTCCGCCTCGGCGCGCTGCATGATCTCCTGCACGGATGCCATCAACGCCGCTGTAAGCTGCTCCGTGGCGACGTTCTGCGCGTGCTGGGAGGGCATGTGAATGGGGATGGGGGCTGCGTCCCAGGATGCAACAGTGGACGTGGAAGTGGCAGTGGGGTTCGAGCTAGAAGAGTTCGAAGGAAGAGACGTGGAGGTGCTGCTTGTGGTGCTGGCACTGGTGGCGACAGAGTGAGAAGAAGCTAGCCGTGAGCTGTCAATGGACCGCAGATATTCCGCGATTTGAGGGAATTCGTCAGTCAGATGATCTGCAGGCTTCGTGTTGGAAGGATTCAAGAGGAATCAGGAGGGAGGTAGGCGGTGAGTAAATAAAGGAAGGCATGGATAGCCGTATACCCACCGATACGCCTTCGCTGTTCTGATGCCCCACGGCGGCTCCGTGCTGGATGAGCCAGCGGGCAGTCTCGATGTTTTCGACCGTGTAGAGCGGCGTGTCGCCGTCGTTGTCCGTGATGTTCACATTGCCACCTGAATGGAGCACAGTGTATGCGTTTGAGGGTGCAAAAAATAGACAGAAAAATGGAGAGCACGGACCTCGAGACAGCAGGTACTCGAGCACATGGATGTGGCCGTAGGACGCGGCTGCGTGGCTTGGTGAAATCCAGAGGTGAAAATTGCGGGTGTCAGTGAGGACTCGGGGCGTACATTGGGGTGTAGGTGAACTCGTCCGGCACATTGGGCGAGAGGGCTAAATGGAGATTCTGATTATCGATTTGAACGAGCATACTCCGGGACTTGCGAAAACTTGCATTCGTTCTCTATGAGGTGCTGGGAGGGCATCGATGTTAGTGTGCGGAAGGTGGACATGTGGATTAGGCGCACCCTGACTCTATCGAGGTCGCCATCGCCTGCGGCGACCCATATGTTGGCGAGGAGCCTTGCCATGGTGGAAGAAGACGAGCACGCGGATCTGAGGGCGGATCTGGGCGATCGGAGGAGGGGGGGCCCTGATTTGGAATTCATTATGGCATGGGCGGAGAGTGAAACGCAATAAACTAAGACAAGCAAGTGAGACCAGAGCCAGCGAGAGCGGACGACGACGACGCTCTCCCCGTCCACCCCTCCTCCTATTACCACCATGTCCTACCTCCTCCCAGACAACCGCCCCGCCGACAACACCCGCCTCCCAATCCACCAGCACCCCTACGCCTACCCCGCCCAGTCAACCCTGCCAACCCCGACGCAGTCCCCGCCCTTTCTCGCCGATCATCCACCCGCCGTAATGCCAAAGGTCGGCCAGACTCGCTGCTGTAAGTACCCCTGCCTCGCGATCACTCCCCGATCGTCACCATGAACCCCTCTCCGCAGATTGGGCAATGCTCTCCTCCGACCTCCAGTTCATATATCTTGACCCCGTCCTCGCCCACCACCTCGAGGAACAAGCAGAGCTCCTTGTCGGCAAATCGCTCCTCTCCTTTGTCCATCCCGACGAACAGGCGTCGGCCAAGCACGATCTCGGTGGCGTGCTGGAAAGCAGGACACTCCATGGCTCCGTAACGCGGTATCTCTTCCATTTGTGCTTCATCGGTCCGTACTGATAACGCCCTACCACAGTGTGCGCTTCTCGCGCTTGTCCAAGGTCCGCAAGCAGCTTGGCTACGAAGGCCCTCCTCCTGCCTGGCCCGAGGCAGAAAAAATAGCTCTTGACAAGGATTACATGGCCGTTGATATCGTCATAAACTGGGCTGCCGAGGGCCTCGTGCTCTGCTTCATTCACGCGACAACAGACCTAAACCCAAGTGCCGACAACGACGAGTCTCAGAAAACAGAGTGGACAAACTGGTGTGGAACGCCCTTCATGCCTATGGAGCAAATCGAGCTTCTCTACCGCCGTCTCCTCGTGTGCATTCCCCAGACAGGCACCATGTCCAGGGTTTTTCAAATCCTAGCAAATCAGCGAGAGAGGCCTCTCCTCCTCAGCTGGCCTCCTGATTCAGCACAGGGCCCTACCAGCAGGGACTTCGCCAAACTAGTGGAGAACGTCCAAATAGGCACCGGTGTGCCCGGCGGAAACGATGCGAAAACGAGTTGTACACGCAGGTACAAGGCCTTGCAGGACGTGCCACAGGTCTTTGGGGGCGAGGTCGAAAGCATCTTCATACCGCATGGTATGCACACTTTTTTCGCCTCTTGAGTCGCCGTTTCCCGTGAAGATATAATGTACTCACCCCGTTCGGTACAGGGACTATCATTTTTGCCTGCCACAAGGTCAGTTCTGCCCCTCGCAGCAGCAACGCACATCCCAGCGCAACCATGCAGACGCTGGACTACGGTACGGCGGCGTACACCGCTCCAAACCCGCCTTATTACGACCAGGGTGCTTCCTACGCCCTTCCCCCTCTCTCGCCTCAAGCCCAGTCGTACAACAACAATTTTATCCAGCAGCAAGGCCCAGGAGTGCAGGGTCCGTATTCTCCACAACGATGGAGTCAAGGTAACTTCTCTTCTCTCACTTCCTCCACGTTCGCGGCCTCAACTTTCATGGAACGAACAGCCATCCCACCCTCGAACAGTCTGCGAACAAGCGGGTATCCCAGTGGCTCGCCCACTCAGCCCGCCAGCCAGGCATGGCCACCCGGGCCGCCTCCTCCGTCGAATTACATTGAGACAGGAGGAGCTGGCGCGCCCGCTTTCAACCGACCACTTTCGCCTGCGAGTTACAATGGCTACGCGACGACACCGACGAGCAGCACCGCAGGAGCGTCGCCCATCTCGGATGTCGTGCCGCCGCCGCGCCGCCGGATCAGCCCTGGCTCTGCCCGCGACGGGGCTGGCCCCATTCGTACGTCGGGAAACAGACCCACAGGAGTGCAGAAGTGCTCCAGTTGCAAGGCGACGTCGAGCCCCGAGTGGCGAAAGGGGCCGAGTGGGAAGAAGGAGCTGTGCAATGCGTGCGTGTCTTCTTTTTCCGGAGCAGTTTCGTGAATATATGCTAATGCCAGCTTCGCTTTTCTCTTGTTGTGCAGGTGTGGCCTACGATACGCACGTTCGCGTGCTAAAAAAGAAGGGACGAATACTACCCAGCAGCGGCGACGCAAAGAAAAGGCTGCCGTGAAGCACGAGTCGCCTGCACCACCCTCCGCAACCTCTGCGTCGGCGCCTTATTCAGCCCCAACAGCTCTCAGGCGCCCCTATGACGCCTCCTTCTCCACCGCGTCCTCCGCGGGGTCAGCCTCAGGTAGCGACGTTTACAACCACTCTGGCCACCCCGTGCTAGACCACATTACCCCCTCCCCATCTCCTCCAGCACCGCCAAATATGAGTTTTGTCCACTATGCACCCGGCGGCCAGGACGCGGCGAGTGCCCCTCGTGCGCAGACGCAATATGCTGGCGCGAGCGCCTCGAACTACTATCCGTCGCCGCTCTCGGCCCACCCGCACCAGCCCAGCATCCACCATCACCAACAGCAGCAACAACCACAGCAGACCCAACACCAACAGCCCGCGCAGCTACCCCCACTCGGTCAGCTCTCGTCATACGCAGGGCGACTATCGCCGCTCGTCGCGGGGGCAAGCTCCTCCCTGGCCACGACGACGCTGGCTCCGGCGTCGTACGAGCGGGACCGCGAGCGTGAGTTCCGGGAGCTGCCGCCGACGCCGCTCTCAGCTGAGCCGCGGCACAACAGGCGGTCGATCCTGACGCACCAGTGATAATCGATTCAACGATAATCGGGATCCGCGCCGTCAGTCAACGTTTCGAACAAGCGCAACCACGACCACCACAACGCAACGACCACGCATAAAACGCATTTTCTGTCTCCACAACCGAGTCCCTTTGCCCAACTAAAGCCCACCAATTGAAACGAGCGTGGCCATGCTCATAAGAGCATGCATTCGACGTTGACGTTGTACCCGGACGATGGCCCTGTTAAATCATTCAAGCTCACGGCAAACACTGTGCATAATTATTCCCTTTTCTCTCTCTCTCGCTCGAATTCGTTCCCTGCAGCTTCCAGACCAGTCACCAGACCGCATATCACCGTTTCGAACCACGAACTCTTTCTTTGTGTGTAACCCTGCCTCGCATCGTCTCCCTCCGCCCCTCGCTCGCTCCCTCACTTGGCGTTTCCTCCCTCCTCTTCCTCCTACGCACCCTCCTTTGTTGCCTCACCACTTAGTTGTAGCTAATCCCCCGTCCTAATACTCTTCGCTGTTTCTGGTTCGGGATGGACGATACACTCATCATCAGCATCATAGCCATAGCATCATCATTCAGCATTCATCCATTCACTATCCTACGACCCCCTCGCGCTCCTGTAGGAACGCCGCCTTAATGGTATTGGTAGCCCAGTCGAGGCCAGGTATTAGTAACGGTTAAAACTTTCCCTTTCTCCCTCCTTTCTCGTTTCTCGTTTCTTCTTGTCGTCTTCTTGTATCCCTGCCATCAAATATCGTTTTGTACGTACCATGCATAAGTAAGTAGGTAAAATAGTTATAGGCTTGTAGCCCTTTTGTGTCCAATTTCTTCGCTCTAGGCCTTTGGCATCGGAGTGTTACTCTTGACTCGGACTCTAATTAGGAAACAGTACAGTCTACTACGGAGTCTTCTTCCTCTTTCGCTTTCCCCTTTGTCGATGTCCTGCCCTTGCACACGTTTCGGCGTCCTCGCCGCTTCACCCCTCATTAGCGCTTTAGACTTTTGTTGGTATCATTATAGCATTCGACCCTTCAGTAACAACACATACACAGTAATTCGTTGTTCGGTAGTTCCACCCTTCTGGACTGATTGAATGTAATGCAAACGGGACTCCCCTCCTCCGCGTTTTTGCTCGCGTGAGTGCCTTCGTTGGAAATTTCACAACTCCGACGATGATGTCTCGAACATGAAGCCAAGTTTCAGGCGTGAAGCTTCCAAACCCCAAGGTTCTAGTACATTCCAGCGTCAAGGTAAAACTCGCGTAGTCACTCCATTCTGCGCTCTCCATTGGTCAACATCCACCCCCTGCTGAGGAGTCAGTTCCCTTTCATCAATTAAAGTCCTAAGGGTCTCTGAAGTGTCACATTCATGAAAGATTTAGAGTAGGACATCCCCGGATACGCGCATCCTCGCAGACAGCGGTCTACCGTGTCTCAGAGAGGAGAGCCTTCCGAACTGCGTGAAGTGTTCGAGCTGGCTTCAAGTTTCAACCTGAGGGTGAAGTCGGGCTTCGGAAGGCGTCTCCAAGTCGCCGGAGCCAAGTCGCCGGAGCCAAGTTAGCTTGGTGGACCTACAGGACATGATGCATGACGTCATGCGGGTTAGGGGCGTCACACAGCCACGAGGGATTCAACCAGTCGTGTGCAGATGGATACTGGAAGCGCAAGAACGAAGTTCAATTAGACAGCGATACAAAGGAGATCGTGATACGCATATGCACTCCAAGAGAAGTGCATTCTTCACAGTCTGAGCAAGTCCAAGGAATTAGGAGAACATCAGGATTGAGAACCAAGAGACAAGGGGAAAGCGAATGGAGGATCAGTCGGTGAAGTACGAGAAATGGTGCTCCTCTTCATGTCTGAAGGAACGAGCCGAGAGAAAAATCGACGTTGGATTTGTTGACGAAGAGCGTAGGTTGGAGAAGCCCGAGTCTAGCGAACGCGCCACGTGCAGCCCGTCACAAGTCGCACTGCAGTATGGTCGTCCAAGAGGTCACTGAAGTCAAGAACGCAGTCCTGGTCATCTCTGGCTCTTAATTCTAGCCGGGACTTTCTTCGCTGCCTGAACTCCGAGTTCGTCGTTTCTCGTTTCGTCAAGATCAGGAAAGACGGCTTCGATCTCCGATGCGAGGTTATGCAATTCCACGAAAAACGCGGCTGCGTCGGATTTATCGTTGAGCCTGAAGCTCTTGTGGATGATATAGACCTAGCTCAAATCAACAGATTGACGGAAAAGAATTGAAAAGTTATATCCACCTCATCGGTCTCAGAATCTGTTTTCATCACTATATGTCTGTGAGCTACCATGCCAGGAGCCAGGTATATGGCGACAACAAAAAAGTTATTGCGCCTGTTAGATTTTAGCAGATAATGGCCAACACGGGCATATGCGATTGCCTGGCTAAGCATGGAAAAGCGATTCTTCAAGTTTAAGCTTCTATGGCAGTAAATATGACCTATGACGAAAGGCAGCCGGAGTGGTCGGAAACAAACGGCAAAGTCACTGATTGGTGCATCTTGACGAGATTCAGGGTACACATCGTCGCAGGAAACGAATGACGGAAATCGAAAGGGCATATCTCTGAAAGCAAAAATCAGGCGGAAAAGACATCATTCCGCTGCAGACCACTTACTCAACAAGTTCCATATGGTCGTGGGAGATTGTGTCCATGCAAAAAGCTGAGAGGAGGAAGCTGCGCTTCAGTAGAGACGTAGTTGATGGTGCCAGGTACTGGAAGTAATCTGGGAAGTACTCTATCAAGCGGTTGAACGAAATCAGTTCGTCCGTATTCTTCACTTTTGCCTGGTCCTCCGTCTCGGTCTTCCGGAAATAACACCTCGAAAAGAATGGCTCGCTGCGCTTGAAGAGAGGGTATTCTGGATCGTCATCCCCACACTGACAGGAGGGTTACCGAGTCGTTGAAAAAACGGAAGGAGACAGCGCACGTCGTAGGATCGCATGGCTGTTAAACGAGCTTCAAGTTGCTGTAATTCTGGCGGTTTTTCGTCATCATTTTCCAAGAAGATACCACCATTTGACTCCACGTCGCGCTGCGCAAAGCACGCCAGGGTTGAAACCTTGAGTAGTAAATGATGGCGAATCGTGTTTCGATGATGAACATGTCGTTCTCCGAGTCCGGCACCTACGAAACCACTCAGGATGACATTTCTGCACACAATTAAAACAAGCAGGCGACTTACTTGGTGGAATCATGATCACAACGAGACTGTGCCTTTGAAGGTCGCGTAGCTGAATGCCTGTTGAAGTCCAACTCAACTCAACCTCGTTGAACACACGACGCCGACCTCACGGCCACGTGACACACCAATTATGATCTCATCACTGATGGCGGCCTCGACTCGTAACAAACCACCATCCGACTCAAAACCCCTTCTTTCAAACCTAACAGCTGTGGCTAATGGCCTCACCAGAAACACGCGAAACTTCCAACAAGAATGATCCTGCCCCAAGTGGTGCCTCAGATCCTGAGGCACAGGAATCAAGGGAGCCAGAGGGAGCCAGAAAGTAAGTGCACATGTGGATCGTCTATCGTAAATGTGCACTCAGGCGATGATAGATCAACCCAGTCGGCACGAGTTGTACTTTCCTCTGTTAACGGAGGAGATCCTGAAACCGACGAAGAGGAGGATGGCCCAGAGGAAAATCTCGATGACGGGGATTTCTTGAGCGACTTTCCTGATGAGACAGAGGTGGGTAAGCTTCTTTGACAGCGAACCATTCATGGCACTATCTGACACGCCTATTTTATTCTTCTTAGGAACTGGAGCTCTTACATTCGCGCATCGGATCGCTCGCGGGTCTGCGACTCTCCCGCTTCGCGGGCCACCTAAAGAAACTGTGCTTGCGCCAGAACTTCATATCACATCTCGACCCAGAGGTGTTTCATCAATTGACGAAGTTAGAGGAGCTGGATCTGTATGACAACAAGATTAAAGGCGTCGGAGAGGCACTCGATAACCTGTCAGCTCTCAGGTTCGTCTAGGCGCCTTTTTTTTTAATAGGTACCTTACGCACATGGATGATATCAGCGTTCTCGATCTATCTTTCAACCTCTTACGATCCGTACCAGACCGCCTCGAGTTCTTGACCTCTCTCGACACCATATACTTCGTGCAGAACAAGATCTCCAAAATATCCGGATTCACTTCATGTTCTACACTTCGAAGTCTCGAGCTTGGCGGAAATCGCATACGGGTAGGTCTGTTCTTTCGTTCCTCGAATGATTTATTGACTTGCTCTAGACGATTGAAAATCTAGACGACCTCGTCAATCTGGAAGAGTTGTGGCTAGGAAAGAACAAAATTGCTAAACTTGAGGTTCGTGTCACCCGCATCTTTTCACTATCGAGACTCAATGCAACCACAGGGTCTAGAAAACCTGAAGAAATTGAAGATACTTTCATTGCAGTCTAACAGAATCACAAAACTGGAAGGTTTGCAGGAGCTTCGTGACCTTGATCAGCTATATCTCAGTCACAACGGCATCAAACGACTGGAGGGTCTAGAAAACAATGTGTGGGACGGTATTTCCTCCGAGCCGCCTTTGTTCTGATGCTCGATCCCAGGTGCAACTAACGACCCTCGACGTCGGCAGCAACTTTATCCCAGCAATAGAGAATCTTTCACACCTGATGAAACTTGAGGAACTTTGGGTAGGTTGTGTCAATCCTCTTTGATGCCCCCGTGTCACAATGTACAGATGAATGGAAATCAAATACCCGACCTCCATGCCCTTGAATCCGAATTGAAACCAATTTCGACACTGCAAACCCTCTATCTTGAAGCAAATCCCTGCCAAACGAACGATATGACAGGGTACAGGCGGAAGATTATGCTAGCATTGCCTCAGCTGAAGCAGATAGACGCCCTGTGAGCTATTTTCAACATCCTGCCCAACCGCTGCTGACCATGTCACAATCTAAGGTACACAAGGGCAGCTGCTCCATAATCCCCGTATTCTTCCACACTTTTGTGTTGTTGTTGGCTTGGTGTAATCTATTACTCGATGCATAATTCTGAATTCGTGTCATGGTATTGGGTCGTAGAAACGAAAGCATAAAAGAAGCTAACGTGACTGAAGATGCCGAGGCACTATTAAAGGCAAACAGCAGTTATTCCTGCAATCGCTACTACCAGGATGCTAAATGCAGAGCGTGCGACGAAGGATGTTGCACCGCTCGTCGAGCTTGTCGGTGTAGCGGTGGACGTAGCACTTGCGGATGTAGCACTGGGCAAAGCAAGCGAGCTGCTCTCTGGGTCTATCGTAGCTAAAGGTAGAAGGGCTCCGCTGTAGGTCGTCGTATAGGTCGTGAAGCTGGTCGAAAACGAAGGAATTTGCGGGTTACCTCCAACGGCCAGGAGACGCGCGTCCTCCGCCACTTCGACACACGATCCGCGCGCGTTTGGAATATCCAAAGAACAAGACCTGTCGAAGCCGACATTGACGATTTGACCACCGACAGCAGCGGTAATACTGACCGGACGCGAGGCTTTATCCTGCGTCGCGCCTTGCTGGAAGGTGACTGTCTCGCATTTCTATAAGCTATAACGGACGATGCCCGATAGATTGAAGGAACAAGGACTGACAGCCAAAAGTGACAGGTGCGTCCAGGATCGTCCGCGTCTCTTGTGATCCGTGAAGAACTATCCGGCTCTGAACCTCCTCCATTGCGTAACGCGTCATGCTATTTTCTCCTGGTCCAATAGGGGAGATGATTGCTCAATAGACCCGGCAGGACGGGGGTCAGGAGTGCGAGGAAGTCTCTGAACCTGGTAGAGGGTTACGGCAGCTCCCTTGGCTATGTAAATTGGGCCCTTCAGTGGGGAGGTCGCAAAATAAAAGATGACCACCGCTCACCAAGGTGAATGCAAAGTGGTAGAGTAAGTAATCCAGAGGTGAAGGACTGGCTGAACATGACCCGTGATGCGTTGACGATTGGTTGACGATTGATCCTGCCAAATTGTAAGCAGTGCCAGGTGAATAGAGCACAACGTTCCGACAATTCTCGGTAGCGTTCTTTTAAACCACTGTCCAGCCGAGCTCGGGAAGTCCCAGGATCGGTGACGTACATAGAGTATACGCGGTCTCTCTCGTCACATGGGTCGCAAATATGGGAATGTGGCAATGCGCCACACCGCCTCGTCCGGACCGCAGTTTCCGACTCTTCCACCTATATCTACACCCTCTTCACAACAGATGACATCAGTATCAAGGGCCCCAATGGGCAGATTTGCAAGTCAGGGTTAACACTCATCGAGTCAAGCTTACACCCCTGCTTTTTAACATGCGCAATGGTGAATTTCATGCATATGACGGACTCGGACTCGGATGAAGATAATCGGACAATGTTTCACCTACTTTCAATTGGCGTTGCACTTTGTCGGGCAATGCCTATGTCATTTTTTACAGACATGTCGTATTTTGAGACTCGTCCTACAGCTAAAGCTTTCCATGACCAGCAAAGCTCTATGTACATGAACTGCTCTAAATGCAATAAATACCGAGCATGATGTGTTGTGATTGTGGGGCGGCAATACCTAAATACACTAGTTGAAAGCAAAGATGACTAGTCAGTCGGCGACTCGGACGACATGGGGTTCAAAAACTGACCAAACTCTACGGCAGCCATCTCTCATAACTGTTCCATCAGCAAAGACCGAGAAGTGAGAAGGATGTTGTTCCAATGTGAAGAAGCCCACACAAGGCAGCGAGGTATGACACACACTTCTGCGAGTTGGTAAGTCTACCTTTGACGGCCGAGACACTTCACTCACCGAAGGTAGCGTGAATAGCGTCCAAAACTGTTATGATTCATCTTATTGCGCTTAGTTTGCACCTATTTCTTTTCCTTGTTGTTACCTCATTCCAGACTGTGCTTGCTGCGCCGTAGTACCACGC
>CACVBS010000057.1:929942-1070262 GCA_902728275.1 Cyclocybe aegerita | reverse complement strand
CTCGAACGAACGACGAACGAACGATTAGGGGAACGAACCTCTGCCATCGAACGAAAGACCGCAGTAGACCCCTACCAAAGGATTATTCTCCACCGCTCCGCGAAGGATCCGTGAGAGAACCCTTTTGGACGAACCCGAACGAACCACGGACCAATCACCAGACGACGAACGAAGCTTCTCCAGAGCTTCAAGCCGATACACTCCATACCCAACGAACAAACCCGAAGGAATCCGATCGCCGAAACCCCAGATACCCTCGAAACCCATCGAGTGGATGTTCAACAACCCCACAGACGAACTTGAACAACACTTCACACCACCACCAATCCCTAGCTTTCAGATTCCCCAGAACCCGCTCGGAAACCCACCCACTTTTGGAACTGCGAACAACTCCGAATCCAAAGGAATTACTCCAATCCATACCCCGAAACCTGACCACGGCAAAGGAAGAATGCCGAACGACTTCATGGACCCCTCCTCGAAACCCTCCGGAAGCGGATCTCCCAGATACGGACCACCCATAATTGGCGCCACCCATACTGAACGACCCCGAGAACCCAAAGAACTCTGAATCAATGTTCCCCCTGAGTTCGATGGGAACCGAGAGAAGTTCGATCACTTCATCAACAAGTGTAAACTCTACCTGGAGATCAACAAAGGAGTTTACGACACCGACAAGAAGATGATCGGCTACATTCTTGGCCTCATGACCAAAGGAGAAGCTCATGTCTGGTCAAACCAATACATCAAGGCCCGCACTCGTGCAGGCCGACTCTATTTTGATACCTACACCGTCTTTATGCAGCTTCTCGAGGAAGCTTTCACCACCCAAGATGCCCCCGGAGAAGCCCTGCAACAACTGAAGAAGATACGAATGGACAAGAAACATGCCGAGGACCACAACACCAAGTTCAAGACACTTGTCAAACGATCCACCCTCACAGATCCCGTTGCCATTGCTGACCTTTACAGAGACTCCCTCTCGAACAAGGTCCTTAGCCTGATCATCAATTCCAGGAATATTCCAAGGAACATCAGCGACTGGTACAAGTGAGCAGTGGAAGTAGATGTCAACAATCGACGACTCGCTCAGATCTTTGATTACCGACGTGGAAGCAACCTGAACACCAGCTCCTCCAAACCCTCGAACCCCGCCAAAACCTACAACTTCCAGAAAGCTGAACGAGACCCCTATGCCATGGATATCGATGCCATGACGGTTGGCGAACGCAACGACCTCATGCGCTGAGGGCTTTGCTTCCATTGCTGCCGACCAGGACATCTATCCAGGGAATGTCCCAGCCGACCTCCTCTCAACCGAGGCCAAGGGAACTCCTGGAGACAACAGAACCAGTATCTGCCTCGCAACGCAAACTATCAGCCGCAATGCCAACCCTTCGTACCCCAATCACAACCCAACAAACCGCCCCCTTGAACGGGCAAAGACCTTTATGCCCACATCCGCTCCATGACCGAACAACTCTCCCCCGAAGAACGCGAGACCTTCTATGCTGAAGCAGCCGAACAGGGTTTTTAAATCAACAGACAGTACTAGTGTCTGAACCCATCTATGCATCTCCTTATTTAGAAATACACTCCGTGAGTGTAGCTCAGATCGTCAATAAAACTATTTCGTTACCAATCGAGATCTTGAGCAATTCTGAAAGGAGCATCGCTAGAACCAATGCCCTGCTAGACTCTGGAGCTGGAGGAATTTTTATTGACACCGACTACGCGAGACGATTGGCCTTACCGACCTGGCCATTAGATGAACCCTACACAGTTTACAACGTGGATGGGACCCCGAACAAGAAAGGAACCATATATGAATATACGAAGATCCCCATCAACATCGGAGACCGGATCAGACTTCTCGAATTATTACTTGCTGGATTAGGAAAGCAGAAGATTATTCTTGGCTTCCCCTGGCTTTGAGAAGAGAACCCAATCATTGATTGGTTGACTGGACAAATCAAATGGAGAAACCCACTCCCTGACAAATGGACGAACGAAACCGGAGAAACTCACTCCCAGACAAATGAGCGAACTGAATCCTGAACGGAGAGACTCACTCCCAGACAAATGAGCGAACCGAACTCAGAAGACTTCAACGAATTTGAAGGTCTTGAAGAACCCGAAACCGAAGCCTGGATCAACACAATCAGAACTGAAGAAACCGACTGAAAACTGAACCAGAAACAAATCGACAACTCGAAGAAGACCCTTGAAGAACTTGTTCCTCCTGAATACCATGAATTCCTCGACCTCTTTTCCAAACGGAACTCCAAATGTGTCCCCGAACATCGACCCTGGGACCACAAAATTGAACTGAAAGAAGGATTTGAACCAAAATCCTTCCCGATCTACCAGATGACCCCTGAAGAAGACAAACTGACAAAACAGTTCATTGACGAACACCTCCGAACCGGAAAGATACGACCCTCGAAATCTCCCATGGCCTCACCCTTTTTCTTTGTCCCGAAAGCCGACGGTAAGAAACGACCTTGCCAAGACTACCGATACCTCAACAACTGGATGATCAAAAATGCATACCCTCTCCCTTTGATCAATCCTCTCCTCAATTGAGCACGAAAGTTCTGATTCTTCACCAAATTTGATATATGATGGGGCTTTAACAATCTCCGATTCAAGAAAGGAGATGAATGGAAAGCTGCTTTCAAAACTAAATTTGGTACTTTCAAACCCCTCGTTATGTTCTTTGGACTCTGCAACTCCCCCGCATCCTTCCAGAAAATGATGGATAACATCTTTGTCGCCGAAATAGATGGAGGATGGTTGATCGTCTATATAGATGACCTCCTTATTTGCGCCAACACCATCCAAGAACTTCGAGAGAAAACCTGCTCCGTTCTTTCCCAACTCCGAAAACACAACCTCTATATCAAACCCGAGAAGTGTGAATGGGAAGTCGAAGAAGTCGAAATGCTTGGAACAATCGTCAAGTATGGAGAAGCGAAGATGTCATCAAGAAAGATCAAAGCCATCACTGACTGGCCAATCCCCACTACCGTTCACCAAACCCGAGGATTCGTTGGACTTGCTAACTTTTACAGAAGATTCATCCGCAAGTTCTCTGAAATCGCCCGACCCCTTCACGACCTCACGAAGAAAGATGCCTTCTTTGATTGGACCCCTGAATGTCAAGAAGCTTTTGAAGCGCTCAAGAAATGCTTCACTGAAGAACCCATTCTCATCATGCCTGATCAAGCGAAACCCTTCCAGATCGAATCCGACGCCTCCAAGTTTGCCTCTGGAGCTGTCCTCACCCAACTCGATGAAAACGGACTACAACATCCCTGTGCCTTCTATTCGCAGTCGTTCTCACCCACCAAACGAAACTATCAAGTTTATGAACGAGAACTCCTTGGCATCATATGAGCGCTTAAAGAATGGAGACACTATATCCAAGGCGCTCCTTATGACACAACGGTCTTTTCAGACCACCAGAACCTCCAATATTGGAAAGCCCCCCAAGACCTCAACCAACGACAAGCTTGATGGCACCTCTACCTATCCGAATTCGATCTCAAACTGGTCCATATGCCGGGCATTAAAATGATCCAATCTGACGCACTCTCCCGATGCCCAGACCATTGCCCTGAAGAAGACAACGATAACAAGCAGATTACCATGCTTCCTGCTCAAATCTTCATCAATCTTATTGACGTTGACCTCCAGAAAAAGATCGCCAACTCCCCTAACTTCGACTACGACGCCGCCTCCGCCATCAAGCTCCTACTCGACTCTAACCTCCCACACGTCGAAGAATCCTTATGTGACTGGACCTTTGAAATGGTCAAAGACAAACCCCTTCTCTTCTACCAAGGAAAGAATTACATTCCCAAAGACATTGAAATCTGACGAGAAATCGTCAAACAACACCACGACTCCAGAACTGCCAGACACCCTGGAGAACTAGAAACATACAATCTCATCTGACAGAACTATTGGTGGCTGGGAATGCGAACCTTTGTCAAGAATTACATACAAGGTTGTGTAGAATGCCAACAATTCAAGATCGACTGACACCCATCGAAACCCTCCTTAATCCCAATTCCGCCTTCGAAATCCCTCCGTCCTTTTGCCCAAGTATCCATGGATTTTATTACTGATCTACCCAAGTCAAATGGGTATGATTCAATTATGTCCGTGGTGGACCACGGGCTTACAAAGGGGGTGATTCTCATTCCAACAAACAAAGACGGCCTTACCGCCGAGAAAACTGCCCAACACCTCCTCGACAACCTCTACAAACACTTCAGCCTCCCAGATAAATTCATTTCTGACCAAGGATCACAGTTCAAAGCAGAATCCTTCCGCGAATTCCTGAAACTCCTTGAAATTGAATCATCCCTATCCACCGCTTATCACCCTCAAACTGATGGAACAACCAAATGCTTTAACCAAGAAATTGAAACCTACCTCTCCATCTTCTGTACTGGCCAACAAGAGTCATGGGCTGATGAACTCTCCCTCATGGAATTCGTCCACAACTCCAGAAGACATTCTGATCGGCAACACTCCCCCTTCGAACTTATTCTTGGAATTCAACCACACGCTATCCCTCAAATGTTTGCCTCTACCAAATTTGGATCGGTAGAAGAAAAGGTGAAACATCTGGAACAAATTCGTAAAGAAGCCATCACTGCGCATGAATTAGCTGTGGCACGCATGGCCTCCAGGCTCCGCAGCACATTCAAACCCTTCAAGAAAGGCGAAAAGGTGTGGCTCAACGCGAAAAACCTCAAGCTTCCTTATGCAACCAAGAAGATCTCCACCAAACGAGAAGGCCCCTTCCTAATTAAAGACGTCTTAGGACCTGTAACATACAGGCTTTCATTACCAGACTCTTGGAAGATACACGACATTTTCCACGCTGCACTCCTCACCCCCTTCCGAGAAACCGACACGCATGGTCCTGCCTTCACCAAGCCTGCACCAGACCTCGTGGATGATGAAGAACACCAAGAAGTCGAAAGGATCGTCAAGCATCGAATGTGAGGCAAAGAACAAGAATACTTCGTCAAGTGGAAAGGCTTTCCCCATTGGGACAATGATTGGCAAACTGCAGCTGAACTCGAAACTGCACCAGCCGTTCTTGGTCCCTACCTCAAACGAAACCCAATCAAGCCTCAAAACATGCCTTCTACACGCCGAAAATGACCTTTGACCACATCATCCGTAAAGCCAAGTCCGCCACCTCGTTCACAAAGAAGACGAAGATCAACGACCAGCCACGTCACATGAGCTGCAGCGCCTCCCTCTCTTCACTCGAATCACTAAACACCATCCCTTGATCGTCACTGGGTATTTTTAGAGTGTTTGAAGAACACGAAGGACCAGCACCGATACCACCACCCAAAGAACCTCGCGACTTTGTTCGCATCTCGCAGCAAAAGTGTTTTGGTACAAAAAGACTTCGTCCCCCCTTCTTCGACCCAACAACAAAATACGACACCTCCATTCAAGAGAAACCATTACCACTATGCCCACCCGATCTCAACAAGCCTCTTCCCCCTCTTCCAACTCCTCCCCCTCTCCCAGCTTATTCGGGACTGCACCATCTGGCCCCTCTCATCATGCTCATTCCGTCACCACCGCCAACACAACTCTCCACACTGCTCGCCTCTCGCATAGCGCAATCCCAGCTCCCCCACCAACAGATAGCCTCCTTCCTGGTTCTGCTCCTTCCTCTTCCTCCGTTACCAACATCTCCGCCCCCACGACCTCCGAACAGCTTTGCCACCTTCTTGTCGAACGCCCTCAGATCGCCGACCGCCTACTCGTTGCTCTTGACGCAAATTCTGTGGAACAACCTGCGTTGTGCACATACTTTATTATGATGCACCAAATCGCCCTCAACATCCAAACCACTGACGTGTTCCTTCGATGACAACAGAGACAAGCCAATGCCACATTCGCCGACCTACAAAACCTTGGCTTTGACGCAGCCCTACGACCCTTCCTTACCCCAGAACAACCACCCACACCCAACCACTCCAATCTTGGGCATCTACAAGGCGTCTCCCCAGTCGAATTCCCTGAAGGCTCAGGAATCTTCATGTACCCTCAGCCGCCTCTACGATCTGTACAGCGACGAACCGAATACCCCTCCTCTCTTATCTGACAACAGCAAGAAAGAACCCGACAAGAACGAGAACAAGGATCGCAACAACAACAAATGCATCCCGCGCCTCCGCCATACCAGCGAAGGCCAATGCCGTATCCATCATCATCACCTGTGGCGTTGGCTTCCACTGGAAGAGTCCATGAGGTCAGTCACTCCAGATGTCTTCGCTGCGATCATTGTGGACAACCTGGTCACGTCCTCGTCAATTGCTACCATTACACCTGTCCTCACTGTCAATTCTCCGCTCCTCACCACTCCCCCGCAAGTTGTCCACATGCCCCCATCCCGTTCTTGTCTGTTGATTGAAGAACTTATTAGTTGGACTCGTGATATGAGATTGTGAAACCTGGAGTTTTCACCATAGAAAGGGGGTAATGTTACGATTCATCTTATTGCGCTTAGTTTGCACCTATTTCTTTTCCTCGTTGTTACCTCATTCCAGACTGTGCTTGCTGCGCCGTAGTACCACGCTTCTCCCATGCCTCTTTTATGCCTCTACGTTTCCTCGAGGACATTACTATATAAATACCTAGCTACATACTTTGTCTGTAGCTAATCTTAGTTATTCAAAGCCTGTTCTATGCAGCACCATACTGGACAAAAATACAGATTTATGTTTTTTCCTCATAAGTCCCTCTCCAATCTGTCAGATTCAGGCGGAATCCGTCCAATACGGTCCCAATCCGCAGGAAACACACTGATTAGACCCGCTTCGTTCGCCACCCAAAAAAAAAACCAAAACCCCTCCCGATCTGCAACACATCTCCCTGATTCCAACCAATTCCGACCAATTCCGACCAAAACCATAATTTTTTTTAGATCGCAAGGTCCCAAACGGTCGGATTCGGGACGAATCTGACCACACACGAGGGGGAAAAAATCACTAGATGTTTCTTAGAAAAAAAATTGAGGAGGAATCCGTACGAATTGTCCCGAATTGTCCCACGCGGCCAGATTCCTCCCGTATCGGAACGATGGGTCATAAAAAAAAGGGAGGGTCGATCTGGCCGAATCGAGCAGAGACGGTGCGAAGATGGCGGATCCGGGAGGATAGCGTCGGTCTCGGGACGAAACGGGAAGATTTGGTCAGATTTGGTCAGGCTCCAGCCTAAATTAGGGTTTCTCATAAAAAAAACTTCAATCGTGTATTTTTGTCCAGAACGGACCGTCATACTGTTCTCTTCTTACCGCTCTTTTGAGTTGGATGGCGAGCGAAGGCTTAACAAAAACCCTGGACAATGTGCAAAAACTGGAGTATGCTGGAGTTGCTTAAATGAACAACAAGTTGAGTCAGATAGAGCCAACCTGTTAAGAATGTGGTTCTTTATTGATTTACGAGGATCATTCCGTACATGACCGTAAGGGAACATCCAATCCTCGGGCTATCAGCGGCGTGACCTAAGTAATACCCTAAGTGTCCGTGATCATACCAATTATCGTGACATCCCGTAGAGCCAACCTGTTCGTTGATTATGGGGCTATTGGGAGGAAGTAATCCCGTTCACGTACTAAGTCGCCCGCGCAAGCCGTGATGCATACTATGGCTGACCAATTGAGGCCGTTAAACCAATATTGGAGTTCAGCGAAGAGTGTGTGCGATGCCATTGAGAGGGTTAGAAGGTGGTAGTAGTGACCTCCAGCATACGGAGCAACTGGCGTTTTGAACGCGCTGAAAGAAATTCCTGTGGCTTCGCTATCCAGCACGGCTACGATGTCGTGGGTCTCGGGAGCACCGATCAAGGATCGGAGGGATACGACAGTCGCGAAGAGTGTCCTCATGAAGGACATGAAGGAGAAGGAAATCTTGAGCAATGATGCTGATGAGACACGTTTATCTGTAGGGGAACATGAAGTAAATCAAATACACAGGGCAATTATAGCAGAACGCACGATCGTCTGTATCATCTCGGAAACACTTGGCCTTCTGCTTCGCGCGAATAAGAACCTGCATGTAGCGCTTGCGCTCCTGCCTGCGTTCCAACTATGACCCTATCATGACCACAAACACATATAGCAAGTATAGGACAACCGAAAATACCAGCATTCATGCGGAGATCTTGCCGTCCCAAAGTGTGAAGAGCATCAGAACGCTAGGAAGGTGACTCCGGCGACGTTCTCGTTAAGTCCCAGTAGCTAAGGATGAATATGAAAAACTCGGAGACACTGACCCCAAGTGTGGGCAAAAGGCAAAAGAGCAAGATGATGACTTGGTCACTCGGAGGCCTAGACAGAAGTACTGCAGGAGATAGTACCAGATGCTGTACAGGTTTGTAATGGGTCTCGGAGAAGTAGAGGACACAATCCAAGCAATAATTTGCCCAAATTCGTGGGCTACTACGGAAGAGGGGAGGCACCGTTAGGGGGAAAAGTGGACGGAAGAGGAAGAGACGGGCCAGTGGCGTCATCTTATGAAGCCAAACGGACGAACGGCCCGTGAGTCTGCATCAACTAGAGTTAGAGCCTCTTCGAAGTTCGAGCATAACTACGTCCTTCAACTTGCTGAACGACACCAATCCTATCCATCAAGAATGTCATCAAGTAAGGCAAAGGCGAAGGGAGTCAGTGCAAGTTCATTCTTCGATCTCAAGGCGGAGCTATCCAGACAGGAACTCGAATTCGCAAGGGCGAAGGTGGAAGGCAAGAGCTTAGCCGTGGTTGGGGGTATCAAGCGTCCCGACAAGGTACATCACCTGTCTGCGTCGATAAGGACTCACTTTTAAGCACAAATTTGCAGAAGCCAACCGTCTGGGCACGCCAGAATAAAGGTGTCAAGGCTCGAGCGAATCGGGACGTTGAGCTTGAGGAGATCAGCAAACCAACCCTTGACTCGGCAAGAGCTGCCCTGGAGAGGAAGGCGCAGATTTACGAGAAGCTGAGGAGAGGCAAGACGGGAGGACTCAACGATGCACAATATGATGCTCTGCTCGTCGATGTATGTCCTTCGGGTTCACCCCTCCATTCCTGCTATATTTATATTCGGCGTGCCAGTTCGATTCAAATCCGTCCACGTCGAAGTATTATCAGGGACACAGTTCGGATGAGGACGAGAGTTCGACGGTACCAAAAGCTCCGACAAGTTATGAGGTAGGTACGCGTCCTTCGATATTTGAAGGACGAATACTCATTTGGTGGGTAGAATGATCCCATCGTCGAATACGAGGATGAATTTGGACGTATACGGTCAGCACGTCGTTCTGAAGTTCCTCGGAACCTCGTCTTGGATCAAGATGAACAAGAAGACGATGAGTGGGTGCTATTTTCCTCGTAATGGCGCTAATGTTAACGTATTTCCCCGTTCTCAGAGACCTCATTCGTAAATTATTATCCCCACATGGTTCTTATATCACGAGCGCTCACTTCTTTACCTCTAGGAAATCCTGTCAATCACTTCCCCACGTACCAACCTTCTGAAGATCGCGTAGCAGAGATCGAGAAGGCATATGCGGAGGAGAACAACCCCCTGAATGTGCACTACGACGCCTCTCGGGAGGTCCGTGCAAAAGGAGCCGCTTTCTATCAATTCTCTGGCGACGAAGAGACAAGAAGGCAACAGATGGAGGAGATGAAAGCATCAAGAGAAGAGACGGAGCGAATGAGACGAAACCTCGGTTCTGAGGACGTCAAACCAGGCGAAGTTGAAGGCATGCAGGACGACAGTGGCAATACAGGTGAAGGTGTGGCGCGGAGCAGAGCGATGGAAAAGAGAAAGCGGGAGATTGAAGAACGCAGGAAGCTCTTGGACGCGAAGAGGCGGAAGCTAAAGAAGAGCGATACACCAGAAGCAAGCAACCCGCCAACCTCCACCCCGACTACCATGGCCACCACGACCACCGCATCGGGTGAAGAACGAGGAAAAACCACGTCCAGTGTTTCCGACGACCCCTCTGCCACTCTGGATAACGCCTCGAAAGCTCAGCATCCAAATGCAGATCCCTTCGCCGCGTTAGAGTCACAAACTTCAAAGGAAAGCAAAGGAAAGCAAAAAGCACAGCCAGCCTCTTCCGAAGCAGATTCATTTCTTGCTCAGCTGGAAGGAGAGTTCCTCGCCTCAAGAACCAAGAAGTAATTTGGTTTCGGCCACGCATATATACTACTGGCCTCGTCCACCCTTACAGAGTGTTGAAGCGAAATCGGGCTCTAGCACATCCATACCCAATATCTCCGTCGGCCTTTAGACCCTTTGTCCTCGCCATTTCATCTATGAAAGCTCTCCACGCGAAGAACTTCGAGGCGATTGGTAACCCCGGCTTGAATATGGCACTCGTGTAATGCTTCGTCACCAATCGTGATCTGTGTGTTCTTACCCCAGACATTTGACAGAGGGACAACTGAAACTTCGAAATGCCTCATTACAGTGCGGTGCAATTTCATCTGGAATACAGTTGTCCTAAGTTGCGCAGGATAGTGACGCCTGACCCTCCTTGCTCCTCCTCTACACGAACCTACGAGACAAGATGGCTTTGCTTTATAAGTATGATTGACCAGTTCGTCATCTTCTATCGTGAATTCCGTTTCGATGTCCTCGAAGAACACAGCGTAAACTGGACCGTGCTCAGCTTGGCTGTAGTTACACTGGTGACCTTCCAGCTGCCTCCCGTGTCCTCTGGATGGGACATGACGAAAGAGGAATGCATGAATGCCTGTTTATCCTAGACAATGGTGCCACCTCAGACTCAGAGATAGTCGCCTCGGGGATAGAAGCTGGGGTAGATTCGACTTTTTACCCTAGAGAGGTTGCGCCATTTTTGGGGCACACCCAACTCATTCATAAACTCCCTGTTTCTGAATAGGAACCTCTTTAGCAAGGAAAGAAAAAAAGGGACCACGCGCACTCACTACCGCATCTCAGCCGCCGAATGCCAGGGTACCAGTGCTGCTGGTTGGGTCAAGTTTACGAGGTGGAGCAGCGGTGTAAGCAACACAAGATCGCTGTATGCGGCCAAAGAAATCATCAGGACCTAAGGGCCTCAAGCTCAAGACCGATGGATCGAAGGGTTGCACACTCTTCAGCTCCTCGGCAACCGATGAATTCGTTCTTTTGAGCTGGAGAACAGGGCGCAATTTTGAGTTTAACAGATGGCCGATGAGAGTGAAAATGACTATGAACTTATAAATAACTGTTTTAGAGATAGTGAGGCTCTCTTAGAGGTTGGAAACAGGAGCAAGTCGATACTTACATCGTCAACGACACACCGACGTAGCATCATCCTCCAGAGACAGGACAGATAATTGCTACCTCCTCCCCTCCTTTCAGACAAACAGTATCCGGATCTTCAACCATTTCGCAGTCGACGCTCCATTGGCTGGTTTCTAGGATCTTCTTGAGATCCGTGTTAGGATAATGCGATACCAGTAACTGGCCCAGAACCGCGAGCTTCAACCCCCCATTCGGGATGGGTATCTCTTCAGAAGTTCTTCCAATTGTTGTAGAGGCTGCTGCGAAGTAAAGCACGGTGATTTTTGGGCCAGCCGGAGTCGACATGGATGTTCAAACGAAACATTCAGACGGTGGAGGTTCTGCGAAATCTAATCTAATTACATCTGACGTCACTCAAGATAATCTACTCGGCGTCGATAGCTCACAACGGAATATTCACCGACAAATTCCATTGCGCAAGAGAGTTGTATTGTCGATATGTTTCAACTCTACTGTCCACCAAATTGGCTTTGAAGTCTTTATCCAGACCACTTGCTCCTCCGGGACCAGGTGGTTCGAAGTCGACACCATGCCGTCAAAAGACGATGGATGATCAGCTAAAAACTGCGAGTAAGTTCACCGACAAAGACACATCCAATGAGGACATACTCAGGTTCCATCGAAGCCCAGAAGTCGAGAGGATCGTAGATTCTATGCCGACAGGTAGAAGTCCACAAGTTTTCCCGAGAATATTGTGGTCGATTTGAATGTCATGTTCACCCTGATTTTTTTGGGATGGTGTTGAGCTCGGAAACAGGTGATAGGGAGACGAAAATAACGTACAGAATCCAGGACCCAGCCGACATTGTCGTCCGTTACGGCGAACACACGGTCGCGTCTCTTGCGAAGCTTGTGTAAATAGGAAAGTGTGTGGATCGTCTGGTCTAAACGGCCCGATAAACCTCCCAGAAGAACGACATGGTACTGCTACATACTCAATTGTCAGCTGCTCTGTGGAAAATGGAAAATAGTAAGACGGTGTACGGACCGAAACCTCTTCCCGGTACTCCTTCTCCTCTAGCGCGACGACACATTTCATTAAATCCGTCGAGTCCTGATCATCGTCCTCTACCACTGGTACACCCTAGAGTTACGTTTTCGGTCTTGTAAGGGTGCCAAGGCGTAGAGAGCTTACAAGGGATTCGTAGAACCTCCGCACCTCTGGCCTTATCGAGTCCAAGTCGCCTTTGATCAGGTCTGGAATGTATCTGGGCTCCAAGATACTCCATACCCTTGAAGGAACAACAGGTTCAACAACTTACCTTAGGCGCTCTTTAGGGTCCAGAAAGCTATCGTGGAGACGGTTGGCCCCTCCGTCGGCGCAACAATGCCATTCTGTCGAAGCCCAGAGTCGATCTAAGAGTGGCCGCAAAAATGGTTGGTTCAGAATTATTAAGGCGTGTTTAGCGGCGTTAAAGCCCGATTGTCCTTGTAGAAAGCTCACGTCCCAGGTGTTCTTCGTCGACATTGTATGCCAACGTGGTGAAAGAGGGAGATGATGACGAACGACTTCAACACCTGAAGAGAGCAAGGAGGTCATCAATCTTATCTTATCTCCAACATCCGCCATACCAAAAAAAACTACATCATAACGATATAAATGCCAGTGTCTCTAGAAAGCGACAGCAGATTGGACAAATGATACAAGTACATGAAGCAAAAGCAGCTGACGAAAGTGTTCTAGAAGTCTGCCAAGATGATCACGATCCTTGGTTCCTCCTGGACCAATTCGAGAAGCTAAGCGCACCCACAATGCCCACAACAAGGAGAGCCGTTCCTGCTCCGATGATTCCAGGGATGTAGAGGTACCACGTACTGTCGACGTCATCCAACTCCGTTTTGTCGAGGATGCCGGGCTGCTCTTCCTTTTTCCGTCGACGACGTACGATCGGCCCTTCGGGCTCTGAATCCGCGTAAAGCGACTCCTTTGAGTGCTCGCTCTCCGGCGCCGATGCTGCGACTGGCATTGACGGCATCTCAAGCTCAAGCTCTCCTTCAATAGGAAGAGCGGGGATATCGAGGCTGGGGTGCAAGGCCTTAGCCCGTTCGAAGAACTTGGCTGCAGCTTTGCGGTCTCGCCTCCAAGCTTCTGCTCCTCCTTCTCCAATCTGAGCGTGAAGAGGTATGCGGATGGACGAGAGGCTAGAGTATGACGAAGCAAGAAGTGTAGATGCTGCGCCTTCGAGATGCAACAGGCCTGCTTCAAGATAAAGTTGGGCTAGACCTCTCGAACCACCGATCGTCTTGAAGCAGTACTCCATTGTCCCGCGCGAAGGGTCTTCCAACGTGTCAACCAACTTCGACGTCCCCTCAAGAGGTAGGTAGTGCGAGACGAGGCGCATAGTAGCCGAGGGCACATGAGCTTGCCGCCACGCTCGCCTACACAGAGCACCAAAACACTCGGGTTAGAGCAGGGTCTTCACACACAAAGCAACGTTCGTGAGATCTGACGTACAGGAAGAATTCAAACGCCTCCTCCTTGTCCTTCCGGATATCGCACAGCTCTAGCCCAATGAGCGCCAGGCTCGTGGGGTCCATGTTATACTTGTCCTCCAGCTCATCAGCCACGTCGAAGACCACGACGGTGTTCGCGATGCTTGAGGCGAGCGACTCCGGCACGGGCCCCACGATGAGCGACGGCCAAATAATCGACTGCTCCTTCTCCAGATGCACCGTTAGGAGCCTGCCGGATCGAGGCGACTGGGCCGCCGAGTCCAGAGACGAAAACGAGGATGTCATGCTGGGATGCGCATGGCCCGGCGAGACGGAGCGCGAGGTGGCAGGGTCGGGATTGGGATTGAGCTTCCGCCGTGGAAGGGGATACTGGACGTCATCCGCAAAAGAAGACAGGTTGGGTGACGAGTGGGCCGGGGAGGGTGAGTAAACGTCTTCGGCGTCGGACACCTGCCCGCTCGTGCTCTCGAGCGACGCCGCGAAGCTGCTGGAGATGTCCGGGTCGGAGGAGACGAGGGCGTACGACGAATGTGTTCCCGTCGATGCCGTCGAGACAGAGGAGATCGTTCGCTCGCGAGAAGACCTTGATATCCGGGGCTCCAGCTGCCACACCGAGTTCCTCGTGTCCACCGCTCCGTAAATCCGTCCCTACAAAATAAAAACGCTTGGTCATTCCAGCGTCCACATATCAGAACTTGGTGCAGTAGAACTCATGCCTTGACGATGGGCGGGAGGTCTTTAACGGTGATGATGAGATGATGTCGGTCTATGACCACCTACGCAAGCAGGTCTTTCATAAACAGGTCCGCACAAAAAGCTCCTTGGAAGGGACTCACCGACAGATCCTCATCCTGGATGCTCGACGGCACCATGAGCAACACCGTCGCCTGACATACATGGGTGGGCCTATCAGCACAACTGCCGCAGCTGGCTGTACGATTTATTCAATCTACCTGATCATGAGACTACAAATGCATGGTTTCAACACGAGGCGCATTGCTAGCAGACGATCTGTGTGGGCTCACCTGGTGCCACGAGTATGGATAATACGGGCGTTCGTTGTACTTTTCCATGTCAGAGATGGAGAGACAAATGAGAGGGAAGGTCGGCAGGAAATGAGATGTGGGAGAGGACAAGGAACAGGTTGTGACTCGGCGTTGCGCGATCCTTCCGGGGCACAAGGGGCGTCTAAAGTAGCAATCTGCCGGCCACGTGTTCGCGTAACGTTCCCTTCAAGGCGGAGCAATTGGTGTCTATATCTCGTAAGTAAATAACCCGTGGATATTGTACATGAGCAACATATCAGCACGACGACAAACAGGATTCAGAGTATACTATGAGTGTTACTAACTATGCAAGGTGTGCGAAGAGAAGGAGGAAGAGAAGGAAAGGGAAAGGGAAAGGGAAAGAAAAATAAAGCACAAGAATGGTATAAAATAATGAGGTATAAGTAAGGTTGTGAATTGTGATAACTTGTGTGCGTTGTGTAAGTAAGTGTAAAACGAACGAATGTAGAAGAAACGAACGGAAGACGACAAAGGAGCGTGCGTGTGTCTGAAACGAGCGAGTGCGAGTGAGGGGAAATCAATCGAATGTCCAACCAAACCTTGAGTATATCGAAAGAAATAAGAAAAGAAAAAGCAGTACCAAGGTTACGACCCCGCACTCTGCTTCAACGTCGTCGCGATCCGCTTAATCGTGTCCTTCTCGTGTTCCATGTGCTGTATGAGCATCCCATCGAGCCGCCGCAGGCTCTCCTGCGCCTTCTGGCTGTTCCGCCACTCTAGGACATGGTCAGCCGTCGACGGGCGGCGCACCTCGCCGTCTCCTCCACCTCCATGCACCCCCGAAAACATCCCGATCCCACCAGCAGCAACAGATGCCGACCCGGAAGCGTACCCGGGGTACGCTCTCCCCTCCTGCCCCGCGGCGTACCGGAAAAAGTCGAACGACGACGGCGGCGCGTCCTTGCCCCCTGTAGCAGGGTGGGGCCGGATGGGCGCGTTGGATACGGGCAAGCGGGAGTGCGCGTCGTTCCCCACGGGCGACCTATCGACTGCACTTGCGTTTGCGTTCGCGGAGCGGATGTATGGCGCAGAGAGGTTACCGTGCCGCATAAGCGTTGGTCGGATGTTCGTCGTCGATGCGCTCGACACTGCCCTATTCCTCGCATCTCCTCCTACCCCTCCAGCACCCCCAACCCCTGCTGCCCCCACACTTCCCATACCACCACCAAACGACGGCCTCTGCCCCACACCCGATGTCCGACCAGGATGCTGATGCTGATGCTGCGGCGGCATCATATCCCCCTGCTCCTCCTCCTCGTCAGACGACGAGTCCAAATCATCCATCGCATTCGGGTGCTGCGTCTGTATCGTATCGAAGAAATCCGTCGGCGAAATCGGGCCGGGGGCAGAATGGATCGCCACTGGCACATCCATAACCGCACTGGGAATCGTCAGCGCTGCGAGTCTCGACGCACTCGTACTCGACGGCGAGCGGCGGTGGCCCCTCTCTGGCTCCGGCTCTGGCTCCGGCTCTGGTAAGGGCGGCGTCGACGGCCCAGGAGCAACGATCTGGAACGCAGAGTCGGGGGAGTCCGCACGCGGGCGTGTAGACGTTGACGCTGATGTCGACGTCGAGGGGTTGGGGCTGGGTGTCGGAGTCGACGTGGACGTCGAGTGGGAGAGCGAGAGCGAGGACGGCGGCAGGTCCCTCCGGAACCCCGAGCGGGGAGGGGGCGGCAACGCATGATGTGCGAGCGAGCTCGAAATCCGGGGCGGGGGCGACATCGTCGAGTACCTCGGCGCCGGAGAGTCGCGCAGTGCCTCCTGGCGCTCGATGCTAAACCTCGACGGGCCGGCGTTGCCGCTTGACACCACCGAGTGGTGCTGCTGGTGCAGGTGGAGGTCCTGCAGATGGGGCTCGTCCGAGCTTTCCCGATGGTGGTGGTGGTTCAGCATCTCCTGGAAGGTCGACGTCGTAGGCGACATCGAGCTCTGGGAGTAGTCTGACAACGACGGCCGGCCCGGCGCACCCACACCTGCCTCCTCCACATCCTCCTCGTTGTCCGACTCGTGCGGCGTCTGGTAGCTGCCCCTAATCGTATCATTCGTCGACGTCGTGGTCGTCTGCTGCGAATGCCTGCTATAATGCGGCATCGGCGGGGGCGACATCAAGTCATGCCTTGAGATGGCAGACTCGTACTCATCCGAGAGCATGGGCGAGGACACCGTCCGTCTCAGGCTTGGATGCGAGTGCGACTCTGAGTCGCTGTACGAGTGGGGCGAGTGGGGTTGGTGTGACGGCCGGCTTGACAGGTCGGTCTGCGACAATGAGTAGAGGGGGTTGGTAAAATGCCGACGCGGGGGCGGCGCGAGTGGCGTCATGGGCCCTGACGGCGTCTCGACGCGTTGAGGAAGGTAGCTGTGCGGACGAGATGCGTCATGCGAAGTGTCGACGACAAGACCTCCTCCCAAGGCGCCTTTCGCACGTCCCTTGGAGGACGACGCATGGCTCTGGCCCGACTTCTGGCGTTTGTGGTTCGGTGTCGTCGTCCGGTCGATGATATCAATCATCGGCTGCGCGATGATCCTCTTCTCAACCAGCTGTCGCACATCCTCCGGCGAGTCCACTTTCAGGCTATCTGCCCCCTTCGGCCGCGGAGAGCCCACAGGCGTGGACGCCCCTATAGGATGGGAGAAGGTCGACGGATCTGGTGTGTTGTCGTAAGAGCGTTGGACGGCCTGATGCAGAATCGCCTTCCTCCAGGTATCCTCGATAGGATCATAGGAGACGGTCATATTCGGGTTTTTCGCAGGGGGAAGACGGTCAGCCAAGACGTCTGCTCCTACAGACTCGAGCACCCCTAAACCATGCAGTGCCGAAGCTTGCACGGCGAAGGGATAGGACGCTGATGGGAGGGGCACGTCGACCGCGTCGGTAGGGTCGATAAAGTCGTCCAAAGCATCGAGTTTCGCCTTCTGCGACCCGCCGTCGATGCGCACGCCTCGCGTCTTCAGGTCCTGCTCGGCTTGCTTCGCGGCAACCGCAATGTCGTGCATCTTCTCTCGCACGACGACCACCCTTCCGCGAGACCCTGGGTTCGGCAAATGGGGCGACAAACGAGGCATCTGGGATGACGACCGTGGGTCCTGCGGCCTGAGAGCGTACGAAGCGGCTATCGAGTCGGAGGTGGTTCGGAGCATCGGAATCTTGGGATCGAACGGCGAGGTAGTGGAAGTCGGTGTCGTTGGTTTTGACTTGGACCTGCCGACACGGAATATGTCGAGGAAGGTGGGTGTCGCTGTCTTGGCTGAGCTTTTGGCATTGGGAAGTGTTGACGCAAATTCAGCAGGCGAGGGCTTGGAATGGGCTGGGGGAAGGTAGTAGTTGTTCTTGACGAGCAGACGGAGGCGATAGGAGACATCGTCGCTGTCATACTCCTGAACCTCATTGACTTCAGGACCGAACGAGAGGTCGTGTATAGACTCGTCCTGGAGAGCCATAGAGCGGGGGGATGGAGGTGACTCTGGCCCTGAAGCCGTAGAAGTAGATGGCGGGTACAGGGATGATGAAGTACCGGAACGCTGGGTGGAGACGGAGTCGCGGACATTAGGCGTTAGAGCCGGGTCGCGCTGGAAAGCCGAGGGAGGGGACCGATAGCCTGTATCGAGAAGAGGAAGGTTGGAGGCTATTTTGGCAGCCTTTGACTTTTTGCACGAAGGTGGTTAATGATACGCTCGGAAGAAGGGTGCGTGTGCTCACCAGTCTGGCGTCTGTGGAGGCCTGGGGAAGGGCCTCGACGACAGTTGCATCTGCCGCTGTGCCTTCCTTGGAGGACGCGGTGTCGCTACTACGTAACTCTGGCGGGTCGAGACGCTGTGGTGACCTCGGTGGGCGGACTGGCGGGTTCGCAAGAGGCAAGTCGTCTGGGGGAGAATTGAGGTAGGCGAGATCAGACTGGGATGGAGGTACCGGGGACGGGGGTAGTGGGGATGTTGGAGCTGATCCAGCGCCTGTGACGGTCCTTGAGCGGGCTCGAGTGCGGGGGCGGCGGGAGAGGGAGACACCGCTCCGTATGCTGGAGTTGCTTGGGACGGAGCGGAGAGAGCCTGGCCGCTGTATGGCAGGAGAGAGCGGGTCGTCCATCGCTGGGGTCAGCGTGGTTGGGAGGCAGCCCGTTGTCGTTGCAATTGTCCACCGAACACCACTCAGGGACTCCCTCCGCGTTCCTGTGAAATTCAACACCAATACCAAATATTACCTAATCAATCAGTCCCTTGCCACGCGAAGGCTAAGCCCACTGCTCCTTGTCTCCGACGCGACGTACCATCATGGCCTTCCTCCTTGCTCCCTGTAAGCAGCGTTTGTCTTTGCACTCGTCATACGCTCACACACCTCAGATCTTCCCAAGACTGCAGGATGGCTCGCATACTGGCAGCTCTTCGTCGCCACAACCGCCGTCTTCAACACCGTCCAGAACTTCGTCACCCTCAAGTTCACCCGTAGGGTCTACAACAACGTCCCCAGCGCCAGTGGTACGCGTCTCTCTCCTCACACCCCGCTCCTCGCTCAAGAAATCGCAGTTACCGCCCTCCAGGCGCGCACCTTCGCTGTGTGGACCCTCACCTCGGCTATTATCCGTGCATATGCTGCCTACAATATCAACAACAAAATGTGCGTCTTCTAGCTCTGTTGCTCTGTGATATTTTCCCTGTCCTCATCATCTTGGCGAACAGCATCTATGACATGGCGTTCTTCACCTACCTCATCGCGTTCGGTCACTTCTCTTCAGAGCTCTTCATCTTCCGCACCTGTAAGCTCGGGCCGGGCGTCATAAGCCCCGTCATCGTCTCGAGTAAGCCCAGTCCTATCCATCCGCGCTCATCATATCTAATAAACCTTTGTCCTCCAGCCACCAGCCTCATCTGGATGTTCACCCAATACGACTTCTACGTCCGATCCTAAAAAGTAATTTACGCTCTGCGTCTATATACCCCGCACGAACCAGGAACGAACAATGGAATCCGCCGGGAGGAGGGGCATGTGGTCTGCACTATGCTCCGGCCTTCCATTCATTCCACCCCAGCTTTCATGTTTTAGCATACACACCATGCGGGGCACGCCCACTAGACTATGTTCGATGCTGTCGTTGGGGAACCTCCATGTGTATTCATCTGTTTTCCAGCTTGAATCTGCTCTGAATATAGACTATATATTGTTCGTTCCAAAATTCGTTGGGCTTCTAGGGACCTCTTGGCTTGAACTATTCTCTGACAGGTCGAATGGCGATATACTCACTGCTTACATCTCTTCTCAAACTACCGGTTGGACGGACCTAAATAACCCAACCTCCACCTCGTCAGCAAAATTAACCACAACTTCGAAAGAATTGTGGAAGGAATTTATAAAACCCGAACCGTAGGCACACTTACCAAGTCAGCGCTTTCTCTCCCTCCCTGTCAACGTTCTAATTCTTCTTGGGTCTATTCTATATTTATTGAAAGCCTCCATGCAACCCCCAAAGAACAACTCCCAGGAAATTGAATTCAAGAATATTATGAGAATACGATCCGAGCGGCCGTTCCATGTGTTGAGGGTCGGACAGCCGAATGAACTATGTGAAGGATCCGGACATGAAAGTGTACGCATGGCGCGCTATAGGTGCTACATGGTTTTACGCCGAACATCTGACCGGGTTTTCATAAAGACTAACTCAAGCCTTGTAAGCCTCAAACACCATCATGAATCCGACGATTCGTCGGACCGAATGCTCGTTAACGTTGTGCCTTCATTCTCCGAGCGCCACTGGCAGAAATATCACTGTAGTCTGTGATCTGTGAGTATGGCATACGCGTACGATATGCTTGCGGAAATATGCGACGATTCGTCGACCACATCCCCACTTCTCGCCTCTCACTTCGAATTCCCTTCAAGTTCTCGCTTCTCCTCACGCCGGTTGGTCGTCGTAAATTTACGACTCCAAACACCATCGGGATAATTTTGCCGATGCGAAGGGACTTGGGAAGGGATTTATAAAACCCGTCGAGGCCTGAGGCGTAATTTATGTAATAATAATAGGCATTTTCTTTCTCTGTCAGGTCAGTTCTTCCTTGGGTCAATCCGATCTATTATTTCATTCAAAATCTGCTTTGCAGCCCCAGGAACAAGACCAACTTCTTCCAAAGAACTGTGGAACTTGAATACGGTCCGACCGTTCGTTCTCACTATTGCGCATCAGGTGTATGGATGAGCGCGTACGCGTACGCGTCCAAAGATGTTAAACGGCTTTAGGACGAACATCTGGCCGGTTTTCATGAAGACGAAAGACCGGCAGCAGCTTGTGCGCCTCAAACACCATCATGAATCCGACGATTCATCGGACTGAATGCTCAACGTTATGGCGGCATTTATTCTCCGAGTCTGAGCTCCAGAAATATCGCAGTGAGCATGGCATGCGCGTACGTTTTATTAAATGACTACGGGAATATGACTGTCTGAATCCCGCAAGCCAAAAAAAAGAAGACGAAACTTCGCCGCGATGTTAATGTACCGGCGCCTCCTCCGACTCCGAGCCTTCATTCTGCGTTATTTTTGTCCCCAACTTACATACAGATGATTGTTGACTGTGAAAGTCCCCGGCCGACCAAGGACCTACTCACCACATGCATCATCGATGAGGCGTCTTGCTTCAACTAATTCGTCATTCCATACAGTTCTGTTCTACTTTCTTTGGTCACTCTCCATCCTCCCGACTTTCTTACGACAGTGGAGCCGTTTATTTCAAGAACACATGGAGTACGTATACGTACCTCGAGGCACGTTCATTCCGGCCCATGCGAGCGCAGGTCCACAAGAGTTGTCTTTGAGTCCATCAGACCCGACGCCCACTGGTACAGGTCATGTGTCCTCCTCGATCCCCAAAAAAACGAAACGGCCTAGTGGTCAGTATGTACCGCGCGTCGTACGGCACCCAGCGAGCAGCGTGAGTGTCTGTTCAAAATATTTGAATGGGGTGCACGAACATGAGAGAGTATGAAGAAATGAACGGTTCCTTTCATACGACAAAGTTCAAGTTTTGAACGCCCGGATCTTGGTCGACCCAGCCCCAACCTCCCTTGAGAAAAACCAACAGTCCTAAGGCGCTGGCCAAGAGACCCCTCGCAAACACCCGGCCGTCCAAGGGCTTTGGAGGGGTTCTCGAAACCCACCTGGGCACCTGGACCTCGAGACTCAGCGGAGGGTTGACGTCAGGTGTACCCTCAGTCGACGTAGATGGCTATCGCTGATCCCGAAGGAGATTCAATTGGTTGACTGCTTTCAAGGGTAGGGGAGGGAAAATACCAATCGAACACACGCACCAGAAATCATTTGGCCCAAATGGCACCGTAGAGAAACGACGATGCTCCTAGAACAGAGTCGCCGGCGGGCGGCAGGACATAAGGGGACGGGACCTGGCACTGTGGCAGGAGAGCAGGAGAAAAGGATCATGGATCACGGATGCTCGTCTGGAAATGAATTGGCAGGAAGAGAACGTAAAGTGTCACAGACTCACAGCAGAGGTCAGATGACGCGAGGATGGAGAAAGATGTCGAAATGTCGGAGATGGATCATGAATTTATGCGCCATTGGGTACAGAGGGAGGGCGTGGGGTGAGCTACCGGCGGAGGTCTTGGACGAGTAAAATTAGGGAGGTAAAATTAGGTAGAAGGCAGGCAACGCACGAAGTTATTGTAGACACCATCCTCTTCTTTACTCCTTGTTCTTTCTTCTGATTCCTGGTCCTTTCTTCCGACTGGCCGTCCCGGCCGACGCTGAGTAGCAAGAAGGAAAACAAAAATAGCTGGAGAAGAGGGTACGGCACGCTCATGGCACTCTTGCCAGTGAACCCTGTTGCATGGCATTGCGCTTAAACGCGAAGAAGCTCGGAAGATTTCCTCCAGTCAAACTCTCCGACCAGCCAAGTTCTGAGGTTCGAGAAACGACGCCAGCTATTATAATTGTGCAGCCCAATCACCTTTCAGCCGGCCACCACCTGCGCTGTGATTCGGGTTGTGTATACAGGCAGATGGAGAGAAATGAGAATGAGGAGACATGAGCTCATGAAGGCCTCATCTGGTGACAGTGTCGTCGGCTAGACCGCCAGCTGCCGTGAGCCTTGATCCAGTGATGGTAGACTGACAGTGGATTCTGGCAGTGGAAGACATATACGAGTGTGTGTCGTTGAAGACCGTGCGCCGGACCTGCTTGTTCCACGTTCTTTCATTAAACATACACCGTAGTGGTACGTAGGCGAAGGAAATGAACCTGTCGAGGCGAACGGGGCTTGGGTAAATGAAAAACAAGACCCGGGAGGGTGCAAACTGGCATCAATTCGCAAGAAGTAGGTTTTACGAGAACATACATACCTTACCTCGTAGGTAATTCTCCAGGCGGTCTGTTGCCCCAACTGCCACCGCAGCAGCGCAGAGAAGGTGTGCAGGGATTGGCTGGGGTTCGGCGGTGGGGCACCCTAGCGGTACCCAACGACGGACGTCTTCATAACGCCGTACGGAGTCGAGGCGAGGCGAATGAGCGTGGGTTCAAGGTCGGCATCCATGATCCAAAGACAGCGTTCAAGAAACCGTAACGAAGGAGCCAAGAACATGGGGAGACCTCTTTTCAGTACTCGATTCGATGGATGGTTTGGATCAAATTCAGACTCGACCTCGAATTTTGATGACGATGATGACAACGCCAGCTGCCAGACAGACGTTCGAAATCTACGCTGGGTAAGGTTTGGAATTGAGGGAATCCAGATCCCCTGACGTGAGCGCGGAGCTGTTCAAACCCTCCGGTGGTCGTTGGAATGCTTAAGACGTACGGCAGACGGCAGACGAACGCCAAAGAGAGGCTGCAGGCTACGACGCCGACAAACGTTCCTTCGGACCAGGAACGAGGCGTCGATCCAGAAAAAGTGTGGGGAAGCCAAGTCGACAAATAACATAAATCACCAAAACGTAAAAAGCGACCCAGCGAATGGCGCACGATTGGTCGAGGAGGGCAACGCGCCTTGAGGCAGCGGAAAGACGACCCTTCGCGCTATTGCTCAAAGGGCATCATGTGGCGAGTCCCGACCGGACGAGTGTGCGGTGAATGTGATCCTGATGCGTCGGCACAGACGCGGTGGTCCCATGACTCGCCTCAACCGGACGGACCCGAAGATCCGAAGGCTGGACACAAGCTGTGTCCACCATCGCATTCGCAGATTCCAGAGACCTAGAAGGAGGGGTGTGAGTGCGGGGGAAGGCAGGCAGTTTGTGGGGTTGGTCCAGGGCGAGACAGGCGCTAAAAACTGCAAAACTAAAAGGGTCACTCGGATTGATGGGGATCTTCTGAAGCTTCCTTTCCCAGATCCGGACGGCGATTGAAATGAGATACCCGGAATGGAAAGTTTGATTTCCCCGCGTCTCCGTGTGACAAGAGCCTGGCGAAGGCGTCACTGGGCCTCCGGGAATTCGTATAAGAATGCTTGGAGCCGAGGCGGGTCCGTCCCTCGATCCACTACCACCACCATCTATTTGAATGTCGACAACGTCTACTATTTCTCACCACCACGACGCCTACTTTCCTCCAGAGCTCCTCTATGCTGTGTGCGCCCATGTCTACGCCTCATGCCTCCTCCCGGAGAAGCCCTCCCTCGATCCCCTCATGACGAACCCAGATGGGCTCGTACCGACTGGCCATCCTACATCCTATCCTGCAGGATACACACCTGAGCCCGTCACCCGTCGCACCCTTGCAAACCTCTGCCTCGTCAACCATGCGTGGTATGGAGCTGCTAAGCCTTGGCTATGGCGCAAGTGAGTCACATTTTTGCTCATACCCCTCCCATCATACTAACATCTCGAAGGCTGGAAGTAAGGCTCCCACGAACATGGCTCTCGCTCGTCGAGGAGATTGCGTGGAACTACGAAGATGAGCCCGTTGATGCCGTCATGGGCAAGACCATCAAAGCTGCCACCGAAGCCGCAATGCACTCGACCACCGCCATCAAGTCAGAGGAACTGCGTCTAGTTCTCGACGACCTTGACGGGCCCGACACCTCCATTTCCCCAGAACTCCTTTCTCCGGTCCCCACCCGCGATCCAAGCCCCCGCCGCCTGCGCCCCAAGAGCAAGTCCCCTGCCCGTTGGAAAATAGTGAGGTCGATTAGCGATGCGATCCAGGATGTAATTAGCCGCGGGCACCCCGGGATGTATGGTGCGTCCACTTCCGCCGCCTCTCAGACATGCTTTCTAACCATTCCGTAGTTCCGGTCCCGAAGGACCCGCGTCCCGGGCGTTTCGTACGCCACCTCGATTTCAACCACTTCCGGACCATAGGAATGCGTCGATCCGTTGAGGAAGGAGTTAACAGCAGGTTCGTCACCGGCGATCGAGTCGAAGCAGTGCTCAAGGTCCGTGGAAGTATATTGTCAGCTACAGTGATCGTACTGACGGAATGTACAGGAAATGCCGAATCTCACAGCATTTGGCGCCACCGAGTACATGGACGGAGCTCTTATTCTCCCGGTGTTGAACGAGCTGTTCCTGCGTGGTGCCCCTTCCGGCGGACGAGGCCGCCCCACACGAGGACGTGCGTTGATGGACACAAATGATATCGAAGAGGAAGATCGAGAGCGCCGGCGGGACTGCAAGGATCTTGAAGCCGTCGATCTGACCGGTTGCGTCAGCGCTGTCTTTGTCAATGCCTTTACCGAATTCGTCAACACCCACCTCCTTCCACCTCCTTCCGAATCTGACTCGGGCTCAGACGACGAGGATGGCGGCCGTCGTAGTCGCCGTTCTGATCGTTATGCCCTCCTTGAACCCCTCCTCTTCCCTGGCCTTCAACGTTTGGGTCTGCGCGGTGTCAAGTCTATTCTTCCTCGAGTGCTAGGACCCTTCGTATTGGCCTTCCCTCATCTAACACATCTCGACCTGTCCGGCACCCGCCTCACTCCAGAAATCCTCGACTCTCTCGGCCAATCTCCCACTCTCCGCCTCAAATCTCTAGCTTTGGCTCGTTGCATCAAACTCTCGAGCGAGAGCATCAGGCGCTTCTTGGTCGATTCGCCCGTCACCAGCGAGTTGACCGAACTCAATCTCTACGGCGATATGACGTACCAATCCCCTATTGTCGCCAACGATCTCCGCGATATCGTCAGTATGGCGCCATGTTTCCTCAGCGGCAACCTGGTGTACCTCGACCTCTCCAGCGCTCCGCTCGATAGGTCCATTCTGGAGAAGGTTAAACCGCAACCCAGCCTGCGGTCGCTGGGCCTCTCGCATATTCTCCACCTCGAACTGAAGGCTGTGACGGAGTTTGTTCGAGACAAAGCCCCGAACGTCGAGATCCTGGCGTTGGTCAACACGTCTCCCCAGCTCGACTGCGGCATTCGCCTGCCTGTCGCGGACGTGCGCTCCGCGACGCGCCAGTCCACCCTCGCGCTGCAGTCGCAGGTTATCCGCCCGCTGTGCCTGCCGCAATTCTCGTTCAGCGTCACCGCCCCGACAGCACCGAAGCCCCCGGCGACCAGACTGCGCGTCATCGAGCTGTCCACAGCTATGCTCGGTGGTCTCGGAGCGGGCGTCGATTCATGGAAGATCATCCGTAGCAAGGGAGGACGCGGATGGTACGTCGACACCGCGAGCGGGTGGGTTGCTCAACCGTGCTCTGGACAAGGAAGCACGCTTCGTCGAGACCTCCCGCCCAACCATCCGCTCCGCATCGAGATGTGCAAGCTCTCCGAAGCTAATGGCAATGTCAGCAGCGGGGTTGGCTGGCACGCTCGAAAGATGGAGGTGAGTCTTTCTTTCCTTTCGCCATCCTTCATACAAGTTGTTGATGACTTGTTTGTAGATCCTCCATGGACACGGTATGCTCGGCCGCGAGGATGGTCTGTACGGCGCCGTCTCGTTCGCATACCAAGGGTAAACCGTCCATCGGTCCCCGGCCCATCGTCCGAACCCACAACTCCCAAAATTCTGCAATCAAAAAAATGTGTACTATTTTTCTTCGCCTCTCCTTTGGCGATGACCGGAACCGGCATGGGCTCCTTTCTACGGAGGTTCATCCGTGCTTAGACTCACCTCTCGCACCGAGAGCCGGTCTGCTTCTCCGATATCCGTTTCGTCCGCAGTGAACTTGCCTCGCTGCTGATGTCGCCAGGACCATCCTAGACCAATGACTCCTCGCTGGCTCCATTCCTTCGGAAGCGCCTGTACTAATATTTGGGATACGCCATGAGAAGACCGAGTGTTTTCGTCTGGAACTTGGATTACTTACATTTCTTTTGTTATCTATACCGCATCTTCGTCATGATCTAATGGGTTTTCGCATGTCGCCATCTCTCCGTACATTGCAATATCATTCGTGCTTTGTTGCTTCCTATCCTTGTGTGATTTTAAAGTTTGACGTGAAGCAACCGTTTCCTTTTCGGTGATTGCCGAGCCGAACTTTCCCATCTTTGATCAGCTCTTCAAACCATAACAATGATGTGGTGACTACGCACTTATCCTTTCTTCACTTCAGCACTACGTCTTGATCTTAGATTTTAACCCCCTTGCTTCAGGCCTCACTCACTGATCTCTGACACGTTCGCACTTCCTCTCCATGCTTCAATGGCAGTTCGTATCCCCCTCCTCGATGCCCTTACTCTTACTTAGAACGCAGCGTTTCATCCAACAACGCTGAAACGGAGATCCCATTAATTCGCTCTTTCTGCCCTTTCCCCATGTTATCTATCGGCGTGTCAGGAGGGCTCAAAGCTTTAATAATTGCAACAAAGGCCGCTCTCATTTGTAAGTTGGGTTACTCTGGAAATACAATATCGACTAAGTTGAGGCATTCAACAATGTCTCGTCTCCGGAATGAATCCGCGGCTCCGTCTATTTCAACATTGGTGACACACGGCCGTCGAGGGCCACATCGCTCCTGGACTGGGCCGCAATAAGGCACGGTATTGAACCGTCCAAAGACAATCGCTTTGTAACCGCCATTCGGAGGCCTCGTTCTCGCTTCGTGCTCATAGGCATTTGTCCCATGTGCGGACTGTACCTCAATGCTACCAACTGCTCGTCACCCAACAAGGAACCGCACCTTTGTCAAGAAATTATTTGCCACTCGCTTGACATGTCTCCAGACGCTATGGCAGAGTTGAAATTTCTCTAACCCGTGGGCTCGCTTGTGGTGCGGAAGGTGGAAACTGGTGGAAAGTGCAGTACGTGTTTCCCATGTCCACCTCTTGTAAGTATAGTAGCTGACCTCGTACGGTAATAGGGTACGTAGCTGTGGTATGTTCGTATCATGTCTAGTGAGATCTCCGCCAGCTATAATGGCTCTTCTCGCATCCATGTATCCTGTTGGGCAGTAGTCCCGTGGACAACTAGGCTCCGTCGCGCAGTTGGTAGCCCACGCCCCGCGGGTACACCCGTACTAATATTTTGTGATTCAGTTTCGAAGCCGGGATGCTATCGCGAAGCACTAGGCTATGTAGCTCATGATCGATACCCGGATCCTGCTATGATCCAAAAGGTCTCTGGGATTTCTTTCCTACTCAAATCAATCATGCTTTCTGTAGAGCATCGCTCACTTTCACCGTCTCCCTTGTTCATCGCATTCGAGTTGTCGAGCCACCGTTATCTCGGGACATCAATTGCGCATATTCACTGGGTGAACCATGGCCAGGATTAGAGACCCTATGTTTAGGTCTACATTTAGTTCGCACATGAGGTTGGTCTACGTTAAGCTTGTCAAACGTGCGTTGCACCTCCCAATCGGCGAATGAATAAAAAGGCAGTACTAGTGCGTGTATCTCATGAATGACAAGATGTGTTGAATCGCATTACGCCGCCGTGGAAACGTCAACTATTTATAGGACAACGCTATAAAGGCACAGCCGCATTGCGGTTCGTTTTCCTTTCCGCCAGCCTCATTCCAATGCCGTCTACACCCCACAACTACAGCAGAACCGGAACCTTGAGTAAGTCGGCGCTGCACTCCTTCACGAAGCTATAAACTGCTTCATTCGCACATCGTTGACTCAAGGCGCTTCCAGACCCGACAGAAGGTTCAAATACGCTTGAAAATGGCAGCTGGAACAGCAGACACGACCATTCCCTACCTATAGCAGAATCCTCAGCCCGTGAACAGCACCAATTGCATTCACGGGGCACTGGTCTTTCCAGCACCCGCCCAACGTTGATGGAACGGACAAGAGACATGTTTCGACCTCCGAGGAGAGTGGGAAATCCACCTAGCACGTTCCATAGTCTGCGGATTGTTTTGTTTTCCTCTTGTGAGCTATTAGCACCTCTCCATCTGAAATGCGAACTAAACTCTTGGCCAGGGATCAATCTCTTGCTCGTCTTTATTCCTATCTCAGTACGCAGCTCCCCGGTTTTGTGCACCAGACAAATTTGACTATTCCTGACAGTGGGCACTCCACTTCGCCCTTCCTTCTTCTAATTCCAACAAAGATACCCTCGTTTTTGTCTGTGAGTCTGTGCCAAGCTTTCATAAAAAAGGCAGATATCAATGTGTGGCGTCTGCCCAGTCTCTTTCTTTGCAATCATTCCCTTGGCGAAAGTAGGCACTTTCCCATACACATCTTAGAAGGTATGACCTAACCAATCCGCATTCTCAGCTTCTTGGATTTGCGACAGAAGAGTTATCGTTGCGAGTAGGGCAAACGCTGGCCGGCCTTCTCAATGCCACCCTTGTAAGTCATTCCCTACGAGTCTGTCGTTGTTCTCCAAATTCATGATTCATCTGTGGCAGGGTAACGCGTAAGTCCGGACAACAATGCAGTGCCGTCGATATGTACTAACCGCTACTTAGAGTTGAGCTTATTGTGGCTGTAAGCTGTGTCCTCGTTCCTTTCTTTGCTAATAGAGTATTGCTCACGGATAAATGTGTCTCGAAGATAATTGCACTCGTGAAATGCGAACTCCGAATCGTACAAGCTTCATGTCAGTTTGTCATACCATGGCATTTCCCCGTCCTTCGTGCTCCTCTTCCTGTTTCTGTCAGGCATGAGACACGATCGAGAATTGCCACGTCCATTAAGCTTCGTTGCATCAGCTACTGAGATAGTTATCTCTTTACAGTGGTGGGATCCATTCTGAGCAACCTGCGTGAGCACCAGTTTATCATTCCTGTCTGACAGGAAGAAGCTGATTATGACCTACATGCCTACGTCAGTCTTTGTGCTCGGAATGTGCTTCTTCGCCGGAGGCTTGCGTTACTCCGAGCAGGGTTTCGGCGTCAGTAAGTATGCGTTCAAGAGATAAGCGCCAAGGGTTGACAGTTTGATCTCCAGGCGCAACTCAGCTTAATGCATCTTTGATGACTATCAGCGTCATTGCAGTCCTTCTGCCGGCGGCTTTTCATTTTACGGCCGATCCAACTTTAACAAATGAACAAGAAGCGCATGACATCCTTGCGGTCAGTCATGGCGTAAGTTACACCTCCGATAGAGCCTTCCGTTTCCTCATTTTTGAACCTAGGTTGCAATCATTCTCCTGTTTAGTGAGCGGGCTCGGCCAGACCTACGAGTAGTGGAAAGATATCCTAATGACCCTTTCGAACAGTATACGCGGGATACCTCGCATTCCAGCTCTACTCACATACCGCATTATACGATGATCACGGCATCCACACCAATAAGACTACCTCGTACGACAGCCCCAAGTTCTACGTTCCCAAGTTCCGTAGGCGCAACAAGGACACTGAAACCGCTCCTATCACGACCACTGTAAACGGAAAAGCAAGTAGCACTACCCTTCCTCCTATAAATGCTCCCATCCTGGAAGAGGGGAGACAGAAGGAAGAAATAGAAGAGGTAGAGACACCGCAGATGAGTGTCGCAATGACAATTGGATTGCTCATCGCCGTCACCGTGGTCTGTCTATTCTTAGTCACATGGGAAAGGCCTGAACTTACGAACTTACGGGGTATATGCATAGTTGGTTGCCATTACTGCTGAATGGCTCGTAGACTCTATCGGCGGCTTGACAGACACGGGTCACATCAGCAGGGAGTTCGTCGGAATGATCCTTCTGCCAATCGTAGGCAATGCAGCAGGCGAGTTCAAACTTTTCTTTGTTCTTTTTTACGGCTGCTCAACTCGTCGTTACAACGGCCAGAACATGCAACTGCGGTCACTGTATCCGTAAAGGACAAGCTCAATCTTAGTCTGGGAGTTGCAGTAGGATCAAGTATCGTGAGTAATGAATTTATTGAGCGCCAAGCCAAGCTTAGAGTTTGTGTGCGCCACACAGCAAATTGCTCTTTTCGTCATTCCGTAAGCACTTGTCTACCTCTTGAAAGAGATTCGTCGATATTCATCGCGCCCTCCAGGTTCATTGTAACATTGGGGTGGATATTGGGCAAACCTTTGACTCTTCTATTTGACCCATATGAATCGATATCGTTGTTCTTGTCCGGTAAGCTCTTTGATTCCCAGTCGACCTCTCCAAGGCGCTCTGACGGATTTTCTCAGTCCTTATCGTCAACTACGTTGTCCAAGATGGGAAGTCAAATTGGTTAGAGGGATTCATCCTCATGTGTACGTCGCCAAGGTCATGAACCTGCAATATGAATGACGTCTCATGACCCTCTTCATCCAGGCCTCTACGTCATTCTTGGGGTTACATTCTGGTTTTATCCTGGTTGGTTATCCTTATGTTTATTCGTGTCACTTCTCTAAAAAATAAATCCAATCCATAGGATCTGATCCATCTGGGGTTCTGGCCAGCTGTCGCTAGCCACAGGCTGCTACTGTCTGTCTGCCGCATGAAATATTAATTTACTACTAGTAGGTGCTTGTTTCGAGACCATATTAGCCCAGTGAAAACCCATGATATCCTTGATATTTTAGAGTAGTAGTACATTACAGCGAACATCCATAATATAGACAGCACTGTGTGCCTCAAACAACCTTACACGCGCATACGGGGATCGCCTGCAATTTTCCCTACCATATTTTTGATATACTTCGGTCCACCTCTCGGTCAGAAAGAAACTTCCCGTTTTATGAGCTTCCGCCATCTTCTCTCTAGAATCGTGGAAAAACCCCCTCTCATTCTGCCACTTTCGGTCTCTGGTTTTACATCTAGAGAGGATGTTCATGGAGTTGAGGTGAACAGGGACAGAAATTTCAAGATGCGCCAATGCAAGCATTTCGAGGCTTTAGAACTATGGCTTGTCCCAAAAGTGAGTAGTAATTGTGTATTCACTTCAGGATGTGTAAACCACTTTGTTCAGTATCAGGAAAATCAGTATATGCAGTAGCCCTGAATCCAGTTGTGGCATTCAACACAGGCGATAAAGAGAGGTTGTCTCTCCCTTCAAGAAATCTTGATGATTCACGCGACATGTGCAACGTTGCTCATCAGGTAGGACAGAACTCTTCTGCAGAAACCTTGGGAGCATGCTTTCTTGCCGCTGGAGCCAAATGACCATTAGGGCATCACCCTTTTCCTCGTCCATGTAGTTGGTGTCCAGTCAACAGCCCAATTCAATAAGACGTTGGCATGATTCCAAACGGATTCAGATGTATAATCCTCAATCGATGGCGAAGAACTAGAACGGATTTGACAATTCTACAACTTTGCCTTTGCAGAAGGATCCACGAGAGTGACAGCAGCAGCAGCTAGTGCGACAGCGTTGCGTTCCTTCACCTTGGCACCTGAGCATGCAAATAAAATACTGACACAACAGTAAAAAACCATGAGGAAGCTTACTGAAGATGACTTTTGTGCCCTCTTTCCACATTTCCGTCACGATGGTCTCTCCAGGATAAACGACACCGGCAAATCTATTCATGGGAGAGAACATTGGCAAAGGGTTTGGCATTGTCGAAATCTACGCTCTTACCGAACTTTAATATCCTTGTAAGGACCGTATGTTTTGAGGACGTGCTTTCCTGCGATACCCATCGAGCATAGGCCGTGCAGAATGGGCTTGTCAAATCCTCCGATGGCAGCGAACTCGGGCAAAATCTAGAACATGACATTGATCAAAACGGGCATGACGCGGAGGGAAAAAGGAATGAAGCGTACATGAAGAGGATTCGAGTCACCACTCAGTCTGCATAACGAAGTTTAGCAATTCTGCAGGAAAACCTTGAAGTCAAAGATAGACGCAACCTACCGGTACAAAGCCGCCTGATTTTCCGTCGTCTTCTCTTCAACAACAGCATCGGGGGCACGTTTTGGCGGAGCATTGGTAGCTGTTGCAGCTGCACGGTCTACTCAGAACATTCGATATAAGGTCGACAGTCTCTGGTCTGAATAGAAAATACACGAACCGGAGCCTGCACGCTTTCCACCAAACCCTCCAGCACCGCGGATGAACACCGTCGACTGGTTCTCGAAGATGAGCTTGCCGCTGACCTTGTCGCGCGTCTCGACGATCATTGTCACAGCTGCGGCTTTGCCCTTGTCGAGGACCTCCAGTATCCTATAGTCAGGGAAGAACGTGGGTTATGACCACGAAATCACATGGCCGAGAAGTGTACCGACCTAGCTTCATTTACAAGTTCTCCACTAGTGGGGATGGGAGCTTTGATATTCAAGTATTGCTCTCCGTGAAGCAGCTTAGCCTGCATGATCTTCAGAATCGGTTAGTGGATACGGAATGGTTCAGGGCGCACAGGGTTGAAGTTGGGCAGCCAATCCAGAGGAACTGCGGCCATGCACGGGAACTGGGGAATGACACCGAACGTCGGGAGGGCTTGGAACTCATCGTCTCCTTCGAAGGTCCACTTCAGCTCTTTCTCTGTAGCCCCAACTCCAAGGTTGTAGAGGATCACATCCCTCTGGACGAAGTGTGTGTTCAGTCCAAGAGGGTAGAAGGGAAGAAGAAATGCTTGAAATACCTCGGTGTACGAGTAGGTGAGAGGATCAGGGATGAACTGTTTGTTCTCCTTCACCAATTGGGAGTCCTCCGGGTCAGCAAAGGCATTGGGATCCTTGAACAACGACATGGTGGTGCACAAGATGTGTGGAGACGCAGCACGCTAGAGCGGAAACAAAACCGAAGATGCCATTTGGTGGTCATGAGCGGAGAAGAGGAATCACATGTTGATTCTTCTGCCGATGACGTCCACGTCGTGGACAGCAGTACGCCTTGCATATCACCGTATTACTGAGTGTAACCTGAAAACACACAGTGATGCATACAGAGATCCCCAAAGATGGACGTGATAGATTATTGGCGTGAAAGATACAAGGAAGTAACTACAGGTGATTAGTGCAAACAATTTTTACAGTTTTGACTTCGCAGGCTCCTCCTTGAAATTGTTGATGATCTGAAAACAGATTCGCTTTAGTGACCATTAGACCAAAGACAACAAAAGAAGAATTGACCTGCTGCATGGACTCTCCGCTGGATGTTGGGTGCCACGCACGACCGTCGTTGAAGTCCGTAATCTTGTCCCACTTCGCGATGACATCCTCTATTGTGTAAGGCTTAACAGTAGCGAAGCCATAGCCACCAGCGCGTTGCCAGCGAGTCTGCGCTGCCCAACCGCCGAGGATTTCGAACAAGGAACCAGTTGTCTCCACATTGTCTGTATTGAGGTAAAACGAATCGACTTAGAAGGTCAGGGGCAAAGGTAGAGAATGTACGAACCTTTGCTTGTCAGGTATCCCACAATAGGGGCGATGAAATCGGGCTACAGGACTGCATGAGACAAAAGCTCTCTGGTGCTGAAATTGGGACCTACCTTGAAGGCATCAACCATCTCTTGCGGCCAGACAGTGCTGGTCATAGCAGTACCAGCAGAAGGAGCAATCACGTTGGCAATGATGTTGTATTTCTTGCCCTCGATGGCAAGGGTGCGAGTCAATCCCATGATGCCTGCCTTGGCTGTAGAGTACTGTCTCCTGTGTCAGTGTATGCGACTTGACGCAGAGGGACGAGGAAGCATACATTGGCCTGTCCGAAGTTACCATCTACCAACCATCGTTTTTTTAAAAAAAAAACACTTAGGACAGAGGAAATAACATACAAATGCCGACTTGTGAGCAAGTAGTCACGATACGACCGTACTTCTGTTTCTGGAAGATCGGCCAGACAGCCTTTGCGCATTTGTATGTGCCGCTGAAATGACGCCTGAGTATAAAACATACATGAATCTGTGACGAATAACACACCGCAGGTGGACAGCGAGAACGATATCCCACTCTTGTTCAGTCATGGCCTGGAAGGACTTGTCACGCAGTATGCCAGCGTTAGCAATGAGGACGTGGACGCCGCCGAACTTCTCCAATGCGACTTGGACAATCTTCTCGCCATCTTCAGCAGAGCAAACAGCCGCAGCGGCCTTGCCTCCAACTGGAAGCGATGTAAGCACACTGGATCCAAGAAACAAAAGGGACGGGTTCACCCTTCACAACTTCTTCAACGACAGCATTGGCGCCCTTCTCGCTCACGTCGTTCACGACAACATTAGCACCGAGCTTGCCGTACATGAGGGCATATGCACGTCCGAGACCAGCGCCAGCACCAGTGATGACGACTGTCTGTCCATCAAAGCGAACAGGAGGTGAAGATTGCTTATTGGAAGAGAGCTTCTTTGCAGCCTCGAGTTTGCCCTTGAGAAGTGTAATCAATACAGGCTGTTTCTTGGCAGGCATCCGAACAACGTACTTGAGAGTCAACATCAGTCACGGCGGAAGGGCTGTTCCGCTTGAGCCTTTAGTCGACGGGGGGAGACGGAAGCACGTACTAGTAGGGGTTCGTGAAGTCGATGACTTCATTCCACTTCTCTTTCACCTGTTGAATTACAATAAATTGTATAATTCTTGTAACCGATAAACGAAGGACTCACAGCTGAAGGAGTGAAGCTGGCGTCCGTCTTGAAGACTGTGCCGTTTGACCTCTCCCATCGGAGCTCCGCAATGAAGCCGGCACCAAGCTCGAAAACTTTCCCAGAGGCGTCGGGTCCGTCAGGATGGCAGATAGCAGCAACGAAAGGAGCAACATAGTCGGGCTATTACCCAAAACGATATCAGGTCGGAGCCAAATCAAAGAATGTAAACTTACGCTGAGCTTGGCCAACATTTCAGGTGGTAAGATGGTCTCAGTCATCGCAGAGGCAGCCATCTGACATTCGAATGAGAACCCAGGAATTACATCATTCTAAAGATACTCACTGGGGCAATGGCGGTTGACTTGATGTTGTATTTGGCACCTTCCCGAGCAAGGGTCTTGCTAAAAGCGATGAGGCCCATCTTAGCAGCGCTGTAGTTGGCCTGGCCGAAGTTTCCTACTTCAAAGTGAGATATAGTGCGACTCGAAGGCATGACGAACACGCACCGTATATTCCAGCAGCGCTAGCAGTGTTGATCACACGTCCAAACTTCTGCTTGCGGAACAAAGGCCAAGCAGCCTTCGTGCAGGCAAACGCGCCCTTGAGGTGGACCTCGGTAATCTGGTCCCACTCCTTGTCGGACATGTTCTTGAAACTGACAAGACACCTCGCTCTCAGCGTCTGTCAATCTGGAGGCAGAGATAACTCCTACCCCTTGTCTCTAAGGATTCCAGCATTGTTGATGAGGATAGTAACAGTGCCAAAGTTATCAACGGCGGTCTTGATGACTGCGGCGCCATCGCTGACCGAAGACGTGTTCACAACAGCTTTCCCTCCAGCTGAAATACACAAATCAGGATGTGGTGGGCGCGTCTCTCGGCAACGGGCGCACCCTTGGTGATCTCGTCAACAACTTTCTGGGCGGCAGCCGCGTTAAAGTCGTTGACCACGACATTTGCACCCCGCGAAGCAAACAGGAGCGAGTAGCTGCAAGAGCATCTTAGTCGCCGGATCCAGTATGTAATGAGATCTAGAGCACGTACGACTTGCCCAAACCTCCTCCGGCACCAGTGACGACTACGGTGTGACCTTTGAAAGATAGAGACATCGCAAGGGCGTGCTTTTGGGGGATCTAGGGGGAAATTAGATGTGGGGACGGAGGACTGGTCGGCTTATAAGTGCCCGATAGACATGTGATATCATCAGGCTTGTGAGGTGACCGGGGCTTGTCCTCCTTACGTAAAGGCTTCGTCAACCATTCAGCCAGGTTCCCTCGAGCGACGGAATCGGTGCGAGATTGAAGCGAAGTAGATTCGCCCTCAGGCCCAGGTTTCAGCAGGATCGTGGCTCTGGGGGAGATCATAAATAGTAGAGGCGACTCGCGCAATGTATATAATACAGGCAACGTAGAGACTGTACTATATATCGTGCCAGCAGTCTCTTGAGAGCGACAAGACGAGGGGAAAAGAGAACGAGGAGGGAGTTGGAAGATCTCCTACGTCAGAAGATATTTTGAGAAAATAAATGACGAAATATCAAAGAAGATAAGAGTGCTTAAGGACAACCAAAAGAAAAGGAATAAGAGAAGACGTACACCATAAAACGGAAGAGAATAAATGCGAGAGTAATGAGAGACGTGATCGTGGTCGTAACAGAGGATATGCGGGAGTGTGCATAAATACATAAAGGCATGCGACGGCATTAGGGTGTCGGTAGTGAGATAAGTCTTGGACGCGCCGTATGACTTGGGGGTAGCGGAATGTAGGCAAACGAGGGGACTGGTTGAGATTTATGGCGATAGCAAATAAAAAGCAAGAGGCATAGAGACGAGACATATGCAGTGTTGAGTTGTCCAGTGAGGATAATCAAACAAATGCGAATGAGAAAAAAATAAGGAGATCGGGACAGAGAGAAACGAAGAGAAGAAAGATGTGTTTGAGATGCTTTGAATATTCGAGGTACAAATGAGGAGAACACGATGCAAAGCGAAGATAACGACAGCAAGAAATACAGCTTACTCAGCCAAAACCATTGACTCGGCAGCACCGTCAGAACCATGAACATGATTCTTAGCCCATTCGATAGCAAAAACGGAAGCCTTCAGGAACTTTTTGTTCGCGTACTTTTTGCAGACGTATTGCCGATGGAAGTTCTCTTCGGTGAGCTTATCAACGAGAAGATTGTGCCCTGGAATGAGTTGTGCCTCAGTGTAACCTGAGTAGAAAGTGAACGCGTCGTTCTGAAAAGGCGATGTGTCAGTCACATGATATGTTGAAATCGGACATGCGGCCAGAGCATGGCATTATAGATACGAGACTCACCCAGTCACCACCTAACATCCTCCTTGCACAATACATCCCAACGGCGGCGATGAGACTGGGTTTGACTCGGAGGAAACGATGATCCAGCAGGGTCACCTCCGTCAAAAACTTGCTAAGTGTTCTTGTTTGAATGTCGTAGTCGTCGGCTTTGCTAATTTTACGCATCCAGCTGTATGGCGAGCAGTAGTGCGATATCCTGAAGTCGAGTGTCTGAAGCATGATACGCTCGCCCTTGAGGATCTCCTCTTTCGTATAGCCGTTCTCGGTCATGAAGACGAACTCGTCGACGGACGGAGCAAGAATTTCCTCGTACTTGGCTGCGACGAACATGGCTGTCACACCGACGAGCTGGAGCTTGAGCAGGGAGACGACACGCTTGGTGAGGAAACGATCCACAATATTGACCCCTATCCAAAGTGTTTCAGGAAGCATGTGGTATCGCAGATGCACTTGCAGCAGCCAGTCGACGAGGGTTTGGCGCATACCCCAAGAAATCTCGTTTTGGCCGTCCATGTAGTTGGCACCCGGCATAACTTCCTCCTGCAACGGTGGTTAAGCGAGGTCGATGCTGGAGATGCCTAACTTACCTCAAGTTCGCACATGTACTCGAAGATCTCTTCAGCATACTCAGAGACCATCGTTGTGTCGTACATGTCAACTTCATCTTCGAAAGCTTCGCGAATGGCTTGCATCTCCTTCTTGGCTCTCAAGGCCTTCTCGGTAGAGACTTCAGGCCAGACGCGAGGACGTTTCGATTCCACGGGCGGTAAGGGTGCGACTTCGTCTTCTTCCTCACTGTCTTCAATGCCGACCATCGCCTCCACTTCTTGCTCGTTGACGACTAACTCCTCTTCCTCGTACTCACGTGCAAGATCATCCTCGACGTCCATCTCGCTTTGCACATCTTCCTCCTTCATCTCAACTTCTTGTATTTGTTCTGCGACGGCTCGCGAAGCGCGTTTAGGGGCTGTGACTGCTGGCAGCCGTGTGCGAGCAAGCGGAACGCGCGCGTTGACAACATTGGCAACTGGAGGGGCGACCTGGCTCCTCCCAGGGCCTAGTGGCACGCGCTGCGCGAAGGTGGTTGAGTTGGAACGACCTCGTTTCAACCCGGTTTCCTCCTTATCCTTTCCAGATGCAGGTTTGACTCCTGGGTCCTGAAGGGAGAGGGATGTAAACGAAGTGCCACCGCTGAGCCCACTGGCAAACACACCTTTCGATTCACAGCTGCGATGGTCACCTCACTGAGCGCTTGACGTGTCGTTGTAGTGGTCTTGAGCGCATTCTCCTTCGCGGTGAACCTGATTGGTCCTGATGTCGCAGAATTGGAGGGTTGTCGTGCATGTCGGCTCATAGCGTTCTCATCGGCCTTTGCGCGTTGCGCAAGGATACGTCGTTGGGGTAACTGCAGCATACGCTTAACGTTGTTTAAAATAAAAAGGAGGTTCCAACTTACGCGGGCGTTGGTGGCCATGTTATGAATGAACTCGTCTGTAATTGCTGAGGTGTCGAAGAGGCGTCAGTGAGGCGTCGATGCGACCTAGATAAGTTTGTAAGGAAGGAGATGAGGCCCTTTTGGTTGAGGGGAGAAGGAAGGAGAAAGGAAGAAAGGATTTGAACGAAGTCTGGTGGTCAACGCAAAGGTCAGCCTCAAACAGAACGAAAAGCTGAACCAGAATCGTTTGTGAACCATCCATCACGTGCAGGACACAACAACCGTCCAAACAACGCGTCGACGCGACGCGGAGTAAATCTGACGTAAATGGTTCCGTGACAGATATTTTCTCACATTCGGCAAACTCTGCATACAATGTGCTGAAAGTTGGCACATATCTCCTGTCTGCCAGAAGATACAGTTCTACAGTATAACAAGAAGTACATTCATGCCAATTAAGAGCAGGTCTAATTGCGTTCGTCCTCGATTCGTAAGGATTGAGCCTCTCTTGATGAGTCTAAGGTGTTAGGAAGGCGCTTTCCACGATGTAGAAGAGGGAAGAGCTGGAGACCGAGGCGAGACTTGACGTAGCTCGTCATCAGGACTCGTTTTCACCATGTCAGGGTATAGGGTGTTTAGCGGACCACCCTCGACTTCAATGTCGCCGTTCAAAGAAGCATTTGCTACACAGGCCATTGAGCTTATCACTTGAGATGTGTGTCTTCGTTGATGGTTGGAAGACGACCCGAGATTCGAAAAGACAAAGCAACCTAGATGCTTCGAATGAACGGCCTACCGTATCTGCATCCACGGTCATTTGAGTGAAGCAAATCGTCTCAACTTTCCCCGTTCCTTCCAATCAGCTCCGAGGTGGAGACATTCTGCGTCATACGCTGAAACTGGCTTCATTCCTAGTCCAGCACGATGTTGGTTGGAAGCCACTTCAAGCGGGTCGACTAAACTGATTCTCTGGGCATCAGATGACTCTTGGGGAGTGCTAATACCCAGAGCGCTCCCAGGAGCCCAACCCTGCTGCGTAAGGAGACGATGGCCAACATTGCTTAACGTTAATGGTGCAGGAGGTTGAAGTTTGGCTGACGGCTGCTCTGTGGCGAGGAGCGACCCAGCTGACGCAACAGACACGGGAGATAATTGGGGGCTTGAAGGGCGTGTTAAAGTGTGGAGCAATCTTCGGCGGGCTGCGCGGTCGACATATTCGTTGGACGTTTCAACCGCCGCAGAGCTGCTTCCGCCTTTTGGACCGCCGTGACGGGTCAGAAGACTACGCCTAAGCATGGTCAATACTTTCTTTGGGTCTCTTTCGGTATTGCTGTGTGTTCTTGACGAGCCTGACGAGTCTGAATCCAGTCCAGCGGAGTCTCTTGTTCGTTTTGCGCCTTTCGGGATAGGAAATAATGGGATCCCTTCCTTCCCAGATATCGTACAATCCTCGCAGGGCCGTTGGTCCTCATGTATATGAACAACGAATATCGTCCCACCGATTGATAAACGATCCGAGTGTCGCAAACGCCGCGGAACGCTCGCAGTTCGAGAGGGAGACAGTCGTCCGCCAAGGTCGTCCGAATCAGGAGAAACGGGTCCGGGATGGAGAAACGTCCCGTGTTTTGAGCCCATATCAACGACGTTCCATTCCTTCCTTGCCCCGTCCCAGTATGTTGTTGCATGAAGCTTCGACACTTCCATTTCCTTGAGGCGTATACGAGGTGTTCCAGAGCCTTCCGGCTGCAAGTCGCGGCCCAGCTGTACCTCCGCGTAGCCATCAAGGACAGCGACCTTGTGCTTCGCAGGGAGGATGGAAGACCGCCACACAACGAGGCGGAAGGCTGGGTGTCCACGTTTCAACCCTTGCACAGATGTAGACGGTTCTTGAGGCGCCGGGTACAGTATATCAACTCCGTTGGAACCATCTCCAGGCCATTCAAAAGCTGGATCGTAATGGCCTCCATGAACGGAGTCATCTTGCAGTATTTGACCTTCTTCCAAAGGTTCCATGGAAAACGAGGATGCTGCAGTTCGTTAGTAGGACACACCTCGAACAATATGAGGAACAAACGAACATCCTTTCTCGTTAGGCGGATATGAAGTCGAACATGCGGGCTTATTTTGCGCAAGAAACGATCCTTGGGGAATACCCTCGCATTTCGTGGTGGAAAGTGTATAAGTCAAGTGCTCGGAGTTAGCCGATTGTTGCAGTCTACTTGTGACCTGTTGAACCGTGTTGAACTCCTTTCACGATAACCTCAGCGTTCTACTCAAAGAAGCACTTTCCTTGTAAACTTATTCGACATTTCTTGGTTTTAAATCATCTCTGGCGAAATCTGTGAGCGAACTAACGCACAGTCTGAACCTCCAATGACTCGAATTCTTTGAATAACATTAGTATAAGACTTTTAGTGCATTCCGACGTGTCTGTATGCGAACGTTCAATTTACCTCAATTTCCTTTGTTTATACTCGGAGACTGATCTATTCCACTCTTCTCTGCTCATAGTGCCTGACCTTCTCATGGAACAATTCACGGAGGTTCTTTGCAAGAACTCTTTGGAAGGCCACCTTCGATTGACACGTTCACCAACAGGAACATGCTAAGCTGCTATTGAGCAAAGAATGGATGGCAAAGGCTGATGCTGGGAAGGCCACTCCCTATCTTCTTGTTGGTCCACAGATCTATCCGACCTCAACGACATTGAACTGACTTGATGGAGTAGAAGTTCCACTATTCCCCGCAAGATCTCTCGTGCTGTATCTTAGTCACGGACACGAAATCGGTATGGACAGAAGGTACGTTTCTACGCTTTCTTGTCATCGTATCGGAGTCAGCCGACTTTCTTCTCCCCGAGTGCTGAATAGTAAGCAAATGGCCCGTCGATGGCGTACTTGCAATGCACTCTCACCTGGACCCTTCCCGAAGACTGGTGACGAAGATACATGGAGAGAACAGACACTTGAATTGTTATCGCAAGCCCATACGATAGGTGGCTTTGCGGAGCTCTCGTTTGAAATCGTGGACTCGACCTATTCAGTTCGTGCCCGACACCAGCGTCATGCATTCTACAGACTCACATGGGCCTCAAATCCAACAGGATCTCGCCATGGAATTCGAATGCGAGGCATTCAAATGGAGATGGGAGATATGCTTTCTCGGTCACAAATGGGCGTCTGAAATCATATCCAAACACCTCATTTTTCCGCTCATCAGCCTCAACCACCTGACCTTTTCATCGGCGGATGTTGTGGGTGAGATTCCTGATGGTGACATTGAAAAGGCACCTATTCTATATATCCCCTCCCATTTTCTTCAACCACTGACAGCTGGTGTTGTTCAGACAGTCGATAAGCTTGGTCGAACTGCAAGACGAACTCTTGACACGCACATCAAAAATGCAATGTCGAAACCGCGTATTGCGACGATGATCAGGCGCATCACGGCCATGTTCAACTTTGTGCCAGATCTTCGTGCGTCTCCTCATCTCAATACGAGATTCTCTGAGTGTAATGCCGCCCTAGCCCCCGTAGCATCCGCCATTGGAAAGGTTGAGCTCAAGATTGACCAATACGAGCCAGAAAAGAGGGCTCCTCCAAGAATAGCCCGAGAAGAAGAGAAGCGCAACAGTTCCCCCGTAAGCCTACATCCCTGTGTCGCTCTTTAGACTTTGGTTCCGACTTCTGCTTTTAAAGAAACCTATCCCCGAAAGGGCTGCTAGCAAGCGCGAGCGCAGTGTCGAGATGAAGAATGCCGAACCAGCCTCTAGCGAAACTGAAGAATCCGATGCAGAGCCCCCGCCGGCGGTGACAAGCAAACATGCGATTTCTTCGGCAGTAGCTGGGCCTTCGAGGACTGCGCAGGGAAGCCCCATGCCTGAACGCCATGTCGACACTCCTCCACCGGCATCTAAGCCCAATGCTGAACCATCTGATTCTGACTCCTCCCCACACCGGCCCGTCAAAAAGGCCAAGTCTAAAGCCCCCACATCTAGTGACGAAGACAGTGAGCAAGACATCAAGACAAAATCCGCCCGTGGTGCGTCTGCTGGAGGCATTAAACGTGGTGCAAGACAGCCGCTCAAGCGTGGAGGCAAACGTTTCTAGTCGGTATTATTCCTTTCTTCACTTGTACTATTGGGTGGACATGCGCACCAATGCTATTCAATGCTTCAACACAGGAAGACCGTGCCATTATATCTGCAACTCGTGTCCAATAAGATCCGAATAAGTGTGGAGAAACACGAATACTAACACACTTAAAATTACAGATAGTAATTATACAACTGCAGGAGGGGGAATCATCGTCCAACTCGTCGAGCAAACTCGGCGCTTCTGCAAGGATCACACGCTTTGTGGAACATGCTCTGAATGCGTCGTTCTTCTCCGGGCACCTGGACAGAGGATTGGCTCAAGGGGATCATAAAACATGTCCGACGATTGCATACCTTGGGACAAGGGCAATTCGCCGCTGTGTGGACGTGGGCAGAGCTTAGTCCGCAATATTGCGACATACAGTCTATCCTGTTCCCGGATTCATAAGCCTTGACAAAATGCTAGACGCCACAATCGTTGACTGGGGTTTGAGCATGACCAGGAGTATGAAACATACACTACACCCTCTATACCAGTCTCCATACCTGTGGAAGACGTCGTCAACATGAAAGGACACTAGGAAAGAAAGAGCAAGCGTACACTTCATCGTTGCACATTGTGGTGTACACGGTCGCGGGTACGGCGTTTGGTGACCGGGAGGGAAGGGGTAAATGATAGAAGAAAAGTAAGTACGAACGGGGCGGATTAGGACCATAATATACATAATCGAAGCAGTGACGACGTCCGTCATCGAAATCGCCTCGACCGTCTTGAATGTCACGCGACTGCTGTAGACTGGGACATCGGGCTGGATAAGATCTTTGCCCCGAGATTTTCCATGGGCGTGGCGTTATCACCAGGTCCATCTGGGACTTGGAGAAGAGAGATCGATAACACGCAAGCTTGCATGCATCGGTCCTCAGTTACCGGGCATCAGGCCAGGTTTGGGCCAGGTAGATGTTCAGCTGTAAGCAGAAACGCGCCGAACGACCTCCACGGATAATTATGGTTTTCCGCAAAAGTTAATCATGAGAGAATGACATTCGAGATGTTGTTGGTCTCATTGGAGCTTACTTGCCTTGTACGGTCAGCGTCGACTTATGCAAAGAACAGTGATTGATGTAGATGACGGAGTAACATAGAAAGCTCTGACACACCGGTGTGCCACAATAGCGAATCTCGATACTTTTGGACTGTATCAGGAAATTGTTGTACAACTACCTCCGAAGGCGATACCCCTGCATTCGAGTCAGCTGGTGGACCCACTTTATTGCAGAGAATCTGGAGTTCAAATGGTGAAGGCACTCGCGGACATAATATCGATAGGATACTGCGGCCCAACGTGCGCATTTGACTCAAAAAAGCGAAAAGCGAGACTCCTTGGACCGCGGATTCAATACCCAATATGCAAGTTGGACGGCCCGAAGTCCCATGCTCATTTTATTGGATTTCATTTCGAAGTGATGACAACGTACCGGAGCACGTTGTTCATCCATGGATTGAGCTTGAAGGGAAAAGGTTTTCGCGATTCCAAGTGGACCGTGAGTAGGCTTGAGTTCCGTGGTCTCGAGCAGGCATTAAAAATCATGATAGATAGATGACGAGATAGAAAAACAACAACTGTTGAATCGGTGGTGGATTAAAGTGAAACCGGCTACGAGCGTGCAGCTGGCAATGGGCCGGACTGACAAATAGCATACCTGATTACATGCACAAACGGAGCCGGGAGCAAAGCCAAGGGAGGGAAAGCTTGGAGGAGGGCAAAAGTAGCCCTTAACGAGAACAATGCGGATGGGGATTCCATGATTACAGCTTCCAGCGGCATCGGCAAGGACAGAATCTCCAATTTGCTAGCCAATTGATCCACGAACAGAAAAAGGAGACCGACGTCGTGGTCTCTCCGAAAGAATACGGGGTTGACCCCACAGTGATAACCATGACATCCTTTGCGAATTCGAACGCCTCTCCCGTCAAGGCGACGTCCACTTCAATGAACAAAAGTCGAGACCGCTATCCATAGCAGTAGATGTCCATCTCCGGCAAAGGAAATTCCGAGGAGCTTTCGATAATTGCGATCGAACGGAGGGAAAGAATAAGCCGCCGATGAGGATATCTGAGGCGCCCTAAAGGCAGTAGTAGCAGGAAAAAAGAACGCTCCAAGGAGTGCGCGGGCTTGTTGGAGAACAAACTTGTCGTCTAATCCACTAATCCAAGCAGTTTATATTTTCCGCTGGAGCCAAAAAGTCTTGAACGCGTAGGCCGGGGCTCCGGATAGCACGCTCGCATTTTCTCGCCACTTTTCGTAGGGTTTCAGTCCTAGTGGTGGTTCAAAGCTTTGATTCTGAGGTCAACTCTTTTCACTTGTGACAACCTTCCAAATCGTGCGCGTGACCTACTGTACGTAACCGGTTACTCGGTCACACCAACAACTCGGTCATCGCCTTTGTGGACAGCACAGTTGCTCATTTCACTCAATTCTTTTTGCACAATCAGGTACAATTGTACAAGAGCAACGGAATTCCATTTTTTCATGAATAGATAATCTTTCCTCGTGGAGAAATGAGCCTCTCTTTGGCTGTTGTGATGCGTGACACCCAATTTCCTTATTTGAAAACCTTTTTTTTTTTTTTTTTTGAAGTCTTCCACGTAGGGTGTATTTTAGACGTACTCCAAATACACAAAAAATAGGGTGTTCGATCACAGTCCCTTGGAGGTAGGCTACACCTAAACGACCCTCCTCATCATCCCATCCCTCGACCCGCCGCCTTTGGTTGAAGCCCCATTGGGCGCCGAAGCTTCCAGCTGTTGAGACAGTTGGTGAGAGCTGACCAGTTTCCTTGCGGTTCGCCGAATCTAAACAATCAAGGGCTTCATGGTGTTAGTCCTTCCCAGCATTGGGCGCCGAAGCTTCCAAGCCGTCAGTCGCCTGCATGGTTGGTGTGCCAGGCCAACGCTATTGACGGGGGCAGCACATGTAGGTGCTAAGTACCCCTAACGAGATTGGATGGTTTGGAAGTGAAATGTTGAAACGAGTGACTCTGCCTTCCACTATGCCTTCCGCCCTCTGATACAACCCCACCCGCTTTCCTCCCCCATTTCCCAAACCCTAAGGCATGCATCCTGTAGCATCCCCCTACCATGCGAAGGCGGTCGAATATCTAGTGTTTCTCCCCAAGGGGTGTAGCCGGATCATAGGCAACACGGCTGATGATCGGAGACTAGCCTCCTCCCTCCATGGGTTGCCTTCCATGACTAGGTTGCGCCCCCGAAAGGTCTGCGCGAAGCAGAGCAAGATGGTACACGGGCTGCCTGTCAAGTAGGGCCATCATTTGCGCTTTGAGGTTGTTGTAAACAAGGTCTTTGGGCCTCCAACAAAGCGATTGGGATACAACCACGCCGAAGTCGCGATCTTCTCCGATAAATAAGAAAAGGTGTTGGTTTAATGAATAGATAAGGAATCAGGCAATGAGTGGGGCCCGATGGAGGACGATGCCGATTAATGAGAGGAGTTCGGTAGTGTAGAGCGCGGCCATGGTGGGGGCGACGAATTCCCACGGCCGGATGGTGATGGTTCAAAATCAAGAAGCGTCGATTTGAAAACCTGTTTCTGGTGGTTCCGGAGGGCTTTTCTCAACGACATGACTGGCTGCTGGAAAAATACTTTGGAACTAAGGAGTAGATCATAATTAATGTATAATCAAGTTATTTTATCTCGTGTGGATGGATTCCTGCACTTTCAATATTGAAAATTAGAAGGAAGATCATTTTAGAGGTGGGTTGGACTGTTCCAGGTGATTTATATTGTGACGAAGCCTCTAGGGGATGAATTGAGGCATCAAAAGAATAGTGCCCCAGATAGGTGCTTAGGAAAGAAGTCTCTTTAATTTTTGCAAATTTCTTTCGAGCATGAGACACAAAGTAAAGAGAAAACCTCGTTTTCAGTGATAAGAAATGACAAATCAAATACTTCAAGGGAAGTTGCAAGGTATCATGAAATAAGGGGACCAGATAATTATAGAGGTGTTTGACTTTCATTGGAAGCTTTTTTTCCCGTAGGTCAGACCAACTTTGAAGAACAATTCAAGGTGGCCGAGTACTGTCCTCGTATTCCGACACTATCTTATCATCAGCTTACTAAGCACAGTTGACCCTGGTTACAGCCGGTGTACGGGACCAATACAAATCGGTCTAGTCTCGGGGCCTGGCCGACTTCCTGGTTTTGACCGATTTTGACCTATCAGAATAAAATATTCATGGAGGCCTCAAACCTTCCCGTAAATTTCTGATAACTCGTGCACAGGTACTTCAGATGCTTGCCTATTGAGTAGTACTGCTATTTTATTCGAAACCCCCAAACCCAGCGAGCAATTTTTAGGCGACTGTAGAGTGACCGAGATGCCGGTCATCTACAGTACGTATTACGCGACAGAGCCGAACACGGCCGATTCTAGACCGCCTGCGCCAAATTCAAGACGGTCCTTTCTTTCGGCCATGGCTGAACCTTCAGAACACCAGGAAGTCGATATTCTCGAGGTACCTTAGGCCTTTCTATGACTTATTCACGTACCTTTTGTGCTAATTCATTTTCTCTAGTCGATGCTCGACCAGGCGTTCGCGTCCCCGCCCCCGTCGCTAAAACCGGAGCCCAAGCCAGAGGCTTCACTAGGAGTCGCTGTTCCATCTACGACTGCCTCCGAGGCACAACATGGAGCTACCTCCGCTGTTACTCCTCTCGAAGCCAGCGGAAGCATGGCTGGCTCAGAAGACTCATGGAAAGCTGAGTACGAGGCGCAGGTGCAATCGTGGCGTGCTCAGTCAGCTGAGGCGCGCGAAAAGGCTGAGAAGGAGCGCTTGAGGTGGGAGGCGATACGCGCCGCGGAGAAGGAAGAAGCGGCGAAGCGGAAGGCGGCAGGCATCCTCGATGAGCCGCCCTCACAAGCCCAAGGAGAAGGTTGGGAAAGCGTCGGCGGGCCTAGCACCGTGGCCAGTTCCTCGCAGCTGGCAGAATTGGTCAGCGTGGAAAGCGAACCAGCACAAGTAAACAATCCATTTTTTATGCTTCTACATTTGTCTCAAACAGGTTTCTGCAGCCACAATCCTCTGCTGCCCGCCCTGAACCTACGACGGATCTCTCAAGGATCCACTCGCGACCAGACACAAATACGGATGAGTCTCAAAAATGGGAGGACGTCCCTTCCGTGACCTCTTCTTTCCCTTCTATGACCTTCCCCGAGAACATCGACACCCCACCGCCTCCTCGTCCCCAGGCGGCTTCTACTGCCCCTGCCTCTGTCACACTCGCCATTTTTGACTCCTCCCTCTCAACACGTACCCGCCTGAAGGCATTTGCCTCGTCTCTGGCGGTCAATCTGTTGCTACCGTTCGTTAATGGTGTCATGCTCGGCTTTGGCGAAATCTTCGCGAAGAACGTCGTCATGGGTTGGTTCGGATGGAAGAGTCCAGGGTCTGCCGCTGCCAATGTGGGCTTGAGGAGCAGCAGTCCGCGGGAAATCCGACAGAGGCAAGCTGGTCTACGTTGACCATCTAAAGCGTTTTTGTGATGTCTATCATAAATTCGGCTATAATTATTGGATATTACATTAGAGGGATGGTGCTGAATACAATAGGTGCTATGTCGTCGACGAAAGCGTGCTAAAGAGCCGTAGATCTACAGCCTTGCATCTTTGGGAATACCCCTTATTGCCTGCCGCACACCAAGATCTCCGAGGACATCCTCCGCTGAAAACAATACACGTTAGGCAAAAAAGAATAGCTCGTGGAATACAAACCAACCTCCACCGAGAATACTGGGAAATGTCTATCAGCACGTAGGCGAGAAGAAGGTTAGACGTAAGACTCACGAATCGAACGGCACTGTACGGTGGTACTAAATGGACAGTCAGTACGAAAGCAATTTTGTTCATTATCTTGGCGCATACATGTTCGATATGTTCTCCCATTCCTGCAGAATTGGGTAAGCGTCTTCATGATCTCCAATGGCAGCACTCTTTCATTACCTGTTCGCGTGATGCCACGACCGCCGAAGAGCTGAACAGCATCAGTCGCCGTCTGCTGTGCGGTGCGAGTGGCGTGCATTTTGAGAAGGCCAATAGGACCAGCCAGCTTGGCCGCCTGTTCCTTGTAGGACTGGAAGAGAGATTCAGATTGAGTCAAATTGCCCCGGGAGATGTGCTCACCATATTGTTCATTTGGTAGGTGAGGTTCTCCAGCCAGTTCTGGGTGCTCTCTACCCGCGAAATCATAGCTGCCAGCTTGCTTCGGATAACAGCCAGTGAATGGAGGGGCTTGCCGAAGGCCTTTCTTTGTGAGACCCACCTAAGAAAAGAGCTATCAGAGGAAGAAATGGTCAGCAAAGCATGGGGACATACTTGAGGCATTCTTCGAGGATCAGCCTCTGAGATCGTGCAGAGGAGCAGATCATGACCCAACGCTCGTGGTTGAAGTTGCTGAGCATCACGAAGATTCCTCCACCCTCAGGACCCAGAGTGTTCTCGACAGGAACTTTGACATTGTCGAAGGTAACAAAGGCTGTTCCAGCAGTAGGCGACTGCCAAAAATTAGACGGATCTAGGGACCAAAAAAGCAACTGGACACACATAGCTGGTCTTAATTGGCTTGGTTTCAACCCCTTCTCCACGCTCGACAAGGATGACGGTGAAACCGTCCTATGAAAGTGTCACGATGCGGAATGGATGGCAAATGAGATATAATCTTACTTCTGTCTTGCATCCGACGGTGAAGCTGACGGGGGCTTAGTATTTTGCGGACAAACAAGGTGGCAAGAACTTACTAGTGAGCAAAACTATGCCAACTCATCAGCAAAGAAAGCCGACTAGAATGAAACACATACTCACGTCCCATTAGTGATCCATTTCTTAGTTCCATTAATAATCCAGTGCTTCCCGTCTTCCGTCTTGGTTGCAGTCGTCCTCAATCCCGCGACGTCACTACCAGCAAAGGCTTCCGAGATGGCCAAGCAGATCAGCCTTTGGCCAGAGAGAACATCTGCAACGACTTTCTCTTTGATGGCCTGGCTTCCGAAGTTCAGAATGGGAGGAAGCCCGATGACCGACCCGGACATGAGACCTAGGAAGAGGTCAAGAGGACCACCAGCAGTGGATAAACTTCGAACGCACCATCGCCGTATCCTCTCTTGCCAGGACGCGTAAATTCTTGGTTGATAATGAGCTATGGCGCGGTCCAATTCATCTAAGGAATGTGTGAATGAAACAAACAATAACTAACCTCATGGAAGTAATCAAACTAACATGTCCAGTAAGAACCGATTCAGCGGAAAGAACAACGACCGTGTACTCACCTCTTCCGGCTTTACAAGCCCACCCATCAATTCTCTCCCTGTTCGAATAGTTTAGCCAACCTCCTGCGCAACTAGAATCAAGGACAAACCCTTGAGATGCTTTCCAGGACCCATACGCATGGCGTGGATGTTCAGCTTGCTGCAAAAAATAAACTCAATGGCCAAGTGTCCAGCAGCTGTGCACTACTCACGCCATGGCCTCGAGAACACTCTTGCTGGGAGGTTTGCCGTCTTCTTCGCGGGCAATTGCGTCGGGTGTAATGACCTCATCCATGAATTTCCGCACCGCCCTCTGGAACTTTCGATGATTCTAAAGCCGGCATCTCTGAGTCCTCATGGACGCCCTGGATGCTGGAAGGGAAGTACCTCGGTGTAGTATGGGCTGTGGTACCCTTCTGACAGCCAGCCAGGTTCAGCATAGGGAACCTTGCTGAGTTCTCCCAGGATACGGCCGTGGATGACACTCTTCTCCCCTTGGATAGTACCTATCTGGAGACGAACGAACTGGGGTTTCTCGATGACCTCGTGCCGATGGAGACCATAAAAAGCTTCAGTTGCATCCTGCCCAGCTACACATCGAATCATGAGCAAACTGGGAACAGATCGACGAGGCTGCTGTGCTCACCGATCTCCTCGTCGAGTAGAACCGATGCACCTCCAGGATGAAGGTTCTTGAACCTCGAAATATCGTAGACTTTGGCGTCGATGATGATCCACTGGAAGAAAAAAACCTTGTTAGGATTGCCGAGCGCGACCTGACATCATTGACGGGGCCATTCTTACGAGATCACCATCTTTGTTGTGCTGAACACACGGTCAGGGAGTTCCCCCGGCAGAAGATGATGAAGAGAACGAACCTTTACGACCTCGTCGCGCGTGAAGACTTTCAGTTCTTTGGATGCCATTGTGGAGGTGGGGTAGGTGTTTCGAGTGGGGAGACCGAAAGGAGGAGATGATAATATGGCGGGTCGCAACATGTGATTCCAGGGCCGAGCACTTTAGCCAAGCAGCCTCCGGGCCTCCGAACCAATCATTGTCCGCGAAATACAGCACGGCGCTTACTGCGACTAAATCCCCCGCCGCTGTGGGCTGTGCTGAGCGCTCGCTCTCAGCCACCAGGGCGGCCATGTCTGACGACAATTTACGAGAACGCATATCATCAAGATATCTATTAGCAGGCTCGGAAAGTGCTACGGAGTTTAGTTGGTCCGTCCGCATATCGGCGAAATCTACTCCAAAAGATATCTGGCTTCTTTGACGAAGTTACGCAACCATGCTTGCGCAAATGGATCCAACGGCCCGATGAGATTTTTCTCAGGGAGGTTTCGCATCGGCCATAAAGGCGAAGACGCTATGCGGCCACCCGTTCTTCACAGTCGCGCTGATGGGGGGATTCTCCCAAGTGCCTAGATCGCCTAGTATGTCTTCCGCTGGAAAGGGGTAGAACATTCAGAAGTAGTACAGAATGATCACCTCCTCCACCAACCCTACAGAGCACAGAAAAGGAGGAGTTAGAAGATTTCCGAAACTGGATAGACCAGCGGCAGCTACGCACGTATTTATCAGCAGTGTCCTGTGATACTACATACCCGCGGCATCAGAGAAAAAAAAAGTTGTCAAAATCATATGTCTGCACTGGATGAAAACAAGGCAGTTTCCTACATCATACATGTTCAATAAACTTTCCCATCCCGGAACGTGTGATTCCTCGGCCACCAAAAATCTAGGAGTTGTCATGGTTATCGACATGCGCCACACTAACCAAATGCACCCGGTGCTACTCATTTGGACGGCATGTCGAGCAGCGTCCTGTGCAGCTCTATTACCCCGCCAGTTCAGCAGCCTGTTGCTTGTAGTTCATATGGGCCATTTGATATGTGATGCTCTCAAGGCAATGTTGGCATGCCTCCATCTTCGATATCAGAGGCGAGTTTGGCGCTGATTACAGCCTGTGAAGAAAGCGGTTTTCCAAACACATTTCTCTGATTAATCTACCTGCAACGCGGTTAGACTGACGACGCGATTGACGGGCAAGAAATAACATACCGAAGACACTCTTCAACAACGATCCTTTGTGCGCTTATGCATGAAGTCGCCAAAACCTATCTAGGCCGAAAATCAGAAAATTCATTAGTAACCTGAAGATGGTCGCACCGTTCATGGTTGAAATTGCTGAAAACGAGCTGCCGACCATTCTTCTCTGTCACCACGAACTCGTTCCGCACAGAAACATTGTCGAAAGTGACGAAAGCAGTTCCAGCTGTGATTGAATACGAAGTATGAATTGGCTTGGTTGTGAGGCCTTCTTGCCGTGGGACGACCAGCACCATGTAATCTCCTTCTGCATGGTACGCGACAGTGAAGTAGTCAGCCCATGTGCCGTTCGTAATCCATTTCTACAAAGCAGAGAAGAGCGGAGCGCTCGTGATTAAGTCTCGAGCTGAGGTCGGGCAACACACAAAGCCGGCAAACTCACTTTCCTGTGGGGATCATCAGCCAGGGTCGGGGAGCAAAGCAGCAAGGCCGAGGAATTCTGTCAACTTACGTTCCACTCACAACCCATCCACCTTCTGCCCGAGTCGCAGAGCACTTGATTCCAGCGACGTCGCTTCCCGCAAACGCCTCCGTCACGGCTAGGCAGATGAACTTCTCCTGCACGATGGTAACACTTAGGAACTTGCTACCGAAGTTGATTAGGGGAGGCAGACCTAGATACAAAATAAAGCAATGAGGGCTTGAACCGGAGGAAGATACTTACCAAGGTCCAACACATACCGATACACGACCCTCTCCCAAGCCCATCGCTATAACCACGCGCATGTATGCGTCCGAGCTCTTGCCAAAGTATCAGCTCGTGAAACTGGTCGAACTACTTGCACGAAGACGTCAGTCCACCAATGCACGAAAACATTATTTTTTGCGCACCTCTTCAGGCTTGACGATCCCGCTCATCAACTCACGTCCTTTCAAATGCTTTCCCGATCCCAAGCGCATCACAATGATATTCAGGCGTGCCATCTCGTCAATGACATGCTGCGACGGCCTCTTCCCGTCTTCACGGAGCTGCGCGTCGGGGCAGACCTCATCGACGAACTTCCTCACTGTGACTTGGAACGTCCTATGGTTCTATTCGCGGACCGTCAAAAATAACAACGGCAGGGGCTTCAGGGTTGGGATGAAGAGAAAACAAAAATAAACGCGGACTGACGTCGGTGAAGTAGGGCGAGTGGAAGCCATTCACCAACCAACTCGGCTCGGCGTAGGGAAGCTTGCTCAGTAATCCGTTGTCGTTCAGGCCTAAATGCTCGACTCCGCCTTCGAGGACGCCGATCTGGAGACGCTGGTACTGGGGGTTTTGCACAACTTCTTTTCGGTGGAGGCTAAAGTAGGCGTTTGTCGCATCGTTTCCCGCTGTAAGAGGGGCAACATCAGTGGCCAATTTATTTGGAGATCGAGAGTAACGACATACCGACGCCCTCCTCGAGAAGCACAGACCGTCCGCCTGGATGCAGAGAGATAAATTTGGTGAGGTCGTAGACGATTGTGTCGACCACAATTCACTATAGAGAGTAGGTTCAACTGATCAGCATTGTCTCCAACATAGCATAAGAACGCACCAAATCGCTTTCACTCGAGTGCTTCAGCCATTTCCGACACCGTCAGTCAACGAACCTATGAGATGCAAGCGGTTTGTAACCGCCAAACTCTGGTTCTGAGCGACCATGTTCACCCGCGTATCTTCCTTCTGGTCTTTCCGGGTTTGAAAAGGTGCTGGCGCGAGGTTGAGTCAGGTTTGAAAGTGGGGTGGGGGGGAGGTGACCGTCGCCGCCACCGGTCGACACCTGGGTGCTCTTCCAACTTCAAGACGCGTGTGGTGTAAGGGAGCTAATGCAGCGCTCTCGTCTGAGGCCGCGTTGATGCACCAAGGTTCCGTTACGGATGTAGAATCTGGTCTCTTCCAATATTATCGGGCTTGGACGTGTTGATCATGATGCCACGCTGGAGATCGGTGTTATTGAATCCACGAGGAGTCATCAAGTTTCATTGAACGAGCGCTGAACGCTGAGCGGCGATGGCGGGAGGGTTGAGCATCGATGATCGCGGTCCGTTCCAAGACGCGTCACGTCGCGTACGCTGGCATCTGATGATCTTGGCGGGACACAAACCACTTACGAGCGATATAATAATATACCATTTTTCCCAACACACAAAACTATGCATGTCATATGTAAGTACAAAAAAAATGCCATAAAGCCACCTGGGAGGTATAAGCCAGTAAGCATCCCAGGCGAACTTAAAGTTAAGCGCAGAGCGGTCGACGACAAGATAAGTACAACAGGCGCACAGCGCGCGTCGTACTCCTAGTCTACTTTACTCTAGGTATGATGGACGAGTGATCGGCAGCAGGTGCGGGTATATGTGGAATGATAACGGTAACGGTACGTATGTAGTCGAAACCTGAAAAGACGGAGAGCGCGAGAGGTAAATAGACAGCAAGAAGATGGAAGTGTAAGAGTGCTCCAGGACTTTTGAGATTTCGAACCAAGCCTGCTTGCGTGCGGGGATTTGTGGGGGGTAACGGGTGATCATAATACAAGAAAGCCGTGGACTTTCGCGGGGGCCTCGAGAGATGAGATGAGAGAGTTGGGGAGACAGGAGAGAGGGGTATGCGTGCGAGATAGGGTAAATCGGAAAGCGAGGGAATAAGTTGAATAAAAGCAAGGTAGGAGGGGTGGGTGGGCAAGTAGGCGGTCGGCGGTCGGCGGTCGGTGGCGGTGTGGGTGTGGGTGTGTACATGACCGGTTGTGGGTGTGGGTGTGGGCAGTCGGCGTTGGAAGTTGAAAAACGAGATGATTTGCATCGTGGGGAATGCCATGGATGGGCGAACTCCGAAACAGGAAGCGCGCTCTTATCGCGCCCCAGTCCAGACCTCGCCGTGCCACCCTCCTACAGCGCAGCACGCGTCTAGAAGTTCGACCACGACGTCAGCTCATTCCTCGACGAAAATCCGGGCCCGTCCATCTGGACCGTAATCCCTAAGCTCGAGCTCCTGACCGGCCTCTCCGCCCTCAAGCCCTTCACCGGCTTGAGGAAGCACCACGCAGGCACAACTCCCAGCTCGACATCACTGCCTTGCTGTGCTTGCGACGGCTTGCCGAAAAGCGACTTCGCGCTCTGCACAAGCCCCGCGAACTCCGACTCCCGGCCGACGACACACCACCCGTCGTCGAATGATTGCACGACAGTGAGCTGGTCGCCAAGCGAGACGAGCAGCTCGTCGGGGAGGACGGGGTCGAACACCTGGCGTACCTTGCGCAGGGAGCCGGAGGTCGAGGAACCGACGGAAGACACGGAGGACATGACGGAGAAGCGCTTCGATGTGGCGGAGGACATGAAGGATGCGCGAGGGCCTGGGTCGAGCATTGAAGTGCGCGGGGAAGGAGCACCCCCGGAGAGGGCGAAGGAGAAGGGCTTGGGGAGCGCCCCAGATTGGGCGTGGTAGTTGATGATCTCTTCGCGGGTTGCAGCACCTCCAGGGCGAGAGAGGGCTTTCTCGGGGAGGATGATGGACGCGTCGAGGTTGTTCCGAGAGAATCCCTTGCTCTGCGTCATCGAGCGTCTAATATCCGCACAAAAGAGGTTAGAGCGTTAATGTCCGTCCATGAAATCTATTTCATGAAGACTCACTGCAAAGAACCATCCATCTTCTCCGGGTCTCCTTCAGGTACGAGCCCCTTGACAGAGAAGAACGCTGCGCCCATGTTCTCCTGGCGCTTCCGCATCGCGCGCTTCCTGTACACCCTTAGCGAGAGCCACAAGCCCACTCCGAGAGCAATGACACCGACAACGACGATGCCGGCGATGTAGACGGGGTTCGAGATGGTCGAGTCGTCCGAACGTTTCAGGACATGGATAGGTGTAAAGACAGGCATGGCAGCAGCTGGAGAAAGTGCGAGTGGAAGAGAGGAGTAGGAATGCGTTGAGAGTGGGTTGTGTGCTGATTCTGGATGTCCAAAAATGCGAAAATGCGGATGTGGGTGTGGGTGAGTTGGTTGGTTTGACGTCGAGTGTAACGAATGTGGGCGTGTAAAGAACGACAGGGGGTCGTGAAGACGTGTATGAGCTCCTTGCTCCTCCAATACAGGCGTGCTGCCTCTGGCGAAGGGGGAAAGGAAGGGGGAGGAAGGGGGGAGGAGGCAAAAAAGAGGAGAGCGCCACCAACACCCGTCGGCGTAAATGAACGAGCTGTAGCGAGCCAGGTGCGCGTGCCAAGCGGAGCTGCTGTCATGATTGGGCAGCGCACTTCCTTATCGGGCCGATTAGATAACGCGCATTCCCTTGGAAACGGCGGTTGGGACGTGATCCCATCCATCTCGCCCCCCGGTTCTTCGTGCGATGCTCGAGCTTGTGAAGAAGAGATGGGCCTTCTAACTCCTGAGATGGGAGCTGAATACATTTGTTGAGGCCCGGTCTGGTCTCGTCGTATTAGTCGCTGGTGTACACTGCCTCACCAAAAAGATTGTCCACCCATGTTTGGGCCATAGTCTGAGAACGGCTTGGGATGGGCCTTTGAAAAAATGTGGATTAAATATTAGACACATAAAGTATCTGGATGATCCCCAAGCACGTAAAAATAGAAGCAATCCTGATAGGTAGCATTGAGGGACAAAAAATGCTGTTTTTCCAGTTCTTCAGGCCAACAAGCTTTCTTGCTCATAAAAAAGTATATTGTAGTACAGGATAGTTAAAGTCAATGCAAACTTCATCTACAAAAATTTACTCAACGGTTCGAAAGTTGTAAGCCAATTAAAGTGGCCGTTTTGAGCCAAAAAAGGAAATAAAACCCTAAAAGGGGCCAAAATGAGGACTTTGTAGCACACATAACTTTGGAACCACTTGATAAAAAGTTGTAAATCAAGTTGGGATTAGCTTTGGATATCCCATACTTCATAATATATTTTTTACAGCAAGAAAGCTTATTGGCTTGAAAAAGTGGAAAAACAGCATTTTTTGTCCCTCGACGCTACCTATCAGGATTGCTTCCATTTTTACGTGCTTGGGGATCATCCAGATACTTTATGCGTCTAATATTTAATCCACATTTTTTCAAAGGCCCATCCCAAGCCGTTCTCAGACTATGGCCCGAACATGGGTGGACAATCTTTTTGGTGAGGCAGTGTAAGTGAACAGGAAGGTGTCCAAGCGCCCGTTACGAAATTGGTGGCGCAATCGACGTTCTCAGCAGAAAACCACCAGAAAAACACAAGAGTGACGATCAGCTGCGCTGACGTTTCCGTGATTTCATTGTTCGATCCCATTGATTCCCAATGCTTTTCATTATACGGAGGTGAGCTTGGATGGCCTGGAAAGATATCCGGAATTAGGACCCGCTACTTGAGACTCTTCCAGTGCTTTCTGGGTCGATGGGAGACTGATGCTAGGGAACGCTGGTGGCAGCCTTCTTGATCCTCGCCCGTGCAGTTCCGTGCAGGATGGAGAAACACACCGAGGGGTGAGTGTACTGTGTGGGCTAATTTGTGGAGTCGATCATCTGGAAATCTCTGTGTGTTGCCACCAGCGCTCCCGCACGCTCTCTTCATTGGCTCTTTCTACGAAAAAGCACTCACGACTCTCACTGACACCGACGACTCACCGATTCGCCGTCGGTGTCTTTGTCTGCGACTGCCGATCGCGAGTGGGTGGGCGCGCATGCTGTTTTCGAGCGCCCGGTCAAGTTCGACTCTGTCGGGGCTCCATAATGATGGCTTGGGAGAGGTAAGTACATAGCCGGTGGGCGTCGAAGAGCGATAGAGATACACAGCGGCAGGAAGATTATGGACGACTTTTTGTCGCACACAGGCTTGGGACTCCGAGTCGGGAGAGGTATAAAATGTCGACAGTGCTGCCAAAATTCCTGCACTCCGGGATTTCTTCAGGGAATCAGTTCCAATTTTCGAGTCCACGGGAAAGCCAGCAGAGCTCGCGTAGCTTGTGCACAGGGACTGAATGGGACTGAGCGCCTAATTGCTGACTCTTAGACGCCATGAAAGATCTCAGCGGGAATTTCTATCGGTGTGTCCGATGTTACCTCTCTTCACAGATTACGATCGTCAAAACATACGGAGGATGCGATGGTGCATACCTTCTGCTTAAGGTTGCTCTTATCTAGACTGTCGAGACACTTTGCCGAGCCTCCAGCTGGTATGGTACATTTCCTGTCATCAACATCACCTCCAAGCTGATGCCGAGGCTATCGATCTTCAAACCATCAACGGATATGAGCAGCGGGCGCTACATGAAGACAATTAAACCCGTTACCTATATTTTGCTCCACGGGGACCGTACGAGTACGGGATGCATCGAGTTGGAGGTGCCACCTCGGGAGTTGGGGAGCTGTTGGGTGGGGAGTGCCCATCAATATATGAAAGCTAGCCACAGGCAGCATAGGAGAGATGCGATGGAAATTTATTGAACAGACCTGACCTGAGTATAGTGAAAAACGAGATTATGCGAAAGATACCCAATATCAGTCGAAGAAGCGAAGACCAAAGTTTCAATCGTCACGCAACCCCATCTGCGACTGGCTTGGTCGAGTGTTCTCGAGAACACCGAGCTTCGAGGCTGTAAGATTGGCATCGCCAGGGGGATCAAGCTCAAGAGCCATAACAGATCCCAGACTGGCCTGATCATCCTTGCCATTGTAAATCGCAACATCTCCACACTATCCATGAATCCGGTTCGAGAAAGCCTCCTGCGTCTCCATGAAGTCGTCCTCAAGTTCATCGGACGACTCATCCGTAGAGTCAGAAATGTGCTGCTGGGAGGACGAGTCGTCGGGTCCGACCCCCTCTTCCTTCAGTTCCCCTTCCACATTCTCTTGGGCGTTACATCCTGATGAGCCAGACGCTCCATCTCCATCGCCGCCGTCAGCACCCCCGCCACCACCAGTACGTCTACGCTTCTTGCTACGCGTGCCATACTCAGATGGGCCGTCAGCCGCATTCGGAGGCAGCTTGACATCCGGACCCTTGTTGATAAACCACGTCGGGGTTTGGAGCTTGTCCCACATCGCGAAAATCTCTAAGGAAAGCTTGAGGGGGGAGTTATATTTCGCCAAAGGGCCCACTAGATCGGGATCGTTGGAAATGTAGGTCGGAAGAAGTCCTCGCGCCTTGAACTTCTGACCGAGATTCCAGATGACGTAGTGGGGCTCGATGTCAAGAGTCAGGACTGGGAAGTTGGCGTGTGGGAAAAAGAACAGGTCAGCTGCACTTGGAGGATCGAGGAGAGGCGATTTAAGGCGAACGATGGGCATACTGAAGCGTTTTGGGCGAGAGAGTGGAAGGAAGGCATAAAGGAACCCCTTCCTGTTTCCATAGTGCGACACCTTTACTGAATGAGTCAATCAAATATTGTTGTGCAGAACGGATTCAAACCTTCTGAAAGTCCTTGTAAGAGTCTTCAGTCACTTCCGTGCAGGTCGGCCATGATTCATAGAAGAGCTGCATGGAGGAGAGTATCTCGAAGTCCATGGGAAGCAGCGCCCAATAGCCTTCATCGAACGTCTGGTGAAGCTCTGGAGACACTGGTTTCGCAGTGAGCTACACCGGTGCATTTATGCGGAGGGAACCATGCCACTTACACCGCAATAAATTCGTGGACGTGTCCACGTCGAACTCCTTGTGGCCCATGCCCCACAAGAACTCAAGAAAATTGAGTGAGTTAAAACTATCTTGATATTCAATACAAAACACACCTCCAGAGGGCCCATATCCTTTTTCCTCGCTACAACATGGCAGGTTTGCGTACCCGCCGCGGGCCCGAATCGAAGGGTTATGGCGCAGGCCCTATCAATTCCTGGGGGCAGGTTCAGGGGCGGGTTGGCCGCCAAAGCTTTAGTATCTGCGCGACCCTTCTGACTCGAGGAAGCTGAGGCCGTCACTGAACGCGCTTTGGGGGTTTTGTTGTCTGCTTTGGGTCTCGCTTTCGGAGGGGTTGAGGTATACGCTCCACCATCCACGCGTCCGCATTGGTCGCATTGGTCGGAAAAACCCTCAGCGTCAATCTTTTGCTGGCAGGCAGGGCAATCGCATTGGAGACAGTACCTGGTCGGAGCCTCTGAGGGGACAGGCATGGTGCTATGAAGAAAAGTTCAAAGTCAACGTGAAAAGTGATTAAACAAGAAAGATCTGGTGAAAGCTCATACCCTAGTTTGAATTCAAGAGAAAGTGGTCGTGAAGACGGCGATGGTGGTGGTAGAAGGTAGGCGGGATCTGTTGCGGCACGGGAACCAACATCCTGCAGAGTACCCGCTCTTCGACTTGATCCCGACCATCATCGAGGTTAAGTATCATTGATTAGGGTCTATGAGAGCGAGCGACGCGTTGACGCGTTTGCCATGGATTAGATTAGATTTATTTTTCATGCCCTCCTCTTTGCTTTTCATCGCCCTTATATTTTCATATCACCGTACTTCCTTTCTCTTCGTGCTCACTCTCCCTCATCTCATGCAGCTCGTTATGTCTCGCCTTGAGCTCTGTCCTTTTTCGTAACCCCCCCCCTTACTTTTGTTATCATTTTCTAGCTACCGTGACGTAATACAAAACTGCGCCTATTCTGCCCTGAGACTTTTCTCTCTCCCATTTCCCTTCGGATCTCGTCCCCCTCACGAGATATTTGACCACCACAAAGGCTATTGCATTATTGCCTGCAACCCCGTCACGTCATATTCCTCCTTTCGTTCCTCCCTGCCGAAATGTGTATATAACTCAACCCCGTTGCAGAGCTTACCAAACGTCAGCTGCTCTTCAGAAGGCATGTTCCTCGTCTGGGCGAAGAGCAGTGAAATTTGGCGACGGATAGATGGGATGGGATGGGAAGATGGGATTAGGACCTGCTACACGTTGAGTCTCGAGACTCTTCCAGGCTTCCCCGCGTTGGAGGTGCTCTCTGGGTCCGGCGCCCTTGGGCACTGTGCGAGATAGGTGGAATGTTCTTGGGGAAATTGTTACTTTTTTGTCGAATTCTTGCCCATAGGGCTAATTTCTGCTAATTTGTGGAGTCGGTCATCCCCCCCCCCATTGCATTTGCAACCGTCGCTCCTTCGAAATAAACTCTTTTCCTCACACAAGACTTATCGATACCGACGACTCCCCGATTCGCCGTCCGCGTTTTTGTTGGTTGCGCGAGCCGAACGCTAGTGGGTGGGCGCGCACGCTGTTTTCGAGCGCCCGGTCAAGTTCGACTCTGTCGGGGCTCCGTCTTGGGAGAGGTAAGTACATGGCCGGTGGGCGTCGAAGAGCGATAGAGACCCACAGCGGCAGGAAAATTGTGGACGACTTTTTTGTCGCACACAGGCTTGGGACTCCGAGTCGGGAGAGGTATTATAAAATGTCGACAGTGCTACCAAAATTCCTGCACTCCGGGATTTCTTCAGGGAATCAGTTCCAGTTTCGAGTCCATGGGAAAGCCAGCAGAGCTCGCGTAGCTTGTGCACAGGGACCTCGAGCGCCTAATTGCTGACTCTTAGACGCCATGAAAGATCTCAGCGGGAATTTCTACCGGTGTGTCCGATGTTACTCTCTCTTCACAGATCACGATCGTCAAAGCATACGGAAGATGCGATGGTGCATACCTTCTGCTTAAGCTTCCTCTTATCTAGACTGTCGAGACACTTTGCCGTACAGCCTCTAGCTGGTATGGTACATTTCCCGGTGTCATCAACATCACCTCCAAGCTGATGCGGGGCTACCGATCTTCAAACCATCAACGGATATGAGCAGCGGGCGCTATATGAAGACAATTAAACCCGTTACCTGGATTTTGCTCCACGGGGACCGTACGAGTACGGATTCTACGGAATGCATTGAGTTGGAGGAGCCACCTCGGGAATTGGAACTTGGGGAGCGGTTGGGAGGGAGCATCCATCGATATATCATATCGCCACGGAACTATACTCGAAGTGGGAGATCAATCCGAGTCTAAACGCAGATGGGATGAAGATGCAGGTGAACGTGTTCTTTTGTGGAGCCCGTCGCCAGTCTTGTACGTTGAACGAAGTTCTAATCGTGTCATGCCTGTCGACAGACAGCTCGAGGGACGCCGTTCTTGGGACGAGAGGCAGAGCGTGACGCTGATAAATACGCTCTAATATTCTGATAAGGAATCATAGGCTGCAGGCCTGAAGTGAGATGTGGAGAATGTCTGAACAAATGGCGCCGACTCGGAGGAAGCCGATGTTTTTGGACAGCCGCCAACTGGTTATCGAGCAGCCTCGTCAGCGGGACGATGTGATTTGAATACAGAACATTACAAGGAGGAAGATCGTGACGTCTTTGGCTTGCGGAACAGAAGATGGGCGGCTGTGGGCGTCGACGCTGGACTTGGGCGAGACGGGCCGGTGTGCGAGCCTGTGTGAAACGCGAAGCCGAAACGCACTCCCACGGTCCGTCACGGATATGATCCCTTGTCACGCTCTAGCTTGTGGAGGGAATTTGGAAGCAGTTGACAACGCAACACTCGCCGCCGACAACGACCGTCTGCTTCCTTCTCTCAAGACTCTGCATGCCCGACTGCTGCAGGTCCTAGCCTGTGAGTACTCTCCATCCTTGTGCCCGCCCACAGACGCAGCTGATCAGCGCATCATGTCACTCTCCCTGCTAGTCAGTAACAGCCTCCATCAGGCACTCTTTCGCTCTTTTACAATCCCATCCCTTCCGCCTCCCTCCATCTCCCCCCCCCGCATAAATGGTCGCCCATGTTCGCCCCGCACACCTCGCGAAGCGACAAGACCCCGTCGACGTGCCCACCGCCGTAGGCATCACAAACGGAGGCATCACCGTCGGCACAGATGGTGCAGCGACGGCGACAGACGCACTAGCTTTCGATACTGCTGCGGGTACAGGGACCCTGAGTCCACCTCCATTTGCCCTCACGACCACTGCTCCTCCACCAGCTCCCACCTCTTCATCATCCTCATCGTCGACCTCGGCAGCCCCATCGACCATCGCCGCCGCCTCAACCGCAAAACCGATTGCCATGAGCACCGTCATCGGCACATGTATAGGCGCCTTCATCGGTGCCAGCGGCCTCATCGCCCTCGGCCTCTTCGTCTACCGACGCTACTCCCGCACCCTCAAGCAGCGGGCCAATACCCGCGGCCCGCTCGCCCACAGTCGAAACCTCCACGGAAATGACGGCCGCCGCAAGTCCAGACTCGAGCAGTGGAACAAGCTCGAGGACGCAGAAGGCGACGGCGATAAATGGGAGGGCATGTATCATGACGGTGGTGGCAATAACAACAAGCAGACGACCGCGACGAAGGAGATCGACCAGGTCGCCCCGATGGAGAAGCTCACGATGTTCAAGAAGACCCCGAGCGTGCGTACGGCGTACACGACGACCGTGGAAGACAGTGCCGCCTTCACCTTCCCACAGGCGTTCGCGCCGTTCGACACCAACCTCGCCAAGACGCTGACCACCGAAAAGCCCGCCGCGATGCCCGAGCCGCGGCCCTTCCTGGGTCGGGTCGACGCGAACCCCGTCATCTCCTGGGACTCGCAGGACCAGCAGGGCAGCTCGTATCTATCTGTGCGCTCGCGCATGTCCAGCGGCGGTGCCATGTCGCCCACACTTCACATGGCCATTCCCACGCCCCCGCCCACAGTTTCCCAACCCCACCGCTGGGAATCAGCTGAAGTCGTCAACTTCTCAGAGGGTCAAGCGGCAGAGGTCGTTAACTACCCGAACCAGAAGTCGAACAATCCCTTCGCGGACAGTGACGAGGATGACAACAGGAGGAGCGCTCATAATCCGTTCTTCAACGCGAAGGATTACACCCCGCGACACCGCCGGTCGACATCACGCTCGAGCTCGACGCGGTCTCGATCCAACTCGCGATCGCGCTCCCAATCCCAAACACGCTCGCGCTCCAATTCGGTTACGACCCTCACCCCCGCGGTCAAGTCCGCCAAAGCCAAAGGCAAGGAGCGCATGCGGTACTCCCAGATGTCCACCGCGGGGACCATCACCCCTGGGGACGTCAGCGTCAGCACCAACAGCTCTACCGCCGGGGCACCAGACCCCTTCGACGACATGCACGGCCAGCTCCCGCGCCCGCCGTTCCTCACACACACCGCGACGTCCTCGACGTCCTCCATGGACAAGGGGGAGCGGGAACGCGCGCTCCAGTCGCTCATCGCCGTCCTGGATGTGCCGGAGGAGGAGGTTAGGGATCGGCTGAGGATCGCCTCAATGCAGCCCTCGATCATCTCACAGGCGTCGTCGCTTGGCGGCGAGGACGTGACGAAGGAGTTCCCGCTGCCTCCAGGACAGAACCGGGGGTTTGCGAGGCCGTAGGCGGGTTTCGGTCTTTCAATGACCTATTCGCGTTCTCCGTCATAGTTACACCGTAAACCCTGCTTTGTCCTTCGTTCCTCCGCCACCCTCCACTCTACGCTCTTCGCGCTTCTACCACCACCTTTTTGCCTTTGCCTTGCCATCCCCACCTTGTCACGCAGCACCGACGTTGGCAGTGATGCTGTCGTCAGCATTACCACCATTGCCATCTTCATCGCCGCCATCATCATTCATCGTTATCATTATCATCATCATCACTTGTTCGAATGCCTTCGAACCTCGGCCTCGATCAGGTATCGAAAGTTCGAAATCATCATCAATGCTCGAAGCATCATCATCGCCCATCCACGTCCACGTTCTCGCAATGTCCGCCCGCCTCCATTGCGGCGTGCTCGAGTTAAGCTCTCGTACACGCCGCGTACTTCTTGCTCACTTACGGTATACTTACTTCCAATCCATCCGTCCATCCATTGCATGTGCACAATTGTACTTTATGCTTTTTTGATACCTTGCATTCTTGCTTTCAATTATTGGATCACTTATTGGAGACGTATACCGAGTTGGCGGTGCTTTGACGTTCGCGTTTTTTTCAGTGATACTTTCGATTTCCCTTCGACGATGCCTTTTGACACGATGACGATGACGATGATATTGTGCTCGCCTGCTCTTGTTTATCTATGCTGCATCTTCTGCTTTTTTCCTGCCCTCTACCTTCAATTCTATGCGCATCTACTGCTCAAATATCTACTTTTTCGTATACTTGCTTAAGTACTTACCTTTTTTTTATTCGGGTCATGCCATCCTCCTTCCATTCCATCCTTCCCTCTCTCTTTATCTCCCACCCATCTTCCCTGGCTTATTTCCTCTTGCAAACTTTCAGGCGTAGCCGAACTGTGTACCATGCTCGTACTTACGGGCCACCCTCACCTTCGCAGTCACCTCTGAACCATACCGCCCCATCCACCACCCACCACCCTCACCCCCTCCATCCCTTCTTACTTACCCGATACAGTATATTTATTGTCCTACATCTCAAATCCAACGATCCTTTGAAACTCGCCTATTTGGTCTGGTCTGGTCTGGTTTGGCTCTTAAGGAAGTATTGTGTCGGTCGAACATGCTGTACGCTCTGCTAGGAGTGGCGAGCCTTGATCCTGTTGGCATCAAGCTTTCACTGGAGTCTCGATGCGGGAGGCTGAATCGACCTGTCGCCTAGGTCCAAGGGTCAAGGCAGCGGCGAGGCCCCTTTGTTATATACTCAGGACCCACCGCAAGAGCCCCGAATCGAACCTAGGGAGAAATTCTTATCCAGCAGCGCCGCGTGCTCTAGTACAGTGCTTAGTACCCGGTTCCGAGTTGCGATGTTTTACGGACCTCGGGCAATCTGTCTGTCTGGTGTCGAGCGTCTGTCATGATTGAATGGTGGACAGGCGGCGAGGTCATGCGGTTGGAACTTGGTGAGCCGGGTATTGTATGTCGTTTTGGTAACACTTTGACAGGCATCGACAGTCGGTGAGCGTTGGCACTGACAAGGATAAGTTTCGCGAATGCCGCCAATGCAGTACTTATTCGCACATCGCTCAAAGATACTTACTTCAAGGTGCATTCTTTGATACTCTACGACCTGTTACATACGGTTGATTCCCGTCAGATGCCAGCGTCAGATGCCAGTGAGCGGCAAGTGAGCGGATGATGGTACGAGGTCGTTGTCAATCTTGGTTCAATCTGACAGACTCTGTGACCTAACTTGGGGGACAGGATGTCAAGGCTTCAGGAATGAACGATGAGCCGTGGTCTCCAATGATTCCCAGGAGGGCATATAAGCGATGTCCGTTAGAGCAAGAAATTATGGCTCGTGTTGTGTTAGGACAAGGAGAACGACAGCTGATCAGACGCTTTCTGGAGCCCTGAATAAAAATAAAAAAAAAGAACAAGAAAAAAGGGGGGGAAAAGGAAGAAAAAAAAACCTCATTTTGGTCATGAAAGACCACCGCTTCTCCTATGTATGTTTTTCTGAAGCACTGGGCTTGGGCGTCTGCGTTTGCATGCAACAAGGGTCCAGACTCGAACAGCTGTAGCACCATTGCCTAATTCGGGAATCAGGCTGCCAAAAGTGGTTCAAGTTGCCCCCAGGACCCACAACATCAGCCGAAGCCTCAGAGTTAAAGTCGCAGGCCGGTGCTCATCCCAGAAAAATCGGTTTATCTCGTTTCTCTCTTCCATCTCTTCCAGTTTTTCCCTTCTCCGAAATCCGGCAGCTGCGTCCAGTCAAGTGCCTGCATCAGGTACCATGGCAGTCACGGTCCTTCCTAGCAGTGGCAGACACTGCACCTTCGGTGTCTCACCTGTCGAGCCTATATATGCTGACCCTTCGTTTTAAGTACTCGTATAGCTATGGTGCTCGCAAATGAACATGCCGGAAGATCTCCTTCGACCTGCTGCTCTAGACATACGCTTTTGTGACTTGCGTTTATCTGGTTCAATAGCACTCCACTGCGCTTCTGGATACTATGGCGCTCTAATACAGCGTTGAATTTTTGGAAACCAGCTGGCTCTGGCACGTGATTCAGTTGGAGCCTAGAGAATCTAGCGATCAAAAAGGTTGCACATTGCGTTTAGTTCAAGGGGATAAGTCTGCAGACAAGGAGCATTGAGAAGGTGAATCTGAAGCTCAGTACCGACCGAGGTATATACAGCCCACTGCTCGTTCTAACTAGACACATACACAGTGTCGAGACTCAGAGGGATAATTTATTTAAAAGTAATGTTAGCCTGAGTATTGATTATATCTCCCGATGCTTCGCTCTCAAGCTTTACTTCAGAGCCTTCGAGGCTCATGCTATACGTGTTCATCTGCCCTTGAGTCCCAGCCTGCAGCAGTATCCCCCATTTGAGTCTCGTGTATTTCGCTGACGGCCTCAATTACCAGGCCCAATGCGTTTGCAATTCCTTGGGCCTGTGCAGCAGCAATTTCCGACGGTTTAGCGGGTTCCTGTTCGTCTGCGTTACCCATGGCAGACTCTTGATAAAATGAAGGTCTGCGAGACAGTGGCTCATTAACGACCCACGAAGCCCCCGTGCTGGCCGGAGATTTGCCCCAGCCTTCCAAACCATCTTCCAACTCAACACTGGTTACTCGGTGCGCTGCCGCCACGGCAGGTTGAATCATGCTCCGCATTACGTCTAAAGACCAGGATCAGTGACGCCAAGTAGCATGAAGTATTGCGATGAAGCTTACTGCTGCTTGTCGGACGGTTATCCACTTCCCAGACGCGGGGTGCGACATGTAAAGCGTGACCCTTAGGGTTGCCTGGTACAGGGCTCGCGGGTATTGACAAGGCCCTCTTCAAGAGCTTAAATACCCTTTTTCCGTGGGACGTTTCAGAGCTGGAGATCAGAGTTTCGCAGAAATTATCTAAAGATGTTCCAAGAGCTCTAATCTCTTCCAGCTCTTCTGGAGTCTTCAGAACTTTGTCGCTCAACGCCTCACAGACAACAGAAGCCATGATGTAGGATTGAATGGCCCTTGTCTCAGTCGTTGTGTCCAGATTATAATTCCCAACGTCCTGAGTGAACTTCGAGTATGAATCAAGACAAGATTTCAAGAAGGCGATAGCACCAGTAAGAGAGGGAGGTTCTGACAAGTTACGCGCATATTCTGTGACGCGGTACTTGAGTCTCTCACGAGGGATGAGCTGTATCTGAAGCCAGTCGATCGAACGATCGGCGATTCGGCTGAACATTGATTGTACATATTCTTCTTCTCGCTGAATAAGACCTGCCATAATTCAGTTGAGATATCGTGTGAAGTTGCCACTTGGGAATACACAGTTACCTTGGTTTTCCTCCGGAGTGAACCCATTCACGAAGTACTTATCGACCAGATTGCTGGATGGGAGCAAGTGGTCTGGTAGAAAAGATCCATCGGACGGGTGCTGAGAGTGGGGTATGTCAAAGAAGAAGCTGCAAACTCGGAAATAGACTTCCGCTGTGGTTGCCTCCCATGATTCAGAAACACTCCGTATGCCTATTTTGTGAAAGAAGAGGAGAAGTACTTCATCGTGGAGAACGTCGGGATCGTCGAAGTCAACAAGGTCATACAGCAGTTGGGAGCCTTCCTTGATCAAGATGTTCGCCAGCGATTTCAAATATGATTTACGCTCCGGATCTGTCGGGTCTCGATGGGTGCTTGGTGTGATACAGTATTGGAAGCAGTGATAGCCCGATTCGAGGGTGTTCATGTCAAATGGATAATGGTGGCAAACATGGAGAATACTTTGAATTTGGTCGTAGAAAGGCCCGGCACTCCAATCTTTGCCACTCCAGTTCCCAGGAAGTTCATACCTGGTAAAATCGTTGGGTAATGCATGTAAGCAAGCTAGTCGACGGATGGACATCCACTTGAGATCAAGTTCAGTCCAATTCTGGGCCAACATAAGATCGGCACTGGGCGTTCGTGTCGGGAGGTGATCGGTCCAACGCTCCCCAATTTTTTTGAAAATTAGTGCGAAGAGAGAATGAAAGAAAGGGGAAAGGGTGCTGGAAATAAAGGAGAATGCATGGCGAAATAATTTTGCCTGGGGCGACTTGTATGGACTTGGGACCGGAACGTCTTTCTCAATCTGTGGTGGCGAAATCGGGCCTTTCAGTCCATGAACATGTATGTGCAGTGTTGGCATAATTGTTGTCGTGAAAAGGAACGTGATAGAAATGGCGATCATCAAAATGACGGGAATAGTGACCTTCGCAATGTGAAGAGAGTGCAAGAAGTCGGCGAGGCCTACGAAGAACAGGATGACGGCAGCCTGGAGGAGAACTGGAAGGGACGAAAAAAAGGCGGAAACGCGCCAGGTTTCAAGCATCTTCGTCCTCATGTGAAGCAGAGTCAAGGTTTGCTCTGCTGAGAAGTATTCAGGGTATGACTGGTGCTCCCGCAGCCATTGAAGGGAGACAATGCCGATGAGCACTGCGGTCAGACTAACCACAAGACTGAGAAACCAGCACACATTAACACGAATCGAGGAAGAAGTCGGGGAAAAGGATAATTGTGGCAAGTCAGGTGAGGACGAAAGCGACCCGTTTGTTGGGTTTTCCAGGCGTGCAGCAATCTGTGTGAGGAGAATAACTATGGTCTCGCTGGGATCCTCCTGCAAGTTCTGGTAAGACTCGATAAGAAAGGCCGTAACGACCGCCGAAAAGAGGCCAGCCTTCACGATCAACAATAAATAACGATACAGCGACGGTGTATAGAATTTTGCCATTGAAGGTACGCACAAAAATCAGGATATTCTGAACCTCATCTTTCCATGCTTCACACTGCGCCTTGTCTTTCTTCTGAACGGGTTCGAGAAGTGTGGCCCAGTGGTCGAGGCCCTCATCTGTCTTTGGTGCCCCAGATATGAACGTTGCGGGCTAAAGAGGTTGGGTGAATGTTGGCCACAGTTGCTTCAAACCAATCACACCTTTGGGTCTTCTGTCACAGCACGTCCTGTTGGTGGGATTGTTCCGACAGGATAGCTCCCTGTATAAAATAAATCCAATTTATTGTTCCAATAGAGCTGGGTAGGAAGCATCTGAGAAGCATACCTGCCATGTTGATGATGGTGAATTCCGACCCTTATCATGCAATGCACTGTTTTCTGACATCTTCTCGGCCACCTTTTGGGGTATTCAAGCGATGAAAACTGTATATATTGCTAGGTTTGGCTCTGAGTTGCGTGCAGGAAAGGTAGATTTCGCCAGTGGGATGACAGTAAATGACGGAGTCGACGCGTTGTCATTCAATTGCACTTCGTGAGAAGCATCATGGAAAATGTCACCAAACAGTCCCATGTCGGGCGAGCTTGTTGTTAGGATGGTTGGATTTACGAGGGGATCGAGGTGGAGTGAAGTCTGGGGGGTTCAGTTAATAAGTGCGAAGCAACGAAAGGTCGAAGGGGGTCAGCCTGGAGTAAATCTTATCTTATCGTACTCATGTTGAACACTTCGGATTAGTTCAGATTAGAAGGGACCAAGAGTCCGATCTCTGGTTGTACAACTCAATACTAGAGTATTACATAGTTCTGTTACCATTACAAGCTGTGGGTTTTAACCTCAGGACAACAGAAGACCCAAAAGTATACGATGGAGAGGAGTGCGAAGTAAGATCGTATCAATCTAAGAATAGACAAAAAGAAAAAAAGGCGAAGAGCAAGAAAAGCATACAAGAAGCGCAGAAAAAGAGAAATCAAGATATCAAGATAAGGCTCTCATGATTCATTGGGCCGGACCGGTCATGAAGTTCATGTTCTGGTTGTACATGCCGGATGAATTGAGGTCAAGACCGAGATTTTGTTGGAACTGCGTCATCCAGTTGAAGCCTGCCAAATCGATAAGAATAGCCTCGTGGGGAGAGATAAAAACATACCAGGTAGGGGAACATCGTGCCACCCATTAGGATCCGATAGCGACTGCACGCTCTGCATAATCTCGTCATCGAAAGCCAACGATGGGCTGAAGAAGTCGCCCGAGAGAGCCATTCCTTCAGCACCTGCACCGTTTGCGCCGTTCGCGGAGCTTATCGCAGCAGCAGCGTTAGTGCCCATTACGCTCTCCGGACCGAACGGATCGTACCCGTTGATGGGAGCGAAGCTTTCAAATGACAGTGCAGCCTCCGTGGGCGGCGGCGAGAGGGAGGATGACGTTGAGGGTGAAGGGTGGTTGTACACCTGCGTGGGGATGTCGAAGTTCATCGAAGCGGAGGAGTCGGGGGTCTGGCCCGGCAGGGAAGACGTGGACGTGGAGGGTGTGTGCGTGACAGTGGCAGAGGCAGACTTGAGTCGGCGGTGCTTATGCGACGATGTGGTGCTGGCCAAGGAGGCAGCGGACCCAGGTGACATGGGGTCGAGCCGCGCCATGGGCTTCGCGAGCAGTTTTTCGAGGAAGCGAGAGTACAGCTTCGGTCCGTGGCGTTCGTCGATGGCCACCTCTGGCGAGCCGAGCAGGTCGATAACCTTCTGGACCAGATTGCGGATGTCCACCCGTTGGTCTGTCGTAAGGTAGGAGGCAAATTTGGGTTGCAGGAGCTGACAATTTTCGTCATGAGATGACGAAGGTTGAAGGTCAAATTGATGAAGACCTACCTTGACAAGGAAAGCTGAAGCGAATGTAACGAATACACTTTGAGCCTCCGGACCGTGGCGGAAGAAGTGCACTGAACAGGGGTTTCAGGACCAACCCCAGAGCAAAAAGAAGAGGACACACGTTGGCTCGGGCGGCAGATGTCGTTTACGACAGCATCGACAACGTCTGACGCAGCTTTCAAGCACTATCCAAATATTCAGCATTTGGTACAAGGCAAACACAAATATCATGAATACTAACCCGCACCAAGAAAGGGTTCTCGTCCTTCCCATCACTCTTCCCGAACGCATGCTGGAATCCATACGAGAGTGCGATAAGCCTCGAGTAGCTGTAGGCGAGGCGGAGCAAGCCCGTGCGGAACGAGTTCTGCGGGTCAGTCATGTCGGTCTGCCCGATGATCGAGAACCAGCGATCACCGAGCGCCTTGAGTTCGTCGTCTGTCGCAGTTGCAATAGCCTCAAAGTCGACATCCTGATAGTGCACATACGGTGAACTTCCCAATTGTAAGACAAGAATAACTACGAGACACACACACCTTGTTTAATCCAGTCGGATGGTCCGGATTGCTGTAAATCTGAGCAATAAACGCTGCCATGACCTTCAGCTCCGAGTTGTACGCGGATACATGGATGTCGAAATGCCGCAGATTGAACGGGGAATCGCGCCACCAGTTCTCGCAGTGGTTTGCAATGTAGTCTTTGGGACTGATGATTGGTGGCTTGCCGTACTGCGAGCCTGTTGACCGGTCGAGGTTGAGGCAATTCATCCATACACGCGTTCGGTTGAGCATTTCGCGTGCGTGGTTCTCGTTCAACGGCTTGGCGGTTGTGGGTAGATGCAAGTTGAGGTCGGTTGCACATCGGATGGCGAGGCCCAGGTATAGCCAGCTGCGCTGGTCCTCCCACTTTCTTGCTGGGACAGGATACAGGCTGAGGAGAATGTACGCCTGGCACATCTCCACGTTCTTGTTGCCTGAGATAAGCGCCGTACCAGCTGCCAGCTGGGCAAAATGCATCGCCTGTGCGTATAGGCCTGGGCGCTCGGAATAGAACCGCGAAGCAATCGCACAGACTGTGGTGCAAGTTCTTGGTCAGCAATGCAGATGCGAAAGAGCCTGACTGTACTCACTAACGGTAAACAAGAAAGGGCTCCGGTAGAAAGTACGCTGAGCAGTGTAGAGGACCGGGTCAAGCAGTGAAACAGAAAGGTTCATGTTGTCGAAGTAGCTGGGCAGATAATTTGATTGAGTGAACAGGCATCTAGGAGAGAAGGGATCTCACATCTTGAACAACTTCTCAGCCTCCTGGGGCGAGATAATCCCCCGCGTGAGAATGGCCGGCGCCTGGTGCTGGGCGCTCTCCAACCTCCGACCGAGTGCATTGGGCGCTGGCGCTGTCGGCGTGCGTATGTCAGCATTGCGAACACGAGAGAACTTATAAACCACAGACTCGGCCTGAAGAAGTTCTCATTCGCGATCCCAGGGCCTTTATCCTCTCCGTCCGGCTCCTCACTTCCAGCCCTGCTTCTTGGGCCCTTCAAGCTGAGGTTACCGAACAAGCCAAAAGGCGATGCCTCGACGGGCAAACCTGCAGGCCTGGCGTTCTCGCCCGTGTTCTTCTTCCGTGGGACGGCGGTTACACTCGCGGCCGGTGTGGCAGCTGTGCCCATGCTCGACGTCGAGGTTTTGTGTTGCAAGGTCCGAGTACTGCTCAGCGATCCAGAGTTACCCTGTGCTTGGTTCTGAGCACCATGGACAGTACCATCGTCCTCAGGTCGTTCCACAGCGACATCGTAGTGGTCATCAGGGCTCCCGAAGCCCTCAAGGTCCTCAGAGACGTCAACAAATTCCTCGTCATCTTCGCCATCGTCACTCGAGTCTTCGAGGTCCGCTTCAACGAGGTAGCTTTTTGGCATTCCCGCGCCACCAATCCCGATGAAGGCACCGAACTCATGCAGGCTCTCGCGCGCCTTGGCGATCCAGTCCTCGACAGCCTTGTTCACCGCTGGGTCGTTCGGATTGGTGCCTACAAGGGCGCCGTTCGGATTGTTGTTATCCCCGTCACCTGCAGTGGCGACAGTGGGCTCATGGTCTGAGCCACCGAAGAATGAGGCGGAGGTTGATGAGGGTGAAAGGACGGGCGAGTGTAACGAGTCGCTTCGGTCCGGGTTGGCACGCTGTGCTTGCGTCTTTGATGACGAAGCCGCATTGAGCTTTTCGAGCTCCATCATGAGCCTCTCGATCTCCTTGGCCTGCTCCTGGATCTCATTGAGAAGGTGCTCACGTTTCCTAGAAAAAGGGTAAAATCAGGGTTAGTAAGCGGAAATACTCGAGATCGGACACGAGGAGAACAGGAAGATAGAAAGTCGGGCGTGCTATTTTCTTGACAAAAGTTTCGTCCACTTGTCCGTTTATGGTAAGTATGGTCCTATCAGCGACTCTGGGAGGAACAGCAGACGCCTTCGTGCCGTTAAGCTCGGGCTCGCTGCCAACCGACCTCTGAGCTTCAAATTCGCAGATCAAAATAGACACCTTGTACTGAAGAAAGAACCTGGAAATGCCCGGAATGAAGGAAAGCAGCGATGGAAAGGGAGAGGAAGCGTGGTCAAGGAGCGAAGATGACTGCACAAAGAAAGGAAGTGCCGAGGACAGAAGGGCGGAAGAGAAAGGAATGTAACGAAGGCCATGATACCGGGTTGAGAGTAGTGATAGGTGACTTACGGCGGCGTCCGTCGAATTTTCCGCCCGGGGATCACACACTCGTGCCCGCCATTAAAGCAGCGTTTGCATGGCTCCGTGTCCGTTTTGGCTTCGCATCTAACCTTGAGGTTCTTACAGCGCGCACATGCCCGTGCTCTGTGGATCGGGTCACCGGTCAGTCAGGAGCCCATGATCGACTATGGCGAACGTGGACGTACAACTTGGCTCTACCGTCTTTCGGCTCTGTTGCAGCGGGGTCTGTCTCTTGATCTTCGGGGTCCTTGAAGGCTTGGCCATGGTGTCGCTTTGGCTGAGGTTGGCCGGCGACATCGTTTGAGGGCAAATGATAGTACGATTGCTGCTGCTGCTGCTGGCTCGATCCGGAAGGTTGAGGGAGCGAATCGCGGAGGGGGTCCGAGGAAGATGTAAGGAAGGTTGAGGTCAGATTGTGTCCGCTCCGGGATTCGATGCCTTGCATAGCCGAGGTGGGGGCGGAGAACGTGAAGTTGTTGGAAGAAGTAGAGCGATAGGGCTGACCCATAGCACTGGGCGGCTGCGAGGTGTTTTGCTGGGAACCGTAGACGCTCTGCGCGTAGGCGCCCGCGTTGAGTGGATTCTGGGGGTTGACGAAGGTAGCCGACGACGAGCGACTATGCGACTGCACGGGATTTTGTGGGGCGGCAAATGCGCCATGAAGTGACGAAGACTGTGGCTGGAGCTGCTGCTGTTGCTGGGGATATGCGTAGGAATCGGGAGACTGATAACGCTGCTGGAGATATGGCTGCTGCTGCTGCTGTTGTTGTTGGCGATCCCCCACGTAGTCGAACTCTTGCTCGAGCTGTAGGGGCGGGTAGGAGTTCTGGCTTTGCTGCCAGTGGTAGTTTGCCATGGTGGATGGGACCAAGGGGCTTGTTTGGCTGAACCCTCTTTTGTGCCTTTGCTAACCCTACAAACCCTGTTTATGATCAGGTCCCCTTTCTCCCCTTTCCCACGATCTATGACTGTGGCGCCAATCCCTCTTCCCACTTTTTGCCTCCGACAGTCCTCATGTACACAGCCACACCCCAAATCCTCGCTGCTCTTCCTCCCGGTTCGTATGTTGCTGTGCTCTTTTTTACTTCATACTATTCTCGAACACCAGTTGCAGTGCATCTCTCCGGTCGATGACGAAGATAAATCGCCCACCGTGACCAATCCCGTCATCGCCTCGGAAGCACGCCGAGCGTACCAGGCTTGGGCTCGCCATGACGAAATCTTCTCTCCCGTCCACGATTCGTGTGGTCTTGTTCCCAAAGGACATACAAGACGGAAATCTCGCGCTGTGCCATGTTGAACGCGTCAACAGGACGCACTCGGATCAACTTTGCTCGACGCGGACCTGTGCGGTTCATCCCTCGTCAAAAAAAAAAAAAAAATGATGCAGTAAGATGATGACTGAAGTCCAAAACCCAGCTATTATGCGCGCCCACATGGTTCCACGCGACATTCGCGACAATTGTCCTTTCAACTGCCTTGGCTCTCGTTTCATGTCCCATTTCCCCGACCTTTCCCTGCAAAGTTTATTGAGCTCTGTCCACCGTATCCAGAGTCAAGACGCCTTCGGTCGAAATTTTGACGAGCCCAAGTCCGCTATAGTGGCGGCCGTTGGGGAGTCCACAGTGATGGTATCCACTGCGACTAGCGATTCAACAGTTGCCTGCGCGGTTAGAACGCTTCTGCTCACGCTTCGACTCCCAGGTTAACATCGGCACCAGCGCTCATGTTGATGCACAAGCCATGTAAGTACCCTTCTCCCCAGCACTATGGAAACGAAAAATGAATCTTTACAGTATAGAAGCTCCATCATTCAAGTTTTCAAAACTTTTCAACTTCTCCATAATTCATATTTTCGATGCCTCAACCAAGGGAGAAAATCGACATCTCTGCTAATTAAACGATGGTTGCAACCTGCCGAAGTACACTGCCTAGGATTGTCGTTATACCCTCCGATCCCTAAGATCAAGCGCTCGTCACTCAGCTACGCAACATCGAAATTAGAACCATCGCACTTATATTCACGAAGGCTCAACTCAGAAACACTTTTTTTTTCAACAGTCGACGCTCAACCTTGCTTCAACTCCACGTTATGCCGAGCTCGTTGGTGCGTAACATTTCTGACTCATCCTTCCCTTCAAATAAGCGGTGAACACTGAAAACCCTGAAGAAACTGCCATGAAACTATATAACTGTACTTATAACCGAAGCCACGTTGAAATGCCAGGCCCCAGTTGGATACAGTAATTTGGCGATGACATTTCGCCGGTCGATATATCGGGTTTTATTCCTTCTAGAGCTCACAGCTCGGCCCCATTGTGGCTCTCCAGCCCATATTTCAGCCTCCAGACACTCGATATTAACACTTGCAGTTGCAAAATCTAGGTCAAATTAGCCTCTATTCTATCGCCAGGTTCCTCGATTGGCTTAGTCCAGGACCCCAAGCGACTCTTAGCGAACCCTACCCAGGTCTCAAAGAACCCAAGCATTCCCTTACTTCCATCCTGCTGAGAACTCTCCGTTGATTGCCCCAGCAGGCCATTACAGGCCATTATCTATTTCCGGCACTACAGTCCCAAAGACCCGATCCTCTGACTCTCAGCCTCGGCATCCCTGTCTGCAATGCGTTCGAGCAGAACGCATCGTGGGTTCCCAGAACAACTTTCGTCGTGGAGGGTGCTCGTGTACGTACTCATGAAGAACCCTGCCCAGATCCATCTGCAGGATCACATCATTCATTCCCTACGTCGGTCCAAGAAGTCAAAGCACAATCACGTTCGGATCGATTTGTTGAACCTTGACTGACAAGCACCATGAACTTAGAACCTACTGGGCATAGGTTACCTGGGCGCTGATCAATTCCTCACAAGAAATAGAGGATTAGTGGTTTTATTGAAACTTTATCCTTATAGCTGTGAATGGACGGGCATGATGGGAATCATTTGAATGAACGTGTTATGTCAATTGGAGGTAGTATATATGGTGCATGCATCTAATATTAATTGAACAAAAGATACAGAGAAGACCTGTATTAGAGTCCCTTCCGTGATGACAATAACGCCTCATGCGCTGTGCATATAAACGACGAGAAAGAAATCAGTCATACAAATGATAGATCTAGAAGATCACGAAAACTCTACGAAGAAACTAGAGCCTTGCGTCCTTGGGCATGCCTCTCAGCGCCTGTCGTACTCCAAGATCGGCAAGGACGTCTTCAGCACCGCCCAACAGAGAGTCGAAGGGAATAGTGCGGTGGTACTAGCCGGAAATCAGTGACGAGGACGTCGAAGATAACGAAACCGACGGACATGTTCAATAAATTTGCCCATTCCAGATTGGGTAATGCCACGACCGCCAAAAACCTGGACGGCGTCTCGGGCAGTGTCCTGTCCGCACGAGGTGGAATAGCTCTTCAACAGTGCAATTGGTCCAGCCAACTTGCCAGCTTGCTGCTTATAAGACTGGTAGAGAAGCATTCAGCCGGATCGTTCATCAGCCTCCTACGAGAGTGCTTACCATGTTGCACATTTGGTACGTGATGTTCTCCAGCCAGCTTTGTACGCTCTCAGCACGCGACATCATGCCTGCGAGCTTAGCGCGAATCACAGCCTGCGAGTGTAGTGGCTTTCCGAAGACCTTACGTTGGGTAGTCCATTTCAAGCATTCTTCGACTATAACGCACCATTAGCCATTAGTCTTAGCTAAAATGAATAAGAAGACGAACTGATAGACCGTTGACTTCTTGCAGAAGCACAGCACATGACCCATCGCTCGTGGTTGAAGTTGCTGTTATTCGTGTCAGCACCGGCTTGCAGGAGTGTAAAAAAAAGAAGGTACCTAAGCATGACGAAAATTCCTCCACCCTCTTCGCCGAGGGTATTGCCAACGGGCACACGGACATTGTCAAAGGTAATGTATGCCGTTCCAGCTGTCGTTGAATAACTGGTCTTGATTTGCTTGGTCTCCACACCCGGGCCGCGTTCTACCAAGATGACGGTGAAGCCATCCTCCGTCTTGCACCCAATAGTGAAGTAGTCGGCGAAACTAAAGGACAGCTTCAGTTTACGCACTAGAACACGCATTCTCCAAAAGCACTTACGTCCCATTCGTGATCCACTTCTTGCTACCTTCGAGGCTCGTTAGCAGCTACGTAAGTACAACGGGTAGCGGAACCTACCATTGATTATCCACTCCTTGCCGTCTTCTGACTTGACTGCCGTGGTTTGGAGGCCCATAACATCACTTCCGGCATGGGCTTCAGAAATAGCCAGGCAGATGAACTTCTTTCCTGCCAACACCTCGGGTACCACCCTGGCCCTGAGTTCTTCGCTACCGAAGTTGAGTACAGGTGGCAGACCGATGACCTTTCCACCTAGGAGACCATCGCCATAGCCACGCAAACTTGAGCGAGCAAACTCTTGCGTGATGATCAACTTTGGATTCCTCAGTTTCGAGTTTTTGAAGAGCATAATACAAACTGACCTCATGGAAGTAATCGAACTGCTCGGGCGTGACTAGGCCGTTCATTAGAACTCGACTTTGTAGATGCTTGCCTGGACCCATGCGCATAGCGTGCATATTCAAGGCTCTATTTGGTTCACGGAAATCAGTATTGTTCAACCGTTTCATCACGACTGGTACTCACGCCATTTGGTCGATAACACTCTGCGACGGACGTTTACCGTCTGCTTCACGGTCCTGATAAATGTATTAGACCCCAACTTGACCCCAACACAGCAAGAAACTTAAGACAACGTACAATAGAATCATAGTAGACAACCTCGTCGAAGAATTTCCGGACTGCCTTCTGGAATTGCCTGTGGTTCTATAAACACAGGGCGTCAATGAAGCTCCTCAAGCCAGGAAGATTGTGACACACCTCCGTGTAGTATGGACTATGGTACCCAGCCGTAAGCCATGTCGGTTCCGCATAAGGAACCTTGCTGAGTTCTCCAGCAATCCGACCATGGATGGCAGGTTTCTCTCCCTCAATGATACCGATAACTAGCCGTTGGTACTGAGGTTTCTCAAGAACTTCATAACGATGAAGACTGAAGAACGCCTCCGTGGCATCCTGGCCGGCTAAGGTGTCTCGTGAGCCAACGCCGCGTGGATTTCTTGGTCCGAAACGCACCGATTTCGTCGTCTAGTAGGACCGACAAGCCACCAGGATGCATGGCTTTGAACCTGGAGATGTTGTACACCTTTGCGTCGATGATAACCCACTGTAGACGGAAATGAGCACTCCCCCGATTATCAGAAACGCGTGGAAAGACATACTAGATCATCTGGGGTGTTGTGCTACAGGTCAACTGTGAACAAAGATCCGACGAGTGCATTGAACACGATAGCGAACTCACCTTCGCCACCTCTTCCCTGGAAAACTGCTTAAGCTGCTGGGAGGCCATGTTAATGGGTGTCAAAGATGAAATCAGTGAGGAAACTGAGGCGAAGAGGAATGTTTAGTGTTTCGCGGAAGGGTTTCATGTGATAAGAGCAGAAGTCGGAAATGGAACTGGGCAAATTTGTGATGTCGATCGTGTGTCGATTGGGCACGTGTCCGCGTACATTTATAGAGCACCTCCGCGTCACTCTTCCCGCACTTCCAATTGCATTCGGCTAAGGCTCTACACCATGCTACGGAAAATAACATGCTAGTTATCTAGTATCTATGCACCAATGGTGGTACATCTTTTACATCTTTGATCTTGTCCGTTGTTTTCTAAAAATTCCAAGCGCCCCTTCGTCGTACAGTCGACGAAGGCGAGTAGCGTCGATCCCAAAGTCGCGTAAGATTTCCTCGGTATGAGTGCCAGGCTCGAGGATAATGTCCTTCGAATCGAAGTGAGCCCTGCTGGGCGTAGAAACTTGAGGGTGTCTTGTGGGAATATAGGATGTCTGTTTGCCTGCCTCGGCGGGTGTGAGGACGGGAACAGTACAAGCGTCCGTGCCTACCCAAAAGGAAAGTTTGAGATAAGCGCCTCAAAATCACGGACGTCGAGGCACGGCTAGATATCACGCACCATGGTAGACATCTGCCCAAAAGTCTCGTGGTTGCGTCAGAAATCCCTGTTTGAGGTATTCTGCGAGTCTAGGCCATTCATCCGTTTGGAACTGGCTTGACGCATCTGGTCTCCAGGCTTGTAGGGGTTTGAAATCCTCAGGCAAAGATTTATTGAAATTTTCAATAAAAGACTTGAAGAACTGGGGCTCCAGGCAGCCGACCGACATCCAACCCCCGTCTTTGCAGGTGTACACGGTATAGAAAGGCGCGCCGCCGTCGAGAAGGTTAGTCCCTCTTGGGCCACCTAGCATGCCTGTACCCAGATACGACTGTATGAGGGGGAAGGACGAAACGTATCGTGTGCCGGAGACCTGCCAGATGATGACCATCAGCCTCAGAGGGATTATGAAGAAAGCCCAACTCACCATATCGACGTTGACAACTTGACCGTGACCAGTTCTTGCTCTTTCGACAAGGGCAAGAAGGATGCCCAGGGCACACATAGCGCCTCCACCAGCAAAGTCCGCCACGATGTTAAGAGGAAAGGTTGGCTTCTCTGAGGTACCTGGCAGCATCTGGGCATGTTCAGAAAGGTCATGCTAGAATTTCATTCAGGGGAAACTCACTGCCAACACGCCGCTTAGGGCCAGGTAATTGATATCGTGCCCTGTGTGGAGTCAGACCATGAAGAGCGCGTAACAAAGGTTGAACAGACCCGCCATATCCTTGTGAGGACCTTTCAATGCAAAGTCAGAATTGCGGTACCGAATGAGCTAGAAAGCCAAAAGCATACCAGTTCTTGGAAATCTATGAATCCAGAAAGGAATTAGCAAATGCCTCGAGCAAAAGAAGGCTCAACATACCCGACAATCCGCGCATAGATAAGCCTCTCATTCAGCCCTTTCCGCACTCCATCGCCTAGAAATAGCTCGGGGCCAAGTCCAAGTTTTTCCATTACACCAGGCCGAAACGGATCAATTAGAACATCGGCGGAGCAGATCAGCTCTTCGAGGAGCTTTCTTCCTGTAGGAACCTTGGAGTCGACGACAATCGAACGCTTCCCGCGACACAGAACGTCGCTCGAGGCGGCGAAAGGGCGGTCTATGCGCGTCACCGAAGCGCCATTATCCGCCAGAATGAGACCAGCGAATGGGCCCGGGGCGAGACCAGCGAACTAAAAGGTAATTGTGAGTAACGACGCCATCGGCAAACTCGCACCCTTGAACGGCGCACCTCGATAACCTTCAGTCCAGCGAGAGCCATGGAGAAAGATGTGGGTTGGCTTCTGGGAGCTTGACATGATAGTTCACATGGGTAGTGATTCGAGCCTCAGGAGCCGTCGAAATGTTGGGCTCTGTTTGAGCCATAGATCTGCTTGGAAGGTGGACGCATGACCTGCGACCAATTATCGTAGGCATTTAGAAGGCATTTGGATAGGTGGCGCCCGATCGCGACAGTCCCGCTTATTGGCATATCCGAGGGCCGTATACTCCGCGTGAAGGCCATCGGACGTCGTGGTGGTTAGAAGAGAGTGCGACAGATGGTCTCCGTCATCGCCGTTGATGTTGTTGGTGTCTGCGGCTATCCCCGACGGAGATGACGGCGCGCTCTGACCTGTGATCACGACGCATGTCAAACAAACGCGCTCCATGACTTCGACTTCGACCACGACCTGGCATTCTTTTTCAGCATCACAGGGCAATGAATAGCTTTCCCAACTATGAACCAACTTCTCAATTTCTTACACCGTTAACCATCTGCTTCTTATGCACTGAACGGACCGCTGGAAGGAAAACATGACCGTCGACCCGATGGACGTAGTACATAAATAGGACATTCTATGGAGACTTTGGTGAGCTTAACAGTGCCCTCAGGATGGCTCGTGTCACTAATCTGTGTGTTTTGGCCATAAAATTCAGCGTTGCCTCAGCGCTGTCCTTCTTGAAGCTACAGGGCCCGCCCTCTCTTCCGCTGGATGCCTCTCACCGTTTACATCCATCGCTCGCAAGCTTCAGCATCGAAACAGCCTTCTTCGAAGAGTTCTTCGGAAATCTATCAGCTCCCAACCAACTCTCGTTGGACCTCCTCGAGAATCTGCACGCTCGCACTGGCGTGCCTGCTGAAGTTCGGATCGGAGGAATAACGGCGGACTCTACCTACTGGAGGCCTAACCAGACGGTGTCGTTGGTCAATTTCATCGATAATGCCGGTGCTCTGCACAATACGACGGTTGGGCCCGAGTTTTGGAAGTCGGTGACCTTGCTGCCGAAAGGCACGAAAATCATGATGAATTTGGTAGGCCGCTGTCGCTGCTCAGATGACATGATGGCTGAACTTTTGGCAGAATCTGCAAGACCTTGACTATCATGGCACCTTGGCTATGGCGGGAGCAACCTTTGAGAGTCTTTCCCCCGAGCAGTTCGACGGTTTTGAAAGTACGCTTCAGGTGCCATCCTCCAGGGAAACACTATTAACATTTGAGTGCTATTATAGTCGGCAACGAACCTGACCACTACCTCTCCTTCACCCCACAAAATTATTCGGCTGTCTGGAAGGCAAGATCCCCACTGCTTCGATGTCTGGACCTGTCTTTCTCAACTTGGAAAATAGACCTGGGCAGAGAACATCACAGCTACCTTGAACCTGAAAACCCCCCAGTTCCAGGTTGGAGCTACTGTGGAAGACCCTTTATGGCCGTACAACACGCCTGCAGCCAACCGCCAGCTCAGTTGCGTCAGCGCACTTGCCGCAGGGGCGAACAGTGGTGGCGTTGTCAAGTCCTGTAGCGAACACACGTATCAGTATAGTGCAAGCCGCCGTCTGCTTTCGCATCTCGCGTACTGGGACTAACGTTCGATGAAGGTCTGTGATCCACCTCGAATCGCAGTTGCCACACTGCCCAACTTGGTTAATCACACACGTCTTGCGCGGTATGGTTTAGCTCTCCTACTCTCCTACTACTATCTCATGTGGCAATTCAGGTTCCTCGACCTTTGGCAACCGCGGATACGTACTGTGAGGGAGATCTTGGGAGACGACAAATTTGTTATCGGTATGAATGGTGCCTATCTTTCTAAGTGGCAGCATCCTCATTTCCTCCTGCGAAGGCGAGTACAATTCTGTCTCGTGCTCCGGCAAGGATGGTGTCAGCAACACCTTCGGTCAAGCGCTGTGGCTTGTCAGTCCCTCACTTTTATTCCTTGGTCTCTACTCATCCCTTGCGCAACTACACAGTTGGATACCACGTTGTATGGGGCTTCTCTCAACATCTCCAGGTGGGTAGCACAGGATGCACTACTGCCAAAGCCTGCTAACTTCTCTGGACGTTAGGATGTATCTTCATCACGGCGGTCCTTTGGCTCTTCAGAGTCGCACTCAGCTTAATCATGGTGGTAAGCCTTGTCCATGACCTTGTTTGAACAGCCCTTGAAATGCTATTGATAGGTCTCAGCTTCTATGATATGTGGTGCGTTCTATCATGACAGTCATCTGACCTTTGTTCATCAACGATCCATTAGGTTCCCTGTTCAAAACCAAAATGGACCCATCCAAGTATTTCCAGCTTATTCCGCCTATCTCTTTATCACCGAGGCCCTAGGATTCTCTCGCAACCTACGCATTGCCAACCTGTACCCCGGCCGACAAGCAAATGGGTCGAGCATCACCACAGAGCTCGGAGACACCTCCACAGGACAGCTCGTCGCGTACGGCTTCTGGGACGAGGATGCCCCGACCTCCCGCTCGTTCCCAACGAAGCTCGCTCTCCTGAACTTGGAAATCTTCAATCAAACAAACACGGGGACGAGGCCGAGTTCGCAGTTTGACATTTCTGCGTTCAGACGGAATGAGAAGCGACCTGTCAGGATTCGAAGGCTGCAAGCACCCGGGGCTGATGTAAAGGCAGGCAGCGTGACGACGTGGGCGGGACAGACGTTTTCCACTGGAAAAGCTGCAGGCAAGTTGATTGAAGAAACACAAGCGGAAAGCACGATTTCTCTACGGGCATCGGAGGCAGCTCTTGTTTTCCTGTAATTCGAGGAACTCCTGAAGCCGTTCTTCGGTTACTTGGTTGCAACTACAAATGCTCAGTTACTGGCCAATCGGGCTCGTTTCAATTATAAGCGTACTGATGAGTAAAAGACAAATTTGAGAACTGCAAAAAAGGAGTGTAGAACACAAATTTCTCGCATCTATCTTTGTATGAATGATTCCTTCATCATGAATTAATGATATGAAGAATTGTACAGGATACCAAGAGGCTATTTGTAGGCGCCCACATCAGTCCCTTCCGGGGTCGGAGACCGCTTACGACGACGAAGTTCTCCCCCGAGTGATGGGTTGACATGTGAATAGCCTTTCGCTCATTTCGATACCCGGCTCTTGGCACCGTTACTTATACATCCAGCATCGTTCATTGGTTCACCGTCTCTCTACACAGTCGACAGCTGATCCCCCGCAATCATGAGCGCTAAAATATTCTCCGTCGAGGAAGTTGCAAAGCACAACAAGGAGGGTGACCTAGTGAGTCCTGCCGCATGTCGTGTGCAAGAAGTTGCTCATCTCTCTTTCCAACCCACGTAGTGGATCATCATCGACTCGAGGGTCTATGACCTCTCCAAGTTTGCCGGGATGCACCCTGGTGGCCTATCGGTGCTCATTGACGAGGAAATTGGTCAGTACTCGTCCCGGTCAAGTGACAAACTGCTGCTGAATCGAGCCCCTTTAGCCGGCCAGGACGCAACAGAGGCGTTCTTCAGCCTTCACCGCTACGAAGTGCTCGAGAGACCTCAGTATAAACGTCTGATCATTGGAACCATTACCGGCCAGCAGCAACAAATCATTCCACGCCCTGTTGGCGGCTTGAGCAAGGTGCCCTACTCAGAACCCGCATGGCTTACACCTGGATACTACAGCCCCTACTACGAGGAGGTGCGTGCTTTGCAAGACGTATCGTTGTCTCTCTAATATTTTTGTTCCCCTTCTCTACAGCACCATCGTAAATTCCAGGCTGCCTACCGTAAGTTCGTGGAAGAGGTCATCCTGCCTGACGCCCAGGCTCGTGAAGAAGATGGAAAAAGGCCGTCTCAGAAGGTATTCGACGAGATGGCCAGGCTGAATATTATCGCAATGCGCCTTGGACCCGGGCCTCACTTGAAGGGTCTTGAGCTTATGGGTGGAATTATTAAACCGGAGGAGGTGCGCGCAATTTTGCGTTCGTTAAAATGAAATGTCTCCTCATAACCACTGTCTGTGGTAGTTCGACTACTTCCACGAACTCATCATGGGTCAAGAAACCGCGAAGATCAACGCCCGTGGTTACAACGACGGCTTGGGAGGAGGGACCTACATTGGTCTTCCCCCTATCATGAACTTCGGTAAACCAGCTCTGCGCAACAAGATCGTGCCCGAGGTCTTTGCCGGCAAGAAACTCTGCGCATTGGCCATCACAGAAGCGTTCGCTGGAAGTGATGTTGCCGGACTGAAGTGCCATGCTAAGAAGGTCGAAGGCGGCTGGAGGGTCACTGGAACGTACGTAATTCTTTTGTTCGCAGATATTTGCCTCGTTTCTGACTCTTGCACAGAAAGGTACTTTGCATCTCCCTGGTTCTTTGAACACACTTACCTAATACCCTGCAGAAATGGATCACCAACGGAACTTTTGCCGATTACTTTACTGTCGGTTGCCGTACTGACCAAGGCGGACTGAGTGTGCTGCTCATCGAGCGTGGTCCCGGCGTTGAGACCAAGCAGATCAAAACCCCTTACTCAACGACAGCGGGAACTGCCTATATCACGTTCGATGACGTGTTTGTACCCGAAGATAACCTACTCGGTGAGGAGAACAATGGGCTCCAAGTCATCCTTAGCAACTTCAACCACGAACGGTGTGTTTATCTCTTTCTCAGACATCCATGCCTAATAAGTTCTCGCCAGATGGGGAATGACAACGGCGAGCGTTGGCGCCCAACGATTGGTTGTCGAGGAATGCTTGAAGTAAGTTCAATGAGTCGAACTTGACCTACATTGCTAAATCGTCGTCCTTAAGATGGGTCAACCAAAGAAAAGTCTTCGGCAAGCCGCTCCACTCGCAAGCCGTTATCCGTTCAAAACTCGCAGCCATGATTTCTCGTGTTGAGAGCGCGCAGAACTGGCTCGAGAACATCACATATCAGATGAATCACATGAAGTACAAGGACCAGGCTAACTACCTCGCTGGGTACGTCATGGTGCCATAGATTTTTGCAATACACCCATCCTCACCATTCTCCACAGGCCCATTGCACTCTGTAAGAAGTATGCAACGGAGACCGCACAAGAGACCGCTCGTGACGCTGTTCAAATCTTCGGAGGTCGTGGTATTACGAAGACTGGCATGGGTCGCTTCATTGAACATGTAAGCCCAACCTTCGACCGTTCGACAGTACAGGTTGCTAACTCACCATGTCCTATCAGTATCACCGCACCGTCCCCTTTGACGCGTAAGTGCTCCGCCGTGCCTTTTTCAACGGCAGTTGACTGACAGGAACTTTCTCTCCTTTGCAGCGTATTGGGTGGTGCTGAGGACGTGCTTGGGGACCTTGGTGTTCGGCAGGCTCTCCGCAAGATGCCCAAGGATGCCCGGCTATAGTCGTGAATGTATTCGCAAACATACATACAAACAATTTTGTGGTCACAAGTCCATTTAATCTGCATACGTTATTACTAAGAATTGTTTCCAATAGTATTTATAATGTTCAACGAAGGTCCGACGCATATACAATATTTAACCTATTACTGGGATGAAAGAATGTTTCTGGATACGACAGCGAAAGCGGAATCGAAAGCAGAACATGAAAGGAATGGACGGATAGGCGTCAAATCACTGGCCAGGAAGTGGTACGCCCTGAAAGTAACTATCGATGTCCTTCTGGGTTCTGTTTAGTGCCGCTTGCATGAGTACCTCGTACTCCTCTTTGGACCGTTTCGGGGGCAGAGGTTGGCGATTATTCCTTCGCACCAGGTTGCACGACGAGGGAATGCGCCGGCAATGCGTCCACATCGCGTCGAGCCGTGTGCTGAAGATACCGCAATTTGGGCACGAAAGCAACTCTTTCTGCTCCGGGGTAAACGCCGCGTGCTTGCTTTTCTGATGGCGGAGTAGGTCGAAGTTGCGAGAGTAGGAGGTATCGCAAATGGTGCAGACATGCTTGCCGGGCTTGCTGTCTTTTTTGCTCGACTTCCTGCCTCTGGCTTTGGAGTTCGGGGCAGCGGGCGGAAAGTCGAGTTGGAACTCGATAGATCGGGGGTTGAGGAGGCTATCCAAAGGAGCTTCGATCGACGGCTCGCTCTGCATTCCAGTCACGGCGCTCTTCTTTGTCGGCTGGAAATACATTTCAGACGATTGGCAAGACCCAGCGTCCGCTAGTGGGGATGAAGGAATTGGACCAAATGAACTTTCGGTTGCGAAGAGGAGAGAGGGAACCTCCGAGCTAAATGGCTGTATAGCAGGGGTATGCCTATTCGCCGAGGCAATTATAGGCGTCGAACTCTTGGTGGAACTGCTTTGCGTCAAGGCCAATTCCAGCTCGCTTGGGGTGCTTTGAGTCCATGCATGAGGCAAATGACTCGAAATCAACCACCCCCCGACGCCAGGTGACCGCATTGACACTTGAGCCGACGGAGACGCCATTTGTGGATCGTGGAAGTTCGCGTACGCTCCAAGATTGACATCCCTGCGGGGGACCAGATCAGCTGTCTCTGAGCACGTGATCTCTACTGTGGCGTCCATATGATTTAGCGCCCACTGGCCGTCAAGTTTGGAGTTGGGGGGCCAGTCTGGTGAATGAAGCTGGGGGGCACCGGGGAAGTGAATTGGTAGCATGTCACCAGCGGAAGAAGGAGGAGTGTGTGTGCCGTCGAATGTTAGGGAAGGTGTAGGGGGTATTTGCATCCTGCGACGAGCGGGGAGACCGCATGATATGTTAAAATCATGAAAAACCTCATCCTATACCCAATTCAGAAAAACAAAGTAGAAGCACAGCATATAGCAGACTTACTTGTGTCCTTCCAGTAATGTTTGATACCATCCAACACTCAGGAGGAAGGTCAATTGCTGTATCTTGGTACCATTGCTTGCGGAGATAGTAGGACGCCACAGTAGAATAGGACGCCACAGTAGAGTCATAAGCTGGGCTTTGCGATCCCAACTGTGGCGTCGATGGCCAATAAGACATAAATGAACTGTATCAGCCTGTTAGCGAGCTACAATTGTGCATAAGTAGGTATGGCGTCGTCCTTGCCCTGTGTCTCTTCCTTGTGGACAAAGTATATAGGCGGGGTGCCAGTCTTCCACAACCTCATAGCTCGCCAACTGGTCGCTGTCGAAGGCGTTCATGTCGGGAAGTATGTCAACAGTCATCTGGGTGGTGGAGAGGTGAGATATGTTTATGAAAGAAGTGGGGGTGAGGCGAGAATCCTTTTTCTATATACTTCGGTGCACACTTCCCCGTATATGATAGTGGGCGTGTTGTTCGGGGGAAATTTCCCCATCAAGCGCCGACCCACAGCTGTAAGGGTCCTTCCTAATTCAATCGTGGTTCCCGCTGTGATGCGACTATCCACCCCGACTCCCGACCTACCGAGTCCCGCGGAGTCCTTTCTCCAATAACACTTGTAATAAAGGGCTGAAACTCGGCTAATTATAAAAACCTGAGTCGAGGAGTTCGGAGTCTCGGTTGAAATGCCGGAAAATACTACGGGTTTCCAGACTCGTAATTCTAAACTGCATGCCAAACGTATGCTTTAAAGATATCTACGTCTCCAACTACCTTGCGGATTTTTTTCTCCCCCTCTATGTGCGGCCGTGCAGGTCGCAAATCACTGTGCCAAGAGAATAATTGGCCTCGTCTATGTTTTCCTCTATGTCGATACTTAGATATTTAGCATACAATAGCACGAAGAATGAATTAAAAGCTCCATCCTTGCTCGTACGGACGACAAAGCTCCCTGGGGAAATATTTTGTCATGTCGGACTCCGGAGGTCCAGGTGGACACGGCATATTTTTTCTGAGTACTATCCAGTGCCCATTACCTTGAGAGGGATTTGGAAAGGTTCTTCTCATTGTAAAATCAAGTGTTTAAAATACACTGCTTAAATTTAATTTCAGTACAGAATAATCCCCAACGCTGAGAAATGTGTTGGGAGTTGAAGACCCGATTTCAAAAGGATACACATAAGTACTATAAAAGGAACTCGGAACTCAGGCCCAGGGGCTATTCCTACGCCCACTGTCCGAGGCATCAATGCATCACTTTTCATATTCACATACATATGTTACTTACTCTGTCGTTTGACGAACCATACAATCCTTTGGCGATGTTAAACACGTCCAAGCTCATGAACCGCATCGAGCTCTACAACTAGGTGTGTCGTGTTTAACGCGTCGAGATTTTTTCCCGGTGTGCTACGTCAACCTTCAACGTTTCATTCAGAAGGCTATTCATCCTTGAACTTCTAGCTGTCGATCCACCTGTTCACCTCACTTCTTCTCTATGTTTAGCTTCATCGATAGCGAGCCCACAGTGTCATAAAACTTCTCAAGGGTCCGATTTTCATGGCGCACGATACTTAGGAGATCCCGACTCTGTCGAAAACGACGCTCAACAGCTGCAATCTGAGCAGTAGCCCACGATCTATCACCGAGTTCCCATGTTGCTCGAGAACAGGCCGATATTGCCTCCATTCGCGTTTAATACTTCAGAACTTCGCCATTCCCGTCTTTCTCGAGGCCCCGACAACGTCGGGAAAGGCAGGGCTGAGGGGAATCGTCGAATCAGACCGTCGATTGATAACGTGCGTCTTTCAATCGCGTGTCCTCCTGCATACATTATCACACTCATATATATAGCGAAGAAGTCTTAGCAATCCACAACTTTACCTGAAGGGCACTTACAAAGCTCAAAGTCGCAGATTGAAAGCCACTATCGACTCCAATATAAAAAGACCCTTAGAGCAGAATGACAACCCATCTTCTCATTTCCCTCTGGGCCTCTTCTTTGACTCAAGTGCAAAAAACCTGCATAATGTCCTCCAAATCCAACGTTTTTATGACTGGTGTCACCGGTGAGCCTGTTGGTATCATATTCAATCTTCTCTTACTCATTCTCGATAGGCTATGTCGGAGGCAGCGTTCTCAGCCGTTTGCTTCAGCATCCCGATGGACCATCCTTCAGCATTACTGTCCTAGTCCGCTCAGAAGAAAAGGCCAATAAGCTCAAAGACTTCGGTGTGAACCCTGTCGTGGGCTCTATCAAGGACGTGGCGCTCTTAGAGGAATTGTCGTCCAAGGCTGACATCCTCATCTCACTTGTGGGGACATTACTACTCTATACTGGTTCGAGAATATTGCAGCTGACTTCAATTGGGACAACTTCATAGGCTGACTCCGACGATCTTGCTATGGGCCAGGCAATGCTCAGGGGCCTCAAGAGGCGCTATGAAACAAATGGTTCTGTCCCTATCCTCATCCAGACAGTAGGTTGCAAAAAACACTCAAAAAAGCGAGATTGACGAGTCTTTTCAGTCTGGCACAGGTTTGTCACAACACCCAAGCGTTGCATCAATTTCTTTCTGAGAGTTATCCTATAGGCGTTCTTGCGGATGGTTCAGCGGGCGACTACTCTGGCGATGTCATTTACAACGACGACGATCCCGACCAGATTGAAACCCTTGCGAATACCCAGCAGCACAGGTACCTTGATCTCGCCCTGGTACAAGGCGATAAAGAAGGTTGCTCATGTCTCTAGCATCTCTCGGGGACATAAATCATTGACGTGCCTGTTAGGTTATGTCAGGGTGTATCTAATTCTTCCCTCGAACATCTACGGGCTTGCCACTGGCAAACTAGTCGACGCGGGGATCCAAAACCCACGTTCGATCCAGATTCCCTCTATCATAAACGCTTCTCTGAGTCGAGGCAGAGGCGGTATGGTGGGGGCTGGGAAGAACATCTGGAATGACGTTCACATTGACGATGGTGCGAACGATTTTACCATCCAGTTCAATTCCCTATTTGCTTATCTTGCCGATACTAGTCGCAGACCTTTACGTCGTTCTTTACGACTCTATCAAATCAAATCCCAAGGCCACTGGTCACGGCCGCGAAGGCTTCTATATTGCTGAAAACGGAGAGCACACTCTATACCAAATAGGAAAGGCTATCGCAGAAGACCTGGTCGCCCGTGGTAAAGCCACCAATCCCGAGCCTTCGACCTTCACAGACGAAGAAATCAATCTCTACTTTGGGGTAAGCCTTCGTTTCCGCATGCTCACGATCGCCGTTTCTCAACGTCTTCCAGGGATCCACTTTCTGGGGTACAAATTCTCGCGGCAGATCCAACAGGTCCAGGTCGATTGGGTGGAAACCCCGCTACACTACCCAGGATATGCTCGCTGGAATTAAGCCAGAGATCGACGCTCTTATTTCAGTAGGCGGAAAGTTTTCATTCAACGCTCCAGCGCCAGTTGCATCTGGGTGATCTGCGTAGCGCTGGCCGAGATAATACACTCGTTGTATTTGTAGTCTTCTGATCAAAATGACATTCGGTGACGATTTTCTGTGGGCATTCGCTGTTCCCAGAGGTGTTCGCGAGGTTTTCCGATTATTGTACTGGGCGTAAAAAGAAAGAAAAAGAAATAAAAAGTAGAAAAGAAGGGGAGCTTGTGCCCCCTTCGGAATCACCTTCACAGCTGAACAGACAGTCAATTGAGAGCATCATCCCAATGCTCCGAATGGAAAAAATTCTCGTTCGCGAAGCGTCTGAACGAGATTACTCATCCTATCGGTGACGTCACCGTAATGGCATTGTGGATTTGTGAGCACAAGATGGCAAGGAATGGCGTGTTGTAGATCTTTCATCCAGCTTCCAGCGTCAAATGACCAGAAATTCCGGAAAATCTGCTTCCGTATAAAAGCGTGTCGCCTCGGCGTCAGATGCAACATCATAAATCTCTCAGTTTCACCGTGACTCACATCGACCGACGACCTGTCATCTTGTCCTCAACAAACCGATAGTTTCACAGCATCTGGTATCTGTTAATGTCCGGAAAGACTAACATCCTCATCACGGGGGTCACTGGTAATATTGTCCGACCGCTGCATGTTGCGCCGGGATTGAACGCTTGGGTACCATCCAGGTTACATAGGTGGCTCTGTTCTATCTCGTCTCCTCAAGCACGAGGATTTCGCTTCTTTCAACATTACAGCGCTCGTGCGCTCTGCAGAAAAGGCTAGGAAACTCAAGACGCTCGGGGTCAACGCGGTTGTTGGGTCTCACGACGATGATAAGCTCGTAGTGGGCCTAGCTGCTGAGAGCGATATCGTCATTGCCACGGCCGACGCAGACAATTTTGGGGCGGCTGTGGCGACCTTGAAGGGGTTGAAGAAACGACATGAAATTACCGGGACTGCCCCCATCTTCATTCATACTGTGCGTCCGCCAGGAAAGTCGGATACTTTGTTCAATGTCTGACGTGCATATATTCCACTTCTCTTGACAGTCAGGCACTGGTAAGTGCAGCCATGAGCTTCAGCTAAAATCAGGATTGCTCAAATTAATTATAGGCGTACTCACCGACAACGCTGTTGGAGACCACCCCACCGAAACAATCTACGACGACGCAAACGCTGACCAAATAGAATCCCTGCCTCCAACCCAGGTGCACCGAAATGTCGACCTTGAACTCCTGCGCGGCGATAAAGAGGGTATACTTGATATTCCTATAACCTCCCGCTGCTCCCGAAGCTGACTCGACGACAGGATACGTCAAGACGTACATCGTCCTCCCCTCCACCATCTACGGAATTGCAACCGGCGTGCTGGTTGATCAAGGGATACAGAACCCTCATTCCATTCAAGTGCCTGCCCTCATCCAGGCAGCACTGGACCGAGGACGCGCTGGGATGGTAGGACAGGGAAAGAACATCTGGCCAGATGTTAGCATTGACGATAGTAGGTCTTGAATCCGTGTGGATTGATTGCTTCCGCTGACTCGTTTTCTAGTTGGCGACCTCTTTATTGCTCTATTCAACTCCGTCAGGAAAAACCCTGCAACAGGCCACGGTCGTGAGGGTTTCTACTTCGGAGAAACGGGCGAACACACCTTGTACGAAGTCAGCAAGGCCATTGGGGACGCATTGGTGGAATTAGGAAAATCCGATAATTCAGAACCTACAACTTTCACGAAGGAAGAGATCGACAAGTACTTCCGGGTCAGTTGGCATAGCCGGAATACAATTCTCGTAGTGTGTTTACTGATTCGATGATGAAGGGGTCCACCTACCTTGGAACAAACTCCCGGTGCCGCGCCAACAGGTCCAGAGCGATTGGCTGGAAGCCCACTAGCAACAAGACCCAATTCCTGGCAAGCATAAAGCCCGAGATCGCTGCGATTCTGTCTTCCGGCAAGTCCAAGGTTGTCCTCCATTGATGACAAAGTGAAGGTGATGTTGTTTTGTTGAGACCTTGAAAGTAACTTGTGGCAACACGAATATCATAGTTCGAGCAATGCAAAGTATCTTTTGTTTGCTCCGAATGACCTGAAAAAGTACATTGCATTAAGGGTATGAGGTCTACAGGCGAGATTGTGAAGGTGGGAATGCGACAGGTTCCGTAGTCCTGGCAGCCTCGCCGTACGTGAGGACACCAACATAGGGCATCACGTTGTATTTTAATGAGTAATGCGCGGGAGGAACGTTTCTGCTCAAAAAGAAGTGAGTGGATTGAGGACAAGAGAAGATCACAGCCACTAACTTGAATGATGACGAAACGTCCCGGAACATGTACTTGTTCTTTCCTGCAAACTTGATGAATGCGTCCTCCTTACGTCTGACGATCCTGTCCCAAATAACGACTTCGTTCTTAGTCTGTATACCACAGGATATCGTCAGTCAGTAATCTCTTAAATAGGACATGAGAACATACGCCTTTAGCGTTCGTGTATTCGGCCTCGAGATATAGGAAGAGTTGCTTGGTATTCCAGTGGAACAAGGGGGCAAGATCTATTGCTGGTAAGCGACCCGTGTGTACATGGGTTGCAGGACTTCCGTACCTGCTGTAATATTGAAATGAACGAAAGCAAGATCCTGCTTCTTATTGGGATATCGGCGAGCGTTAGAGGATACACTGTCGGAATAAATCTCATGAACAACGGGCCATAAAGACAAGGTCTCGTTGAATCGAACGTACACTTTAAGAGATGAAATCGCCAGGTCTCCTTGAGGGTTTGCGATGAACACGAATGAGGAGAGGGCGATGGCCGCCAGGAGAACCATCACGCAGGATGATAGGAATGCAGATACATTATTCACTCTTGAGACTATGCTATGCATCTTGGTGGAACCGTCGTTGTTGAGACCGTTGTAGACGGTGGTGAGAGATATAACGCGACACGTTGAGCGTCGGTGGACACCGGATTTGGCAGGCTTGTTTGTCTCTGCTTGATGGAACCATTCACGGTTCCCGGGCCGGACAATGTCTCCACGAACAAGTCTACCAAAGACTTCCTTTAAGCGCTGAATGCTTTTTGACCCTGCTATTGAGGTCCGATATATGTCAGCAACGGAGCAGCCCCTCTCACCAACGCCTCTTCACCTCTTCCGATGTCATACATCTCCCATAACTGCACTCGCCTGGTCCGACGACAATGAAAGGATCTACTCCGCAGATGCCTCTGGGAAAGTCGTCGTAACATCCACACGTACTCTACGTGCGATAACTTCCTGGAGCGCTCACAACGACTCGATTCTTGGGGTCGAAGAGTGGGATGAACAGATCGTAACGTTCGCGTGTCCTTAGGTGGTGCACTTCCAGAAGGTTGATTCAACTCTGTTCCTCTATGACTTTGAAGACATGGTCGGGACAACAAGATACACGTGTGGCAGAGGATAACAGAACTCCCTTCTTCTGCTCGCATTGGGGGTTCTGCGACTTTGTCTGATATGCAGACGCCGCCATTGTGCTATTCAATGGATGTCAATGCGCTCAATTTCTGCCGCTTCTCGTTGTTGAAAATGTCCCCAAGCCCCGAAGACAAGACTCCAAAGGCACTGCTTGCTTTACCTAATCTCGTCGACTCGACTACAGTACGAATGCGCCTGTTTCTATCTTGTTCTAGAAACTCATAGGGAAAGCATAGGTTGACGTTTGGTCGCTGCCTCCTCAAGAGCGAGTTCATGCTGCTATCGGCCAGGAAATCAAGAAATCTATATTCTCTGAAAATCCTGGTGGAAGGAACAATTCAGGTTCGCTGCCTATTCTGTCCTCAAATCCACAAACTGTACAATCAATCTATTCAGGCATTATCATGTCGCTATCCCTTTATCATCAGCCTATCGACCCGTCCTCATCCTCTATACATGGAAGACTACGCGTTCTGGTCGCGTATGAAAACGGAAGCGTGGTATTGCGAGAGTATACCCGCACTGCGAAGGCAGCTTCGATTGAAGGTGAAGGCTGGGATGTAGTATGGTCCGCAAAATTGCACAACGAGTCTAGTCAGTTACAGCCATCCTTCTCTTTTCATCGACTAAGATGTCTCCTCAGTCATGGCTATGCGTGTATCTCGGGCCAACACGTTTGCGCTGACCATTTCTGCAGACCACATCGTCGGGTTCTACGATCTTACAGTATGTTTGAAGCAACGGGTCCACATCCTCAAGTTTCTCATCTAAATCCAGACAGATCTCCCATTGGAGAACCATGGTATGCCGCATCGTATGAAACATCCTGGAAATGCCTCGGTTGCGATTCGGGATGATGGGAAAATCTGCGCAGTTGGAGGCTGGGATGGAAGGTAAGGCAAGCCCTATTCTTCACGGAACATTGATTGAACATCACCCAGAATCCGATTATTCTCCACCAAGTCATTCAAGCCGCTTGGGACGTTGAAGTACCACAGAGCTCATTGCCAATGCATAGAATTTGCTAGAGAACAAGGAGGTGTAACTGCTGGAGGCCCAGACGAGGATGATGACGAGGAAGACATGTCGCCTGAAGAAAAAGAAGAGAGGTGTAGATGGTTGGCGGTTGGAGCCAAAGACAACCGCATCTCAATATGGTCTCTTATAAGCTTCGCGAAATGAGAGACGCGAATGAAAAGGCACGAAGCAGCGAGTATGTTAAAGAGGGTGTCCTGACATCAGACAGTTTGGTATCAGTAAAGATAGCACATAATTAGGATGTCCTTCAGCTTCTAAAAAGCGTGTTTGGGAATTGTACAAATCACAACAGTCCTGCAGCCCTTAGGTCTCTCGTCAACCTAGCATCCTCCGCCTGGCTTTGCACGGTGGGGGAAGGTGGATCTCCGAAAGGGATTCCGAAAGCCTCTTCGAGGCGTCTCCTGACATCGCGATCCCTCTGCAACTCTTCAGCTGTTGGTGGCGGCGGTGGAGGGCGAACAGATTGTTCCCAACGCTTGACCCTCCAATAGCCAATCACAGAAGAAAGCAGAAGGAACCACCCTTTAAAACCGATGAATCAGTCATCAGAGATCCGTGTAATAACATCACATCTCCAACTTACCCAGAGTCATGAACAAGAACGATAGCCAATCCCGAGATGTCGTGGACATCATCATCTCTCCTTGACCTGGATTCTGGCCACTGGATGGTTGCGGTGGCTCTGGTAGCGTTGATCCATCAGAACTTCCTGTTGGGCTAGGGAACCCTGGCCAGTTGGCGTCAGAACCTTGTCCCGACGAGCCGTCACCCTGGGTGTCGTCAGCCAAGCTCATCGTCCGCGAGTAGAATCCGTATTGAATGAGCGTCAGCCCAAGACCGGCGCGTGAGCCGAATTTGGCGGCATGGGAGGTGTGGAGGAGATACGTGAGGAGGAAGCCGACGAATTGGAAGAAGAACGAGATAAAGGTGTTTAGACAGAAAATCAAGAACGACCCCGTCGGGAGGTCGTCGATGATCAAGTCTGCGTTGGGATCCACAGTTGCTGGTGCATGAATCGTGGTTTCCCAATATGGCGGCACTGCGTCTGCCTGTGCTTCGAGATAAGACTGCGTATACACTGTCTCAGAGATATGGGGACATGAAATACTAACGGGGACACTTACAGGAGGTGTCTCCTTCTGAGTATCCTCTGGCACGACGTGAATGTCTCCATCCTCTCCCTGTATAACCCTGGCGGGCTGAGGCTTGGCAGTAACGTTGGCAAACACGCCATCATTCTCGATCCCCCCTCCAGTGGGGTGCGTTATATGTTCGGTGGGCACACGGTGGTATCTAGAGGGAAGAACAGCGCCCATTACTCTGCTGAAGAAACTGCGTTTGGGTTTTGGCTTATCCACAGGCGATGTGGGCAAGAAACCGTTCGTGTTGCCGTAGTCGTTTGGGAGTGCCCTGGCCGACGGACTCGGCGGTGACCCAGGTGGCGGAAAGTCGTACTCGCGTTCGAAGTCGTACGTCCCGGGGATGGCAGTCGTCTCTGTGTTCGACGACGACTCTGGCTGGCTCGAGCGGACGTTGGTGAGTGGAGTGGACTCATGTGCCCCATGTCCCTCTTGGTCGTCGTGCTCATCATCAAGGTCGAAGGCGTCCTGCATTTCACGCTCTGCGTCCGGCGCTGAGCGCGGGTTGGCGAGGGGAGCGTAGCGGACGGACATGGGGGAACAAGGTAAAGATGAAAGCAAGAATGAGGCAAGGTTCATGGAGACTTTGATCCAAGCTGTCACCCAAGCGGCCATCGAACTTCTATATGGGGCTGCCTGTGCCATGATCTTCCCCGCGTCAGGGACTTTGCCTCGGCGTCTGGCCCTCTCGTTCCTCACACAGAACCTGGTCAGTCTGCGTAATTAGGTTCAGCCCATCTCCAGCAACTACATGTCTTTGATAATAATTGCAGGGTCTGTGCAACCGTCTCGCAGCCATTTGCCCAGCATTTGCCAACATTTTCTTGGACTTAAGTTTTTGGCCTGTCCCTGAATTTTGTTTCAAATTCGTGTCCAGACCCTTCCGAGTTGCTTTCTCTGCGAGCAGTTTTCTTCGCTGAGCAGGCGCATACATGGTTCACCTATGAGCTCCGATATTTCCACGACGAAGAGTAAGCAACTAGCTGATGAACATGAAGCCCGTATGAATCAGTTTCAGGAATCATCAGGCAAGTCATCATGAAGTTGGAGAATCATGCTTGACGCTTGACGGCGCCGGGAATTTCGATGCACAACGTTGACCAGTCGCCATTCGGTCCAAAGCTTTTTCCATCACTAATGCAACAATGTTCAGCGCTCTGTTGAGCCTAGTAATAGGAAAACAGAACCATAGAAACCCTTTCCTGCGATGTGCTGCGTATACAACGTACATGATCACAGTGAAGTCCGGGAAATATGATAGTGCTGCATAAAGGCCGGATATTCACTCGGGTTTGATGTTTCTCGTCGGATCTGCCAATGAGATGGCTGCGTGCTGGATGAGTACAATAGGAGAACGAAGCTGCGAACCGTGAAGAGAGGCAGAAAAGTCCTCAGAACCAAACTACATGTCATCCACGCTCCACTGATAACTTTCAGCGCCCTTTCGTTTCCTGGCGTTTTGAGTCTGGAATAGCTTTTTCTCGAAGCCATTTCCTCGGTCTGTAATTTCTGTAAGCCAGCATCTCCAACGAAAAGGCAGGAAAAATAGCATACCAACGCCATCCCACCTGTACCCAGGTTTGATACCAAACCGGTTAGGCGGCGGTGGAGGGCCAGTATATTCAGGTCTTCGAGGTCCCTTGGCTTTCTTTTTCTGTAAAAAGGCACAGAGAAATGTCACTTGTAGATTCCGAGTAGGAAATAAAGAGAAATTACCGTCAAGAACGCAGCTGCTGGGTCATTCCACAACTCTTTCGCCTTCAGTTCCTCGTTCATCTCCTTATCATCCACCCGTCTGGCAAAAGGTTGGTCCTTCAGCTTCTCGAGGTCTTGCTTTCGCTTCTCCGCCTCCTCCCTCTGTACCAGCCCCTTGCCCCACTCCATCTTCTGCGCCTCCTTCTCTTCTCTTAGGCGCTTCATTCGTGCAGCCTCAGCCTTTGCCGCCTTAGTATCGATCTTCTTCCCAGAAGCATCGCGGTACACCGTTTCCTGGGCCTGCGCAATCTCTTCTGCTGTGAGAGATGAAGTAGAAGCAAGGTTGTTCTGTGGCAGCACCCTCTTCAGGTCTTTGGGGTTCATCAGGCCTCCAACAAACGGTGTGTCCACAAGCATGGGCTGCTCGTCCGCAAGCGGTGGCTCGTCTTCTGCCTTTGGACCACCTCCCATGCCTTCCTGGACAGTTATCCAATTTGACTCAGCGGCAGGGTTGGCCACTTTGCGTTTCTTGAACCCTCTGTCCTTCTCAACAACCGCGTCCTTGAGGCCGTCATCCTCCTCTTTTTCAATGTCACCCCATCCGCCGTCGTCGTCGCGTATGTGTGTTCCACGAGTCTGTGGTTCAGGAGCGTCCTTGCCCTTGCGTTTCTTTTTCTTCAGAGACCCGGTTTTCGACAAGATGGCGTCTGCCTTTGGTCCGGACATGTACTTTTCTGCAAGGTAGGCCTTCATACTCGACATGGTGGCAGTTTGGGGCTCAAGGATGTGTCGTCAAAGTGAGTTCGTGTGAGAGGGTGATGGTATGGAAGATACTTAGTGCAGTTGACCAGGCACTGCAAGCAGGTGCCGGTGCCGGCCCGGCGGTGACTTGACATCAGGTACATGGGGAGAATTGGACGGAATTTTAAGTACAACAAAGCGTATAGTCTTGAAAGGTCATTACAAATGGTCATAAGATAGTAGGATACTGTGCCACGAGTCCAAAGCTTTATTTACCAGAACTTCACACAATAAGAATCTGTATATAGGTTGAGCTTCTTCAAAAATTCTAGGGCCAAGATCAGGTCAATTTCGTGTTTCTTCATCGTCACTATTTTCAGGAAGTGCTTCATATGAGTAGTCTTGAGCGATAGAACGAGTTCTTCTTTCTTCACCAATGCGAGGTGTGAGTGCGAGAGCAATGTCCTCTGCCGCCGGCGACACTCGGCTGAGGAAAAGCACGACCGAAAACAGGATACATGCGGCGAGAGCGAAGATAGCTTCTGGGTAATTGGCAACCGATCTGCCATAGGTAACGGCATAGACAGTTGGCTATCGAAAGAGACATGAAAACCTCCTCGGTCTAATGCGAGTGGGACGCACCGAGATGATATGACCAATAGCAGACAAGACTCCTAGTGCACCAAACAATGCTCCAACCTCGGAGCCACGTCCGCAGGCATGCAGGCAGACGGCTCCGAGAGAGTGTAATGCAGGGTTGCCTCCCGAAGTGAACGAAGAAAGGCAGGACAGCGTGTAGAAGACTGTCTGCGATCTGCTGGCGGTGATAGCGACAAGACTATCTGCCAAACCGTCCACGAAGAGCGATAGTGACGCGAGATAACGGTCGAAGTTCAATTCGGCGGAGATATCGCGTGCGTTTGGACTTTGACCTGGAGCAGTGGTCGACTTCGGCTTGAGATACGACAGGACAACTGCGGACACAGAGCGTCAATGCCCACCGATGAGTTCCGCTTCTTGGAACGTACTTGGGAGGAAGAGCAGGAGATTGATTGCTCGAGATATCCACAATGTCGACATGTAATAACCCAGCTGCGAAATGAAGGAATCAGAAAAGGCATTCTTCTGAGGTTATGTCACTGCTTACTTCTGCTGTTGTCCATTTGAAGACATCCTTGCCATAGAGATATTTCGCAGAGTAGACGCCCTATGACACAAGTCGCTTTATGAAGTAGAAGTTTTCGAGAGAAGGAAGGACTGACCGTTGAGACAATGTACAAGAATAAGCTCAACCCTACAAGGGTCATATTGTAATTTCTTCGAGAGCTACCGGGCACACGGAGCGGCATGAACATAGATATTGGTAGCATGAGAGAACTCAGGAAATTGACGAAAAGCCGTTGGATAGCAAGGAGAGGCGAATTCTTGAATGACACTTGGTCTGCGGACAGAGTGTTGTCCGTAGCCGGAGGAGGGAAACGAGACTCAGGGCAGATGAATATGACAAAAAGGATGTTTGCGGCGATAAGACTGATGCTTCCAAAGAAAAATCCGTCATGGTAGCCCTTGGGAGGGAATATTTTCCCGCAGATCTATCAAGATTGGCGTTAGAGATTGACACGTTTGCATCAAAGTTTCGCACCCAAGGTCCAGTCGCAAGGCCGACGAATACCATTCCTTGGACTGTTGAGAAGATTTTCGAACTAAAGACAATTCAACATGTATTGAGCAGACATGGCGTAAAAGACCTACCGAGAGCCGTGCCTCGTGCAATCGGAGATATATCTACGTCGCAAAAAGGTGAGCAAGTGAAATACGACGGTATAAGGGAATGCGGACGCGTGAACAACACCATTGAATGTGGACAGTCCTCCCACAAAGCCCTCGATAACTGGGCCAACCAGAATCAACTGTTCGGCATAACGCCCGAAGAAAGTGTTGGGTCTCATAACCAGGACAAAGACAGCTTCCCTATGGGCTGTGTCAGCGGACAGCAGGAAATAGGAGACTGGACTCGCATTAAAAGGGCACCCGTTAGAAACGTGCAAAGTATCAGTTTTCGACCATAAGCGTCACCCAAGCGGCTCCAAAACCCTGTCGAAATCGCGCTCAGGACGCTCATCGTGGTCACAACGGCTGTTATCAAGAGGTTCAGGGGATATCAGCCATTGAAGATCACAAAACCTACACGCCTGTATTTTTGCGACACGGGCAGCCACTTTAGGATCATTGCAGCCAGTCGCGAAGTTGGCAAGGTCGCCAAAATCCATTCCTGGAGAATCCTCACCAAGCGCGCGACATGCAATCGCTTGGTAGACTTGGATTCTAGGAGACATGGTAAATCCCCGCTACAAGGATGATAGAGTGCTAAGTGGACATCGAGTGGAGTTCAAATAACACTGCGCACCGATATGGACATAACAATCACCACTGGGATCAACCTGGCCCATCTTGCTCAGCAAATGCAAGGCTCCCGCAACACAGAACCACCAACCAGAATGGGTGGGCTTTCCATGAAAATGCCCTCGAGGGAGACATAATACTCGACGTCGGCCGCGACGTTGAACGTCGTTTGCGTGCTTCTGAGCGTCCTGGTAAAAGCGAGTCTTCTTCGGAGCGTCCCTGTGCTTGCAGTTGTGTTGCCGTCATTGTCACCCCGTCAGCGAGGCGGTCACGAGTTCTACGGGCGTGGTAAAGCCTTGAGCCCTGAAATATAGCTGGGTCGTCTGAAAGAGGTTTGAGGGCTGTCTAGGAGTTATACGAGCATCTAAGGGACACGAATGCAAGGACCGGGGTGGGACTGACAGGGGGAACCGGCGGAGGTGCTGTGACAACGGGGCTGGCAGATTCTCTGCTAGTCTTTTATCAGATATATATGCGGATCTATTTTGTTATCACGTGTGGCGCGATTTTTATCTGATAAGAAACCACGGCAGATCCCGGCATGACGTCTCGTGTGCAATCCGCGGGCTTCCTTCCCCCACGCCCAACTTCCTGACTCCTTAGGTGCTGTTACCGCCCGCGAGATTGCTCAATCAAGATGCAGGTCAACAGGCAAAGAGAAGCTCCTTAAAGTTTGCGCATGACTCTATCAATTAATGCTCATGTCAAGTTGTGCAAGTTGTGCACTGACGAAAGGAGACACTGCAGAGTTAGTGCCAACAATGTGCCAGCTTGATATGACGTGCTGATCTGGCCGGCGCTGTTTGTGAGCGTATTAGGGATCCGAATATACGTAGCGTATGCCACGATTGAGGTGATACCAATTTTAACTGGGAACAGTCAGAGTTTACACGACACGAAGTCCCGGTATAATTGTCTGGCTGACTGAAGTTTATTTACTTCATCCAATCAGATTTTGACGCCAGAGCAAGACAGACTGGCTGGCCGCCGACAAGAAGACGAGTGTATGAGACCGCAATGCCCCAGGCTCATGGACTGAAAGGCCGTTCTAGATGCGTCCTCCTTGATGTCCCGGCTCGGTAGTCGGCACGACTCAGCCAGAGGAATCTTTCAAATAAAATTCGTCGTGTATAAGTAGGAATACGGGGACTTTGCTAGGATATATGCTACAACGTGGGGTAATAGAAGCAAGTCCTCGAAGACCGGTGTTGGAGTAGGAATCCGGCGTTGGAGTAGGAATTCAACGGTAACGAGCTTGGTACGTTCTTCTTATCCGCTTATACGCGGTTTAGTTGTGGATCTGTCTGAGGCCCAAGTGGCCGACCAGAGAGGCAATTGGGAGATCCCAAATGAAGCAAATGCCAAGGCATCGCGGGAAATACCTTCCAAATATGATCGACTGTGGTGATGCGCTCCTGTTCTTCGAAGCGACTTCATTTCCGTTCAAGCTCTTCCCGCCGATCGTTGTTCATTGCAAGACCATTGTCGACCACACAGGTAGCCTGCGTCCGGGCTATGACCTCCGTTGCATCGACCCCAGCTCTGGCAGAGCGAACAGACATCCACAAGTCATGCAAATCCATCGAGGCCCTGCTCAACATCCTGAACGAATATTGCGAAGCAGCGGGAGCCGTCGTCGCGTTGCAGAAGAAGCTGGCGAAATCTCTGAAGGATATGGCTAGTCTGAAGACTACAGCAGAGACAGCAGGTGCTTTTACTGGCTCCCTCGGTTTCTGTCTGCTAATGGACGCGCCGATTCCGCAGCCAATGCTATGCACGCTAGTGCAGCTATTTTCGAGTCCTTGTCCGACGTTGATTCCAAATTTGCCAAAATTGCGGATAAGGAGTACGATGCCATCAGCATTGAGGTCAAGAAGTGGTTCAAGAAGCTCTCTGTCAGTCCTATATTCTTTATCTAGCAACCACTCCTAAGTATATCTCTTCAGAAAGAGGAACGCGCACACGATGAACGGATGGCCAGCGCCAACGCAAAGATCAAGCAAGCAGGTATGCATTATCCTGACGTGTTCCCTAACCCCCCTAACATATCGCAGGTCAAAATTACGAGAAGAAGTCCAAGAAGAAGGCAACAGACGCGAGCGAGGAACATGCAAGGTACATCAACCTCATCAGTACGCTTGGCCCTGAGGTCTCGCAAGAGAAATAGTGAGATTTGATCACTCATTCCACTATTGGTGCTGACTCTCTTCAGTAACCACACCCTCAACGTCACACAACGACATACTGCCACAACTTACAGCGTTGCTGCCTGCCTTGCTCGTTTGGCAGACGTAGAATGGCAAAAGTCTTGCGAATGTGTACGCCGTTTCTCCCCCACCGTTGGCCCTCTAGGCAATTGGAAGTCCCTATGCGAGGGAGGCTGGACAGGCCCAATACCGTCGGACCTGCCCGATGTCGAGTTTTCCGGTGGGCAGCCATCCCCTCGAGCTGAACAAGAGTCGGGAGGATTGAAGCCTATTGAAGAGGAAACGCGTCCTGGTCCGCCCACGTCGCCGAGAATCACTCCAGAACCTCAAGCTTCACCGAATCAATCGCGGCACCCTCCTCCTGGATATTCAACTGGCCCTCCTTCTGCTTCAGCGAGTTCCATGGATGTTTCACGAGAGCAGTCGACTTCGACTCGCGATTCTCCGACGCTCCAAAGGCAAGGACAGTCTCCCATGACCAGCCTCAGCAACACGACCGAACGTATCCCCGCCCCGCCGTCGTCGAATACTCTTGAACCGCCAAGAGCTCCCTTTTTCGACCCCAATACCGGATCTGTTCGTTCATTGTCAGCTTTCCCATCACCTCCCACCCACTTCCCTATACCACCAGCGCGCCCAATCCAGCGTCAACAGTCATCACTTTCTCAGTCTACCCAAGGCCAAGGACAGCTGGAATTTCCTTCTAGCAACCAGCTTGCTGAATCGCCAGTTTCAGCTCATGCCGAACTTTCAGGGATCAGTGACCTCGATGAACCCCCCGCGAGAGCCGCAAATCGCAATGCCCATGACGAACACTCCGGGGAGGTGCCCTCCCCCACAAATGATGATGGGATGAAGCCCATCCTAATGCGCTCGCAAACCTTGCTACCTGTTGAACCCAATCACCAACGAGAGCGCGTCATATCGGCACGCAATGAAAGAAGACACGAAGCCGTCGATTCGAAGCAGGACAAGAAGCGTCGAAATAGCGAGGAAAATGTGAGAGAATTCGGGGAGCTGAACCACACTCTCCCATCATCTTCACAGCCTAGGGCTGTCGAGCCACCTCGGCCTGTAGACAGAACAGATGCAGGAGCGAGCAGTGGCAGTGTCGTTGCTGCGATGCGGAACCGGTACTCAAATGCCGTGAGTATTTCTTTATTATCGATTTGTCTTTGTTGACGGCTCCTGCCAGCCCACTTCGACTTCACCTCCACCGCGAGACCTGCCTCGATTACCTCTTAGTGTCTCTAATCTGGCTACACGTTATCAGCCAAATGATGCACCTTTGTCGCCCAGAATACGGGCGGGTTCACCTCCTGTGTCTCGTCAGCAGTCCTTGCCCTTACTTGACACGGGCGCTCGCTCGCCGAAAGAGGCGTATCAGGAGTACCCCTCGTCATCTTATCGCCCTGGACAAGTCATATCGAATCCAGAAGAGGACAGGACGCGCAGACAGCGACCAGATGAATTGGCCGAACTTCAGCGGAGGGAAAGAGAGCAGGAGCTAAGAGAACGCGAACTAGAATTGGAGATGCGTGCCCACGAGCTAGAGAAACAACGACAGCAGTTGCAAACTCTGCGTGACAGTGACCCAGAGAACGGCCGTCAGGCCTCTGGCCGGGGCGATGACAGTAGTCAAAGCGGGCAGTTCGGCCTTCGGCCTAGGGAGCGCCGGATATCCCTTCGGTACCAGCTGCAACGGCCGTTGTCGCAGATGGAGCTGGACGATGTCAACGACCCCCAGCATACCCCCAGACCTAGCAACAGCAATGTTCGCGCAAAGTCTCAGTATTCCCATAGCATCGGTAACCTCGTGTCCTCTGGCTTGCAGACGCCTCCGCCTATGATACAGCCATTACATTCCCCCAAACCATCCCGTCCGATGCCCCAGCCTCAAGACCTCGAATACGACTCACGTGCCAGCGAACAGTATCAAGACAGCACGTCTCATTCAAACGCCAGCACCAGTACGTCAAACCATGCTGCATACTGCGGTTGTGAGTCTTGTTCTGTCAGCAAGTACAAGTCCGTCGAGCGCTCGTCCATCGATCAGCGGCAACCACCATCGGGACGGAGTCCTCAGGTTGTTGAGGCAAAGGCTCAGACGCACCGCACCGAGAAACCAAAGGGGTGGATTCGTCGCTTGAGCATGCCCGTCGGAAATGCGTTCAGCCTGGACTCGAAGAAACACCAGAGCAACAATAACGTTGGTAGCATTACGGGCAACTATGCTCTGGGCAGCGGGGTGAGCAACAGCCCTGTAACCGAGAAGAGGAGCATTTTCTCCATGGACGGGAAGAAGAACATCAGCCAGACGGCTCTCCGTACCCCTGAACCCAGTATCCAAGAAGACGGTCGATTGGGCGTTCGACCCGGCGGAGGTGCAGCTGGACGACGGAGCTTCGAGGCTAGCGGCATCAGCAATCGTAGCATGACGAATCTGGGGAGACATTAGTTGAGCTAGACTTCATTTCACGTCCTATGACGACCTTTATGACCTATATCTATTAGTATTTCTAATATTTTGCTTTCCATTTAGTTACCCTAAGTGTATCTCTGCTGTATCTGTATCTGCTTTCTGGTTACTTGTCGGGCTTGGAATAATGATTAGGACCTAGTGGCTACATCCTGGCGCAATTGTGCGATTTGAATCTCCTACAAAAACAGCTTCGCACGAAGCTCTATAACGAAGAATACTCAAAGCAATTGACGATTGGAATTCTATGACTGCTTCAAAGTCTTTTCAAGCTCCGCCTTCAGTCCCTTCAACACTTCCACCGTAACCTTGATCTCTGCATCGAGTTCGGGTGTCTTTGGTGTCCTAGCCTTCAATTCACGGACAATCTGACCCTGCTCTGCTACCTTTGCCTCAAGGGCCAGTGCTTCTGGAGACTTGGGCCCGAGTGGCACCGAAGAGGCGACAGCACCTTTCTTCGCACCTTTCTTCTTTGGCTGACCAGGAACGGCCTTCAATGGATCGGGCGTGCCAGCAGCCGAAGCAGCAGCCTGTGCGTCGTTGCCTCCGAACTTGATGCGCCACACTTCAGCCATGCTCTCCTCGATCTTTTTGAACAAATGCTCTGGGGTGCCGATTATGTGTCCCCCGAGGATGTCACTCGAGAGGACCTCAGGCACAGCGCGGGCTGGGGCGTTGAGCTGCGCGAGAATAGAATCCGAAGTGGCGGGCATGAAGGGGTGGATTAGGGCAGATAGAGCGTAGATAAGATTGACGGCACGACAGATGACCTGGGCACAGCGGGTCGGATTGGATGCGATAAGTACTTTGTTGAGTCCGGATGACTGGAGGTAGTTGTTTCCTCTGATGGAAATCAGCATGACAGTTTGCAGACCGAGGCGGATCTTCACGGAGTCCATAGCATCTATGTACTCTTTCAAGAGACCATTAACCGCTGTAATGAATTCAGAATCTAGAGAATCGTTGGGAGAATATGGGCCGGGTGCATCCCCACTGTCCGGAACAACGCTGTTGAATTGTGACGAAACGAATTTGAGGGCACGATTCACGAAGTTTCCGAAGCTGGCAGAGACTTCATCAGCACTAGTGTTATCATAAGATTGCACTGGCGTACTTGTTCAAGAGCACATTGTTGTTTGCGGCGATCTAAACAAATGTATTAATAAACGTTGGCAGTATTCAGGAGCCCGCAATGGCTTACACATTCCGTCCAAGAGAACATGGCGTCTGCCGTTTCTGGTCGAGACGAGAGCAGATAGTACCGCCATACAGAGGCAGGAATGCCAGTCTCCTTCGCAGCAGGACCGAAAACTCCGCGATTTTTGCTCTTGGAGAACTTTCCGCCCTCGTAATTCAGATATTCTGGAGGTCCGTGTTAGCTTTAAGCTGTAGAAAGGCGCATGAAAACGGACCCGTAGTTGAAAGATGGTGCAACTTGGTCCAATCCCGACCGTCACCAATCTGGACCGAAGGGAAGTAGATCGTGTGAAAGTAGACATTATCTTTTCCCATAAATTGGTAGAGGTCGACGTTTTTGGGATTAAACCACCATTGCTTCCACTCAGGTGTGTAGTTTGCCGTGATACTTGGATATCCGATCGGAGCATCAAACTAACGAGCTCAGGGATAGCCCCTCACCAGTGTTAAATCCGACTTACCCAAACATCTATCATTCATGTCAGCAACGAATTTCGAAAGGTTGAAAGCCAAAACGTACAGAGAACTTTCCCTTTCATCCCATGGATATCTTCGCCTTCGATGGGGACAGGAACTCCCCACTTGAGATCTCTCGTCAGCGGCGTAGGCAGTAACCCCATCTTCAGTCGCGCGTCGATCAGCTCTCCGTCTGAGTTGATCACTGCGTTCGGCGACCACTTTCCCGCTTTCCACGACTGCTTGATCCACTCTTCCGTACGTGGCTGGATCGCATCCAGCCTTAGGTACATGTGCGAGGAGGTCTTGGTGGTAACAATGTGGGTTTTGTCGACAAGGCAGCGAGGCTTGATAAGCTCGATTGCATCTAGTGTGCGGCTGCATCCGTCACATTGGTCGCCGCGAGCGTCTTCGTAACCACAGTGCGGGCATATTCCTTCGACGTAACGATCGGCGAGGAATCTAAGGAGCACGATTCATTTGAGCTATACCGGCCTTTGCTATACGACTTACTTTGGGCAGCCCTCACAGTATGTTTGCTCTTTCTCCTGTTTCTCCAAGAATCCATTTTTTCCAAGATCCAGGAATATTTCCTGGCAAATTCTGCAACGCAAGATCGTCAACGTTGTTACGGGAGAATCTGTGAGATACGCACTGGGTATGGTGAGGCGTAGATGTACGGCCAAAGAAGTCGAAACTGCAGCTCGACCGTCGGGCTTTGAGAACGTCAAAAAAAAAAAAAAGACAATCATACCCGATGTCAAACCATTCGTATGTCTCCTTATGAAGGACGTAGTATTTGTCGCATAGTTCACGGGGAGTGATTCCCTCTTTCAAGGCCTGTGTTTCGGTCGCTGTGCCGTATTCGTCTGTGCCGCAGATGTATAATGTCCTTCGATTTCTTGTTCCTTGCCAAAACTGTCAAGGCGTTTCGAGAGATGTTCTTGATCTGACTCACGATTATACCTAGTGGATCACAAGAGGTTTAGGGACATAGTGAGAGAATGTAACCCAGCGCACCGGCTGAAGACATCTGCGCTGAGAGTACTTCCAATGATATTTCCTGCATGAACATCAGCACAATTCAGGTCAACCAGGTAAGGCAACAGACCCAAGTGAGGAACGTTGTTGCAGTAAGGTAAAGCAGAGGTCACAAGGACATTTTGCTCGCCTTCTTTAGGCAATCTAAAGGAGTTGGATGAGTACCTGAAAGTGGAGGTAAAGGAGGACATACGGCGCTTCATGGCCAGGAGGCGGTATCACCCGCAGGAAGCCATCGTCGGTTCTGATTTTTTGCGCCATAAATCCTATATTCACGATAGGAAGGTGAATGGTAGAAACAGTAGAGCGCAGGTCGAGGATCGATGGCAAGGAATCCAAAGTGCAGGTTAATTACTGACTCGACCAAACATGGCGTCAATTTGATCACAAACAACGCGTGTGTCAGGGTCGCTGAACCGATGATGCAACTCTCAGCTTTCCCCTAGGCTCTACACCTATCGCTGGCACTCGGCTGCATGGTGCCTTGGACGCCATGTTTGCTGTTAGAGAATGGTTCAGGCGAGTTGTCAAACTTATAAGTGTCTATATAGTTTGTGCTGATCCATCACACTCAGGTTCCTAAAGACGAGAGAAGGGCCTATTTCAAGAGCACAACCCGAATTTACGCTCACTGCAGTTCTTCTTGGTCTCGCTATTGGATGCCTGATATGCTTCACGAATCTGAGCTTGGGTTTGCAGTCAGGATGGATCTCAATGTTCGTTAAATCTAGCTGTGCCGTTCTCCAGCTCACAATTTCGCAGGATGTCCATTCAATCTGCTCTCATTGGCTTTCTCATCTCAAGGATGCTTCCAACGCCCCTTACGCCCCAAGAGATTATTGTTGTGCAAACAACTGCGGTCGCAACAGGAACTATGCCCCTCGCGGCAGGCTTCGTTGGTATCTTACCAGCTTTGACGCTTCTCAATGAAGACCGTGATGGCTCGCCTCCCATTCGCCTTACTTGGCTTGCTGCTGTTGGCTGGTCGTGTTCAGTAGCTTTCTTTGGGTGAGCAACCATTCCAGCAATCTGAAGTCGGGCTCATCGGCACAAAGTGTCTTCCTTTCACCCCCGATACGTAAACAGGTGGTAAGTTGGTCGCATCATCCATAAATCCGCTTTCAATCTATTTCTTTAGATTATAGAGGAACAACTACCGTTTCCATCTGGAACAGCAACTGCTCATCTTATCTCTGTCTTGCACCAATTACCTCCTCCGGACACTACAGTGCGACGTAGAAACGGCTACCGTCAAATAGATCAAGAGGAGGAAGATACTCGTACTGAGGCCGCTACGACTGACGTTGTGGTCGAAGGAGATGCAAACGATGCAACCGAGCGTGACGTCATTGAACACGAAGGTTGGCACGACCTCATATGGAGCTTTGCTGGTTCTGGGGCATTGACAGTGAGTGAGAGCGTGGATTCATGTTCCTATCATTTGACAGGGACATATTCCAGTTGTCTGCGTACTTTTTCCCTGTGTTATTCACCATCCCCTTGTTCGGGAGTTACCTTGCCAAAGAGTGGTTGTGGTTTTTCACTCCCAGTCTCTCGTACATTGGGCAAGGCATTATAATGGGCTTCCCAACGACGTTGAGCATGAATCTGGTGAGTGATCCGGAAACAAAGGAACCTAAGGCTTCTCATCATGAATGGCCCATTCTTTGTGTCCGGTAGGGTATGTTTGCGGGGTGGGCTATTCTCTCCCCATTTTCCAAATTGTCTGGTTGGGCCCCGGGGCCTGTTGGAGACATGTCTTCAGGTGCGCGGGGTTGGATCCTCTGGGTCTCTCTCGGCATATTGTGTGCCGACAGTCTTGTATCTCTTCTTCCTGTCGCCTTCGAATATATTGCGGAGGCCTTGCAACCTTGGCGACAAGGATATTCAGTGACCTCGACCAACGCTTTTGACTCGTCCAAACATCCCCATGAGACGGAAACCGAAGACAGACTCGTTCCTACTCAATGGGTCGTCGTTGGCTTGCTACTCAGCGTGGTGGTTGGAACTGTTCTTGTCTGGATCGTGTTTGGCGACGAGGGCATCAAACCTTGGGCCACCCTTCTGGGCTTTATCCTCGGAGGAATGTTGAGCATCATCGGGTTCGTGATGTTCCCTCTCTGATACTGTGGAATACTGAAATCGTTGAGCAGAGTCCGTGCACTTGGAGAAACAGATCTCAATCCTGTATCTGGACTGGGGAAGATATCCCAGCTCTTCTTTGCCTGGATACAACCGGGCAACATTGTTGCAAACATCATTGCTGGTGGAGTCGCGGAAGCTGGAGCCCAACAGTATGTGAACCTTTACTGGACTGAATGAATGCGATTCTGATGCTCTCCGAGAGCTGGGGATCTCATGCAAGATTTGAAAACAGGTCACCTATGCCGCGCCTCACCTCGAGCCCAGTTCTACGGCCAACTCATTGGCTCTTCGGTCTCGATAATTGTTACTACAACGGCAAATACCTTGTACAACCGCGCATATGCGATTCCGGGCCCTTCATTCCCCGCTCCCACGGCCTATGTCTGGTTGAGCCTCGCCAGGTTGCTCCGTATGTCATATCAAACGGATATTCGAAGGGAAAAGGCTAACTGTAATCTGTTTGTCGTGATATGTCAGGAGGCGGACAATTGCCCGAGAACAGTGCAAGCTTCATGGCCGCGTTTTCCTTGTTATTTGCTTTGCTCTCAGCTCTCAAGACATATTCTGCGAAGAGAAGCAGCTGGGTTGCCGCTTGGATTCCTTCTGGGGTTGCCTTCGCGATTGGCTTTCTTAACACCCCTTCGTTTTCCATTGCCCGACTAATTGGTGGAGTGGCAGAATATGTCTATCGAACGCGGTTTGCAAAGAGTGGGGGCGACATCCGTTTGATCGTTATTGCGAGTGGGTTCGTTTTGGGTGAAGGTGTTGTCAGCATTGTATCCTTGGTGTTACGGACTGTTGGTGTCGGTGTTGTGAGTTGCTTTGGGTGTGGGCATGGACTATGCGGAGGGTGCCCTTCTACATTATAGCTCTCGTCTTGCTTTAGTTCACGTAGGCGGCCATATGTTAAATTCTTCAAGTTGATCATGACACACAACGCGCTTGTTCATGAACCACCATCATCGTTCTATAGCTTACTTTCCATCGTTAGCTTGTTTTCAACGCCCGCCGGTTCCTTCAATCTTTTAACTATGATCGAAACCATCATTCTATCCGACAACCCTGTTTGCATCGGTCGTGGCAGCTTCGCCGGAGTCTACCTCGTTTCCGCCAAACTCTGGGTATTCAAAGTCGTGCAAAACGCTCAGGACGCAGCTGCTATTTCACACGAGTACGACGCCTGCCGTACCCTCTTTCAATGCTGCAACAACAACTCTTTCTTCGCCGTACCCCGCGCGTTGGCCTTAAATGTTCCAAGGATTGACGACACCTGCGCCACCTTCCTCATGCCTCCGCAATTGTCCCCACGCCTCCAGGCTAGCCGTCGTCCCATCCGCCATATAGTCCGGGAGGGGGAGTTTAGCCCTTTCGACAAGGCTGCATATGCCCTCGATCGCGTACATGATCTCCCTACAGGCGTAAAGGCATATCTTAGACAATGCTATTTCCCTTCAAGTGTCACGGTCGGGCCATCGCTATGCCGCCTATACTTTGGCAAAGAGGTCCCCATATCGACACAACCGCCGCGCTTCATAAACTCGCAGAACTTCCCGCTTGACGTCAGACGTTATGAAGCCTTATTCGAAAAGTTCCCGGAGGATCTCGATCCAGTGGAGAAGGTCGCAGAGGGTATGGGTGAGATGCTAGGTCGCATACATGCATGGGCATCCTATGACGGACGAGACATCGAATTCGTGCTCGGTGGAAATGGTTTTAGTTCCTTCAGCTTCTGGGTTATCGATTTCAACCAGGTAAGTCGGTATACTGTCGTGAATGGCATGATGTTGACCATAGACTCTTGTAGATGCGCAAGTGGACGAAGCAAGATAGTGACATTGAGACGCTAACGTCGGCTTTTTTCTCCAATGACCCCTATTACCCTCGCCCTCGTTCCAGTGATGCCCTCTACGCTACCTTCAAGACAGGCTACCTTTCCGCATTCTCAGGGGATCTCGTACCTTGGGGGAATGCTTTCCTGGCCGCAATTGAAGGTGAACAGGCGCGTCGCGACGAGGCACGAAGGGGCTGCTGAATAACGGGCTGGGAAGCTGCGCTATGGTAGACGCTAGACGAGGCTTCGAGTGGCTTTTCCTACTCCAATTCCGGCTTCAGTTCTGCTCTTGGTTTTGATCGACATGGGTGGTTTCCGGGGTATCGTGGCGCTAACGCTAGCCCTGCTCCGCTTTACTGCACAACCCTTCTGGTGCCAGTGGGTATCAGCCAGGAATTTGGACTGGAGCAGCTGCAGGACGACTCACAAGCTACCTTTGGAACTGACTTGCACGGAACCATCGTGCGTTAATACTTCATCATTCTTCGGATCTCGAAGTGGATGTATTCGGCAACCTCGATACGAGGACGCTCGAGGAGAAGTAATCTCGAACCTAGGATCAATGAGGCGCAATACAGGATTAGGTGGATTAAGTCCTCGGTGATGGATTTGGGCTCGGAAGCTACATAGAGGTTTACCTAGGTAAGTTTCTCTTCAGTTCAACCGATCTTTATTCACGGAAGTCAGGATAAGACCATGTATTCCATTTTGTAATTGGACAGGCAGAAATACGGCGAATTCTCCTTCTTGGAACCAAGACAACTCGTAACCTAGAACCTCTGTTGATCTCTGCATTCTATTTGGCATCTATTGCCCATGATCGATTGCGACGGAACTCCAGCAAAGTCTGAACCTAGATGTTTCATTAAGGTAGGTAGACATGACCGGTTCACGAAACACACCCCAAACGAGCAGGGCTCCTGTGCAGGCTAAATCTCGGTTCAAGCGGCTTCTCGAGAGGTGTCTCCGGGAAGCAGACCGAAAGTCCGTGCAAGGTCCGTGACTCTGGAACAGTGATCGTCCAGAAAGGATTGCGAAAGCGGGGCTTTTATGCCTATCACAGCGACCGCAAGAAGCACGGGATGGGAGTAGCAACTTGCAAGTCGCAAGGGCCCGAGAGATCCTCCGATCCATGCTTGCGGACGAAGTGGCTGGCATGGGGCTGGGGGTACGTCGTTGGAGCATTGTACCGCTTAATTGGAATGTCTCCGAAGAAGGATGGCAAAGGGACGCCATGTGATGCCTGCCCAAAAGTTTCCGGACTGGGATACTCCTGGCACTGGATGTATGTCGGGTTATTGGCGGATTTTCGAAAATTTGTGCGGTGGACGGCGAGCGTGCAGTATTAAAAGACTGCAAGTTGTGCTTCGTGCAATTCAATCGCTTGCGCCCCACACAATGAGGTCTGCACTGTCTACATTCGCCTCCCTAACGCTCGTGGTCCTCTTCAGCAAACCCGCCTTGTCGGTCCCTGTCTACGGGCAATGTGGTGTACGCTCATGTCTTTGGTCCTCTCATATTCACATACAGCAAAACTAACTGCTTCTCTATCAGGGCCAAGGATACACTGGGTCGACCGTTTGTGATGCGGGTTCGGTCTGCACCTATTCAAATCAATGTGGGCCATACATCGTATATGTAAAGTATATACTCAATTTTGACTAGGGTACTCGCAATGTCTGCCAGGAACCGCTCCACCTGCCACCACCACCACCGGTGATGCAGGAGGGGGCTCCGGAACGACAACTGCCCCGGCACCTGGCGACACCCTTTGCGGTGGCGCTGCACGAACCAAATTCACGTACTTTGGCGTCAACCAAGCCGGTGCTGAGTTTGGCGAAAACAGGATTCCTGGAGTCCTTGGAACAGATTATACCTGGCCCAGCCCGAGGTAAGCAACCTACAATCCCGATAGTGCAGGTTACAGGAATCTAATCTGTTTATTCCATTTAGCTCCATCGACTTCTTCGTCGGCCAGGGAATGAATACCTTCCGCATCCCCTTCAAGCTGGAGCGCATCAGTCCCCTTTCATCCGGACTCACTGGCAGCTTCGACCAAACATACCTCAATGGCCTGAAGACCGTCCGTCTAGCGGCCTTTACCTTCCTCTTCGAAATCGGTCTAATATCTTGGACTTTTAGATCGTGAACTACATCACTGGAAGGGGCGCCTTCGCCGTCATAGAACGTGAATAGCAGTCATTTCGCTGTCCGGGTTGCAATTGAACGATGAACTAGCCCACAACTACATGAGGTATAACGGCAACGTCATCACCTCGACCTCGGACTTCCAGACCTGTGAGTCGCACTGCCATGTTTGCCAGCATTCCCGAAATGTTAAACGGTGATCCTATAGGGTGGACCAGATTGGCCAACGAATTTGTGAGTTCTCCACCACAGTGGCTTCCCATCTGCTGACCCGCTCTTGAATAACCAAGAAATCCAACAACAATGTCATCTTCGGTGGGCTTCCTCCTGTCTGGAATGTCGTTGTGGAATATGCTAAGGCTCTTCACGTTAGATATCATGAACGAGCCTCACACCATGGACGCCGGTGTGGTCTTCCAGCTGGTGAATGGGCTCGCGTTCTCTGTACTTCTTGCGTCCTGACCAACATTCCGATGTCGCATTCAGAACCAAGCTGCCGTGAATGGCATTCGTTCCACCGGCGCCACCCAACTTATTCTTGTCGAGGGTTAGTCATTTATTTTTGGCCAAGCCTGAGAAAATATCCTGACGTTGTTTACATCTTGTAGGAACTGGTATGACTGTCTGTTGACCTTTTCGAAAATAATCACTTATTCTCGTTGTCAATAGCATGGACCGGTGCTTGGTGTAAGTCTTCAGTGAGGTAGCATCACAAAAAAGCATCACTCATTCCCCCCCAGCATGGGTTTCCTCTGGTAACGCTGGTGCCTTCCAGGCTCTCAAAGACCCAGGCAACAATATTGCCGTCGGTGCGAACTCTTTCCTCTGCGCTGACGTTCATAAGCTAACATACTACCCCCGGTGCCAGAAATGCATCAATATCTCGATTCTGACAGCTCTGGTACATCTGCGAACTGCGTTTCTTCGACCGTCGGCGCCGAGCGCCTCCAGGTGGCAACACAGTGGCTCAAGGACAACGGGTTCAAGGGCTTCCTCGGCGAGATGGGTGCTGGCTCCAACTCGCAATGCATCACCGCCATCAGGGGTGCTCTGTGCACCATGCAAACCTCTGGCGTCTGGATCGGCTTCACATGGTGGGCTGCTGGCCCTTGGTGGGGCACTGTGAGTAATTAGGCATGCTGTCTCTTGTCTGCTGCTAATGTATTCTGCTCGTTTGTGTCCCCAGTACTTCCAATCGATAGAGCCCCCCAATGGTCCTTCCATCGCTCAGGTCCTTCCTCAAGCCCTCATTCCCTTCATTTAACTTGTTTTCTGGAGGACGGAGAGGATCGTCTGGCAAGACAAAAATTGGAAGTAGACACCATGAACAGCTGCTGTATAAGTATGGCTAATCCATCACTGATTCAATGAAAACTTTCAATGTAGCCCGCAATCAATCCTTCTCACATCGACAGTCAACGCCGGAGTGTTCTTTGGCAATCCTCACATTCGAACACCTTGGACATAGCTCTGATATGTCCATCTAACTGTAACTCTAGTACTTCGTCCCTAGCCTGTGCCCGAATTCACATACACTACTGTACGCTCTCACAACGAATACCACCGCCTGTGATCCCTGCCTTGTACTTTCCTTGGTTCCGATGCAAAAAGCTTGCGGAGTGAATCTACCAAGCTCCTCTTCGGAACATGGTCAGTTCGGTGGCGACGTCCTTGGGAACCATAAATTGGGGTCTGGAAACGAATCAGTGGATGTCGTGAAGTAGAAGTTCTTTTTGAGAGCTCACAACAAGAGGATACCCTGCGAAATATGGAGAAGCATGAGCAGGGGAAGAATACTCTACATATGTACGGGGCCGCCTTGGAGAATAAGTGGGTGGGAAAGCATAAGACCGTCGATTGTCTTTGGGAACAGTCCACCTCTGGCCGTGGTGATCCGGACGGGACAGGTGCTTGAGTTGTGCCTCTGCGTGGAAGACAGGTCTGCTCTGGGATTTGAATGGGTCTGCCGGCGCATATTTTCGAGTGTCATCGATCCATTGTACGACGCGCTCCTGGCTTGAGAGGTAGCGGCGGAGGGCTTCAGGCGAGAAATCGTATTCGGTCATGTTGTGGTAGGGTGTGAGAGAAGGATTTCTACGCGTACTCTATAAATGGAGGAACTAATGGCATGGTAAGAAGAAGGGCTCCAGTGCTATAAAGACGCTTTGACTGATGCGCTTCTGGTTCTGAACTAGCCAATGCACACTACTCTCGTATGTTGCAGGGCGGAAAGATTAGGGAGTCATTAAAATTATTCGCTCGGCTTCCACGTCTCTGTAGATTACACACTGTCGGAATATTAACTGAAATGAATCTCGTGTACAGCTCATGAAATTCCAGCAGATCATTGATCGTATTAGGCGCCCGTCGGCCATCAAGTTATTGCGAGCGAAGCGAGCATCTATCGGCTCTAAGGGCTGGAGGCCCGGACAAACAAATACAAATTCTACGCGAGATCAATTTGGCCCCGGACTACTCGGATTTTCTCATACGCCTCAGAATGCCCCCGTTTGCTTATTGTTAAGGTAGAAATGGAATTAGATTCCTGGAATTGATACATGTATCAAAAAAAATCTAAGGTTTTCGTTCCCGTTGTCAAGATTTGGCGCACAACATCCCCGTTGGGCTCTGAGGCCGTCTTGGGTGCGCCGTTCTTATGCAAAACCGTAAGGATTCAGATCGGATGGGGTCAGGAAAGGGGGGGGGATTATCAACAGGGTACTCCTCTATTGACCTTTCCAGAGCCAAGTTGTCCGATGGGATGATGATTGTCAATCAGTGTTAATCAACTGTTGAGCAGTTGTGTGGAATGGTGGATTAATGTACATCTCTGGCATTGTCTCGACAGTTGTGGACTATATAATTAGGTTTATATTGGTGTCCTATGATAAATTATACAGGAAATCGAGAACTAAATTTGGCGAAACTCTGTGTGCGCAGCGAGCCTTCCCCGCTGAATAGCGGATGCTTAATTCATACTCCGACATCTCGGCAAACATCATGGCCCCTGGGATCATCAAACCCTGGTCCAAAACGCTGAGCCTGCTGTACTACAACTTTCGGAGCTTGCTGCCCCATGTTGCAGCACGTAGATCAGGAGGCAAAAGATGTAGTATTAATACCTTCATTCTATTTTACATACTAATTTCCGACACTCAGGATCCCAAGTTGTGGAAATGTGGCGATCCATACCAATATCCAATTCCGAAACCCGAAGGAAATCCCTGGGAGGTGGTGCTGGATGCTCTGATGAAGAAGGACAAGGTGCAGTGCGATGCATGGAAGGATGAAGTCCAAAATCTTTTGATATTCGTGAGTGGTGAATCTGTGCTATGTTCCAATGAGTCATCGGCTCAGAGCGGCCTCATAACTAGACAGGCGGGCCTCTTCTCTGCAGTCGTCACTGCATTCGTCGTCGAGTCATGCAAATCCCTTCTTCCCGATTCCTCAGATGCCTCGGTTGTCCTACTTGCCCTTATTGCAGAACGGCTCGATGGCAATTCGACAAGCACATCGCTATCATCCAAGCTGCCACAGGCTCTTGAAGCATTCTCCCTCGACTTGACGCCATCATCTTCTACAGTCCGCGTCAACACGTTCTGGTTCCTCAGCCTCGTGCTCAGCTTAACCACGGTCCTCGTCGGTATCGTGTCTCTCCAGTGGTTGAGGGAACACCAACGCTACAGCGAGACCCTGACGCCACGTCAGGCCCTTGCGATTTTCCACATGCGTGCAGCCGCCTTAGAGGACTGGCATGTGCCGACAATATTCGCTTCCTTGCCTTTACTCCTTCAAATAGCGCTGGTCCTATTTTTTGCTGGAATAATCGACTTCCTGCTCTCGCTTTCAGTTCTGATCGGCATTCTTGTGGGCATCGTGCTCGGTCCGGCAGTTATTTTCATCCTTCTCACCACCGTCCTTCCCGCGCTGCAATGCTTTGCAATTTCTCTTCGCATCCCTTCTTCCAACGCCACCGTCCCTTCGCCCTGCCCTTACAAGTCCCCTCAAGCCCTCATCTTCCGCCGGTTACTCACCATGTCGAGACGGTTGTTTGACCTGATGCACAGCGCATCCATGTCCACCAAATATTACCTACTTTTCTTCGATAAGTCGTTCCTATTCGCTCATCGTAGCCTGAAAATCGCGGCGTGGCGGTACCGGCTCTTCCCTGATCGTGCGTATCTCTTCTGGGCTCAACGAACATGGGTAGACTTCGATCGGACATGGCTGATACTCCGTAACGAACACTTCGATATCACTCGCAAACGATCGAGTGGCGACCTTTCCGCTCAGTCTATGAACACCGAACCTATCTACGACTCTATTCGGGGCCTAGCAAGCGCTGCACAGGGCAACGAACATCACGAAAACATCATTTTCTCCGTTTATCACTGCTTTCAAGACCTCTCCCAGTCAATGCTCGTTGAGGAATGCGAGTATACGCATCATCACCTTCAAGCCTGTTTCCGTGACTTGGTACCAACGTGGAATTCGCCGATCGCGAACATTGCTTCACTTCTGGAAAGTCCCTCCCTCGACCTTCTTCACGATATACACACGGTTCTCTTTCTTCGTGTGCCAGGCATTTTCTACAAGGCAATCAATCCTGCTCATGTCCTCGGAAGACACATGCTTGAACTACAAACACGTATATTGGTCTATCTGTACGCGGATGAACCCCGAAGGCTTGTCAGCAACGCCCTGGACAGTTCAACAGGATTCTTTCATTGGTACACAATCAACATGGCCTCACTCAATATGTCCCCAGAAACGCAAGATGGTAGGTGTCTTGACTCCCTTCAATTTATTCGTTCTTCGATTGAAAAGTTCTCCATGTAGCTTTCCTACAACCACAATTTTTCGCTCTTTTCAAGTCGTTCGTGGGGCAGGCGTCCACTATCTCATGCCCGGACGACGTAGGCAACACATTCCACACGCACCCGGACCTCGACGACTTCGTCTCTCTCGCATCCTTCCTTATATGGCATATAGCTGATCGAACACCCGACAGCCAGGCCTGCCTTATTACGCTCTCTTCGACGCTGGATCTCATCGAGGATGGACTCTCCGCACCAGACAAAAGCTCTCAAGCAGGTTTCGCCTCCCATCATGCCGACTTCCTTTTCTGGTGCGCAACACACCTTCTCAAGCGACTGTGGCAGGAACGACCCAGCCAGCGACGCTCCCGGTCGGCTAACGGCCGATCGCTGCTTCAACAGCTGGCGCGGCGCTTCGATGTGCTCCAGAAGGACGTTCTCGCGCGGTACGAGGACGTACACCTGGACACGCTCAGAATTGCCCACAGAAGGATGTTGACTACCCTCCAGAGTCCGTCCAACTACTTCACTCATGGTGGACGGGACTTTCGGTGCTATGCTCGGGAACTGGGCTCATACTCCGCTGATAAGCCTGGCGACGAGGATGACGACCCTCTTCAGATGGATATCGCCTTGGAACCTGCGAAGAGCCTTAAGCCTGACGTTGTGTCTCTAGATCTGGAGACTGCAGGCCATCGCGTAATTTCGTACGACGAGGAGTTAAGGCCTGTAACAACCATGCCAGGCGTTGATTTTGCAAATCTCAACCCCAAGGCAGATGATCTAGTATGAGACTGTATAAACATATCATCATTATCGTACGTCTGTCGCTGCAATAACAGCAAGTTTGGCATCCAAAGTTTTTGTAAATTCTGATTCCGTACCAAGAACCTGTGCAATTCTCTTTTCGGCATCCCACTCAACTCAATCGAAATGCCCAGCAGCTCCAGACGAGTGAAGAACCTTTGCGAATGCAGCATGGATTCTGAGAAAGTCAGGATCGGGGCATTCAACACTAGTGGTATCGTTGAATACCACATCTCTCCTGTGAGACAGCTGGGTTGATCGGAGAGTTCCCTTGAAGAAAACGCAACATATACCGGTTGGGCTCGTTCGGATACTGCAAACAGTCGATCTTACTATCGACCAAGAAAAAAAGGCGCTCACCGCATCCTTATCCAAATAGAATCGGAACCTCGCGAACAGGCCATGCTCCTAAGCAGTTATGAAGATGGCGTTCTGGGGCTCCATAATCTTATCACCAAAGAGCCTTTCAAAGTCAAGATATGTCCAAGACCTTAACATATCTCCACGTTCGAGCAGCAACCCTCTGTAACAAGGCTGAACAAATTTTATATGGGCTGTAACCACACCCATTGTTTCATGGTACGGAGGGAATCGCCCATTCTGCATGAAAAAGGACCCAACAAAAGTGATATCCATTTTACCAGTTATAGCACAACAGTGCCCTTCACGACGTATAACCCGACTCCAGAGAGAGACCTGCTTTTCACGAGTGCTGGGCGAGATCTTGTCTTCAGTTGCGTCCAGGGTTGGTGTTTGAGTACTGCTGAGTTCAGGCTTTTCTGCCCTGTAGATCGTCAACACTAGGTATGCAAGCATCGGTATGAGCTCGTCAGAAATACCAATGAAAGGACTCACTACGATAATGCATCCATTCCTTCGCTACATTGACCACCGCCTGCGCCCCCTCATCGTTCGCAATGCATAACACTACAGCAATGTAGCGCTTGCCGCCTTCGTGAAGAGCAGGATCCAACATCGCATGTAGCAGCAAGCTATGGCCGTCGCTGGCGCTGTCCAAGGCGTCGCGATGTGTGTCGCTAATTTCTTTGGCATCTGAGCAGAGCAGTTCGGTTGTATAGCTGCAATCGCAGAAAGTCGAGTACTGTTCAGGAGCAGGTATTGAGCAGTGGGATCTCACCAAGAACTGCATCACTTCCAAGAACTTTCACATCGACTTGAAGCCAGTTGAGCGCCTAATCTTGCCATCGCCCTCTCTGAGCCGGAGAGTATTCAAAATCATGTTCAGGGTTGAGTAATGGCCTATCTTTGAGTGCGCGTGGTTGTGTTCATGCAGTGTCACCAACTTGCAAAAACTCGAGGTCATGTTCAAGCTAGAACGGCTTCTCGAGACTACACACTAGGGACCTTGGATGACCTTCAGATGTTCGACAAAAGTAGGGCAGGGAAATGTCCACCTGGTCTCTAGAATGGAGGCAGGACATGGAGAGGACTATATTTGCTTTCAATTGCAGTCTTCGACATTTGCATGACGAGATCGTGCCCCTCCAGGCCTAAAACTGAGCGCCCAAGAATATCGCTGCGCAATAAAATGACGCGCCAGACGCGTCAGAGTATGACCTCACGACATTGGGCATCTAAATCACTGGCTTCGAAGACCCTGAACAAAGAAAGACTCTCGCAACTGCGAGAGGATGCCGCCACAAAGCTGGTCATCTGCACTATCTGCTCTGGAAGATAGGCAAACGCATGGAGAAAGGCGATTATCGCGAGGTTGCCACGGGGTGCTGGAAGATATCGAATGGGGGATCGTTTCAACAAGGAGCTCCGACCCGCAGCGAGCCAGGGTGTATGGGCGTTGATGAAACCCACAGATGCAAGGGTTTGAATAGCTTCACCGAAGCCTAGAGCGTGTGTTGGCCATGCATTCGAGGCGTTGCGATTTGACTGTTGTGATAGACAGAACGCATGAGTCATCTCTGAAGTCTCGGACATGCTGCCTCCTACGCGTTCACCACAAGGCTACCGCTCTGTCGGTTCCACGGCATCCCCACGGCGGCCGTTTATAAACCTGTCTATTCCTGCCTCTGTTATCGTTGCATGCAACTCTTATTCGCATATGTCTCGAGCTTGACTTCTAACCTCACCGTCAACACCAACATCAAATAACCAGAAGACCTTGCTTGCCATTTCTCATGATCTCCGCGTCATCCTCGACCTCGACAGCCACACAGACAGTGGCCGGTCCAAGTTCTGCTAGTAGCACTGCTAGCTCGAACGAATCAGCTCCACTCTTGCAAAAAGCTGATGGACGCCAGAGTAGTAGTGGAAGCGGGAGAAGGAGAAGGAAGCCGTTTTATCGCGCGAGACCATTATGGTGAGTAGCACAATTCCCTCAACGCCGGTCAGGCTCCTGTACCCCGCATTGACGGGAGCTAATTGCCACTTGCTAATACAACTTTCGATAGGCTTGTACCGTTTGCAGTAACCGCCGCGCTGGTGAGGGGCATGACCCTCGCCCCACGCGTCGGGGTGCTCACTCAACTCGCGTGCACTCGTCTACACGGGCGTGGTGACTGGAATCATACCCAGCACGCGCCGTCTCCTTCAAACTCTCTACAGCTATCATCTTTATCGGATTCATATCCAGATTTCGACTCTGGTGCACTATCAATAAGTGCCAGAACAACTTTGTTAGCCGCCCTTGACCCCGTTGGCCCGGTTATCTACGCCTCCACCTTCTTTCCTGACCCTATTTCCCTCAGTAATGATACGACCCTACGACCTCTCCAAGTCCCAACCCAACCACCGCCCACAAACTGTGCTGCGGACCCAGCGGTGCAGGCTGGTGCTGCACGACTGCAGACCCTCATGAGCACAACGATGGGGTTGCTTTCTGCACTGACAACGGGCTGGTGGGGACACTTTGGCGAGCGGCATGGACGTACGCGAGTGCTCGCGATAGCGACGTTTGGGCTAGTCATAACGTTCGTTTTCTGCCCTCTTCATTCTTCCTTTCATTGACCTTGCTTCATACAGTGATCTGACCTTCATCCTGCTTTCTAAAGACCTGGCCCACCCGTCTGTTACACCCGTCATCCTGCTGCTCGCCCCTGCCGTCGAAGGTGCTCTGGGAGGCTGGTCGACGCTCCAATCCGCAACCTCAGCCTATCTGAGCGACTGCACCTCGCCGGGTTCACGAGCAGGCATCTTCTCGCGCTTCACGGGTGTGCTCTACCTCGGGTTTGCTGTGGGGCCGTCCTTGGGCGGTTGGCTGCTACGGCAACCTTTCACCCTCTTTGGGTCCGCGAGCCAGGGCACGAACGTCACCTCGGTGTTTTACGTTGCTGCTTTATGGAGTCTCGTGAACTTCCTGCTCGTGCTGCTGGTATTTCCGGAGTCGTTGAGTCAGGAGCGGAGGGCGAGGGCGATGTTGATATACACCAGGCATGATAGGAAGGGGAAGAACCGAACGTTGACGGTGTCGGAGGGTGCTGCGGGTCTGGATGACGTCGACGTTGAGGTGGCTGGTGTGCGGCGAGTTGTAGTTGGAGAGGAGGACGAGCCCATCACCCAGGGGCAGGAGCAGGAGCAAGATCAGAGGGACGAGCGCAAAGGGCTGCTTAGCCAATTCTTGGGCCCTCTCGCTGCCTTCCTACCGGTTCTCGTGCTCGACTCATCTGGTCTCGGGAGGAAGAAGCGGGACTGGAGCCTGACGCTCCTCGCAGCTGCCCTTTTCGGGTTCATGCTTTCGATGGTACGCCGCGAGGTTTGTATCGAGAGTCCGTAGCTGACGCAGGCTTTGAATAGGGTGTGTACCAGATCAAGTACTTGTACGCGACGCACACATTCGATTGGGGCCCGGAGCAGCTGAGCTACTACATCTCGTTCATGGGGGGCGCTCGTGCGCTATTTCTGCTGTTCATCCTGCCCAGTGCGTCTTTTTTGCGTCTGGGGTGCTTTGTATGAGTTGACCCGGTCTCCCTCAGCTGTTATCGGTTTCTTCAAGCCCCGACCGATCTCTAATCCAATTGCCAACACCCAGAAGGGGTCAAAGAATGTGAATGTTCCAGCTACAGGCAAGGGAGTCAGCATCAAGTCAAAGGGCAAGAAACCGAAACCTACGCGTGCGCAGCTCGGGCAGGAGATTGCATTCGACCTGACACTGACGCGGTGCTCGCTGATGATCGACATTGCGTCACACACGCTTGTGGCTCTGCTGCCTGCACCAGGGTACAAGAGCCATGTGTCGGTGGCGGGTCATGGGCACGGCGGGCACGGAATGAGCTTCGGACAGGCGGAGGCGGCGTTCGTCGTCGCGTCGTCGCTGAACAGCATGGGTAGCGGTGCGGTGCCTGCTATCCAGAGCCTGGCGCTGTGTGTGATGCAGGTGCGGGCGATGGACGAGAGGCGAGCTCGGGGCGAGGGAGAAGACTCGGAGACGGAGGGGAGCGTGAAGGAGGAGGGCACGGGGCCGCTATTCGGGGCACTGGCGGTGCTGCAGGCGATCGGGCAGATGATTCTGGGGCCGATGCTGTTCGGGCTGGTGTACAGCGGGACGGTGGCGCGGTTCCCGAAGGCGATCTTCGTGACTGCAGCGGCGATCCTTATGTGCGCGCTGCTGCTGCTGCTGGCGGTACGGAATCCCGTCCGGCCGGTGTATCCTGGCCGTCGGAATGGCAAGGGCAAGAGGCGAGAGAGCAGGGATGTCGAGCGCGGGCGTTCGAGGGTGAGCAAGGACCTCCGGGGTGGTGCTGTTGGGTATGGGGCGACGAGCGAGGGCTCGTAGCCTCCTGGTAGTAGTATTTATTGTAGCTGGTATAATGTGTAAACTATAATAGAGTTCTCTGAGCAGATTAGAATTCTAACGTTATCTGAACCATTCTTTTCAAAGTCAATGACTGCCAGAAACCACCTGAGATAACTGCCTCCCGTTCTGACTTGCAATATTGTCTTGCGGTCGCAGTTATTGTTCTGACCATGAAATTCTCTGCGCCGTCCAATTTGAAGGCAATTCTTCATGTTACTTATGCATACTCCTTGCACATCCTGTGTATGACACTGGGAATATATCCAGGCTATGCATGTCTTAATAATAACAAGCTAGTACTCGTTACTCTAATTAAGCTTTGACCCCTTTCTCCGGTTCTCATTCTTCGTCGAATCCGCCATAGAAGAGAAGCAATTCATGCAAAAGATATCAAGTAGAAACTCCCATGTTTTCCCTGGACTTCTATTTCACAGGTCATCAAGTTGTTAGCCAGCCCAGTTGAAGTTAGGGACGGTTCGGCCGTGTTGACCGAACAATAAGGGAGCGTAGCAATTATGTTTCCTCACGCACGCTGTTTCTTTCAAGACGAGGGGCCGAACATTCCAGTCGGCATTGGTGTCTACCTCTAGTTAAGTGCCAAGGTCTCAACCGTGGATGAAGGCGAAGAGATCTGAAGGGATAGGTGTAAAAATAGACAGAGGAAAGAGAATAAACGGAGGAATGACATCGGAGGAAGAGCGGACCGGGGACCAAACAAATGACAACAGTTGTGCAGCGTTTCAGTTAGGCTGATATCACCATCTCAGCTAGCAGCCACCGTCTGCTCTCCGCCGCCAGCATGAACGGCCACCACAGCAACGCCGTTGCTGGGCCCTCAACAATCCGCTCTCCTCCTCCTCCGCCCCCACTCTCCTCCCACAGCCGCAATCCCTCTGGCTCATTATCCTCCACACACCCCACCCCTGCCCCGACCTTTCCTCTGTTGTTCCAACCTCCGCCCGGTGTGTTCTCTCTTCACTGGGAATCAATCGGTCCATCGGAGACTTATGCTTTTGTGGATCACACAGCCCCCCCACCGCCGCGCCAGCACCTCCACAGTACACAGGACCTCCTCGCGCGCTTCAACCTCCTCCCAGCATACCAGAAGTACGTCAGCTCGCCTCTAGGGATCCTGGGCGAGTCGGGATTGGGTGATGCACATGCGGGACAGACCGCTGCGACGCCGGATAAGGGGAAGGGAAGGGATATGGGCACGGGCTTGGGTGGCGCGCCGACACCGGCCGCGGGTGACGTCGACATGGTCGATGCCCACGATGCCGACGACGACGATGCCGCAGGTGGCAAGGGCGAGAAGAAGCGAAAGAACACCTACAAGCACTTGATTCAAGGTGTTCCTGGTGCGTTGTTTTTTTCTTTTCTTGTTCGGACCTTGTCCGACAGACCAACTGTGGTCGATGGTTTGGTTCGAACATGGGCTCACGCAATCGTCGTATCTGTAGGAAGGCACTCTTTCAAAAAGGATGACTACTTGACGACGATGATGCTCATGCCGCCAAAGCAGCGGGTGCGGATCCATCGCTTTGACGAACGGACACGGGAGGAGGCGTTTTCGGTCAGTCTGGAGGGTCTCAAAGGTGTACGTCTCTTCTCTTTTAACTCTCTAATCTCTTCTTCATATCGGCCCCGCCTATACCATTCTCACCGCGCCCTCAGTGGAATGTTAACACACTCGTTGTCGAGTCGGCCCAGGCCCGGGAAGACCGGAAAAAACGGGTGCGTCCTCTAATCCTCACACTCGCCAGCTGGCAACCACTAATTAGTAACCGACCATGTGCCTCCCTTACTCGTCCCTTCCTGCCTCGACTGTCCGACGTCGACCCATTCGTCCATTATTCTCCTCGTCGTTCGATCCGGACCTACCCAACCGACCTATGATGTACACAGAAGGAAGCCAAGCGCGTGGCGAAACTGCAAGCTCAAGCAGGCCAGCTGCCTGGAGCGACAGCCGGAACACCATTCTCAGGACCTCTCACTGCATCGACACCCATCGCACACCCTCAGCCCATCCAAGCACCGATACCCACGCCTGCCTCCGGAGCATCGGTACGGCGGATGTCAACGCCGCAAATAGGCATACCCCGAGCTGTAGTAACTGGCACACCAAGACCTGGTTCAAGAGCTATAACAACACCGACGACAAATGTCGTCTCCGCCCCTCCTACGACGGCAGCTAATGGACAGACTGTGCCACGGCCGACGTCGACGGTCCCCCGGCCAGGTTCAGGTGTTCCCAGGCCAGGCTCAACAGTGCCGAGGCCTGGATCGGCGGTGCCACGGCCGGGTTCTCAACACCAGCAGCCGGGTGCCAAACTCCCGAACGCAAACAACATAAATGCAAGTGCTGGTACGAACATCGTACGGAGCGGCACGCCTATGGACGTCAGCACAGACCAGTACGGGCAACGGGGGAAGAAGCGCGAAAGGGAGGAAGGCCCCGGGGTTAGCGCGAATGGTGTCAATGGAGTGCGTACGAATGGAACTTCGTACGTCAACGGGAATGGTGTATCGAATGGGCACGGCGTGCACCAACACCAGCAGCGGCCTATTCCTATGGGGGTCCCTACTGCAGGAGGAGCTCCTGCGGGTGGTGTGGCAGCAACTGCGATGAACGCAAAGGCGGGCACAGGCACCATCCGGCCCCGGCCGATCAAGAAGCAGCGTGTGGTTAGTATTACTCGATTCTTTTCTTACACTCGTTGCGGGGCAGTTTTATCTGAACTTCTTTTGGTTCAATAGGATGTGCAAGGGCAAGCGAGAGATGTTGCGCCGGTGCAGCAGCCTACGCCACAAGGGGTGTGAAGTGAAGACATTGCGGGAAATGAACGTCGAAGAACGTCGACTGACGAACGAAAACGAAATGCTATGAAAATTAAAGGATTACGAGTCATACGCTATGAAGACTGCCGCAAATCGCATGGCTGCAAGATTTGAGCTTCGAGTGAATCTACTTACCACTGCATAGGTTTATGCGTGTATATGCCGGTATGCGTATGCCCAGCCTTGTGCAAGGCCCTATGCTCCTGAGCAAGCATGCATCCCCCCTTCCTACCCTCTTCCTCCTGTCCTTTATCCCGTCGCTACTCCTGCCTCACGCAACGACGCGACGATCGTACGCCTCCATGGCCGTGCCACTTATGATCTTGAAGGAATGGACACGTACACCTTATGCAAAGATGGATTGGTGGTTGAAATGGCTTTGTAGGCCGACCTTTACCTTCGAAGACGATGGAACAGCTGACGGCATACCTCGAACGACACGATGGGTCGCACCTATCACAATCTCTACCCGCCTCGTAGTTTGGACCTGGCCTTACCGTCTCCTCGGATATCTTGGTCGTCATGCACACTATTGTGCTTACCTGAACGAGGAGTAACTACGAAGAGTATCAGTGCCCTACCTGGGATCTCTGCGTTTGCTGCGGGATCCACTCTCCCATGTACCAACGCCACATCAGCTAGAAAGGCGCCAGTCAACATCCAGCCACTTCCTACTCTCCTACCTTCCTCCCTCCGCCTTCCTAACCTCCAGCGTTACCTGCTCCCTCTTGTCTCTATCCCAACCTTTTCTCAGAACTCTTTGCTTCTTTTTTATTCGTTAATGTCATCCCTCTTCTGCTCCATCCATCCCATCCATCCATCGTATCCACTCGCCATTAACCCTGATTCTCCCTCCGCCTTCTACACGTCCCTCCATCTCTCGCCCATCCATAATCATACACCAGCACCTCAATCATCCAGACTTACAACATCCAGAATACCATTTCTACCCAATCCCATTTGATCACGAATCACGTCATCTCATCTCTCCATTTCCATTTCTTTTGTTCTTTTTTACAATTTGGTCTAGACTCATTGTCTTTTGGAAGAGTCTGTGTTTTGCAGGTGGTAATTCGTTGGCGTGCAATACATCTTTTTGCGTCGCGTTGTGTTCGCAGATCTTTCGTCGTCGTCGCAGTCGAGTGGAGAGGGCAACGGTATGGAGGAAATGTTTATGGGTACGAGACATTCTTCACGCTTCAAGCTTCAAAACCGTAGTCTCTTATATCTCGGGCATGAACGTTGAACTGCGAGATTCATATTCGCTGTTGTGATTACGCCGGTAACTCGAAACACTGCTGCAATCTATAAACACATTTCGTTGCATCCTCCCTGGATTTCTATCGCTTCCTCTGCACTTGCGAGCACAGCGAGATCTCGTCTCCGAGTCTTGTGCCTTCGCGGGTGGACTGAGCCGGGTCATATACCCTGCCTTCCCTATCATCCATAGTTGCGGGTCATCATGGGTCCAGGGTCTGCTTTATAGATACCATCGTGAGTGGTATCATTACATCCTAGTAATGAAATATCGTCAACCGCGAATAGATGAATAAGGACAAATGGCGAAGCATCGACGCACAGCTTAAACGATGTCATACCATGAAACTGTGCAACCTCAATCCCTGCGCCATGAATCGCAGTAACTCTGGCCACCAAAGAGTTTCAGGCTGCATCTTTCTTCGGAAAGGCAAGACAATAGGCAAGGCGGCATCCCACAAGTCGAAGTCACCAATAGCCTCTGAATAGAAAAATCGTCGATGATCACTATACCCAGGGAGCGCCCTAAACCTCGATAAAACACTGGCACAATATCGGCAGTATGGTGGTCCAAGATTTCATGGAGAGATCAAGACGCTTGTATGTCGCTGAAAAATACAGCTTGGAGATGTTTCGACTGCATAATTTTGTACATGAGCAAGTGAAAAAGACGTCAAAAGAAATGTACGCGCACTGTGGCCTGACAATATTAATTGTGAACGTCTTCACATTTTGTTCAGCGGAACGGTAGTGATAGGGTATCCCTTTAAAAAGAAAGGTTATTTCGACCATCTTGATTTGGACGATTCGAGACGGTTTTTCTAGCGGGGCCGCGGGAGGTCCTCAAGATGTCGAGACGAGAAAAGGCTTCCGGGAAATGCCGTACTGTGCCTTAGCTCAATTTAGGACTGCATAGCCCTTCGTAGAGCAGACCAGGAGCAGACGGGCTAGTGTTTTCCTGTTCTTAGCCTTCACGCTCCCTGAAACGCTGGCTCGTCTCTTGAAAGAAGTATTGAACACCAGTGAGCTCTTTTTGCTTCTCTCCATACGGCAAGGTCTGAGGAAACTGTGTCCTCTAAGTGTTCTCTGGCAACTTATTGGAGTGGCACCTGGAGTCCTCTGAATTTATGCAACGCTCGGTGGAACTTTTCAGCGTTGCGGGAAGCCTGCGAACTTTCTTGCACGCCAGTCATGAACGTTCGAAGATACCATAACTCCTGTGCATCATGCTATCATACAATGATCATCATTCGGCTCTTGGGCAGGTCAGTTAAATTTACTCGTACTAGAAGATGACTTCGACGATCCGACCGCTCGTCATGGTCACCCTTAGTTTGCAAGCCGCAGCATCAGATGTCGCCGCGAAACCCCTCTCAATCAAAGGCACGATAATCCAAAACCAGTCACTGATACAACGTGTCCCCCTCTTATAGGATTTTGGAGCTGGTTTAATAGCTGATGAAGGTCTTAACCTGGTCTGAAGTTCAGTGTTGTCTCAAGATCAGACCGAAGGTATTATTCAACTGTCCGTCCCATCGTACCTGGTGGCGCATCGACATTCTGCAGTACTTTCTCCTCGGCATCCTTTTTTCAACCGGAAGCGTTGCGGTTTTTTTTAGAGTGATGAACCACGAAGTGAAGCAGTCGAATGGCCGGGCGGTGATCCATTACCATGAAGCCACTTCCTCTGGATCAACTCAGCACCTCTTCTGCACCGAATAAACCTTGTTCGACGTCGAGGAAATGGAATGGCACTGTACTTGATCCTTCGGCCACGAATGAGTTCCTTGTCTTCTCTTCGCCCATGTCTCCCAGCTATGGCACCTACTCGTTATATGGTCCTGCAATTCGAGGCCTGAATGCCAGTGAGGTCAGCTCCGTTACTCTATCTCTCGAAACCGATTCCGTTGAACTGCCGCTGCCTAAATTGTGCCTGATGACGGCAGGCTCCGTTGGAGGAAGCATCGGCCCAGAAATTATCCGTTTTATCATTGCCTGGAACGTGATCCAAGCCGTCGCATTGGGCATCCTCTCTGCTATCATCCTAACGGTTTTATTCTCCCCCATTCGCCGTTCTGCAACGTGGATACTGTTTGTCTCGTCAGGAATCGTCACTGCGGCGAGTTATCTGCTTCTCGTGATGCGCCAAGTAGGGCCAGATCCTCCACGTACCCTCTGCGTCATACAAGCCATGCTTGTGTATGCATGCCCACCATTGTGAGCGCTATCAATCTATTCAGTACTCCAGCTGTGCACTTATCCTTGTCTAGCAATGCTGTTTGCGCGTTTTCGTTCATGTTGCAGGTGACCGGCCTTGAACAATTGATCATGCCCACTACTGAGAAGCAACAAAGCTACTTGTTGATAAGATCGCTCAAGCACTCAGAAACCGCATCCTCGACAACAGATTCACCCGTGGCAACTCGATTTTGGGTATGAATATGTTTGAACACTAATGTTTCGAAGAATGACACCATTCCAAAGTTCTGGCTGCCCCTTTCGTCGTTTTTGGTGCTATACCCCTCGAGGTTTCCTTGTGCGTTCCAACAACTGCCGCTTTGAATCGGGGTGACCTCTCTTGACTAGATTCACCTCCACGACCCGTCTAGTCTCACCAGAGATCTAAGCGGTATGTATTGCTCATTGGGAAGAAATCGTATACCGTGAGTTCCTCGTACTTGCTTAGCTCGTATCTAGTATCCTGGATATACGGTCTCTTCTTGCAGGATAAGGATCAGCGGGGCAATCGTGGCGACATTCATGATGGCAGTGGTGGTTCTTGAAAGTAAATTAGCGTCGAATTTGACGTACGATTCCCGTTCAAACCTTCTCATAGTCGTCATCTTCATCAAGCTACGGCCGGATTGGCATCGAAATATGCAGGTCCTCGCAGGAACCATTGCGTCGCCAAGGATTCTCTTCAGGGTGGTTATATTCACCCTTTTCTCCGCTGCCGCCATGGGATTAAGGTAAGGTGAGGGTCACTACTACACATTGCACACTAATAATATACCTCAGTTTTGCTTTCTCGGGAACCTCATATGAGTCTTACACGCCGAGAAGTGCAGCGCTTTCAAACATGGTTGTTGCCCTAAGTAAGCCCACCCTTCTTCGATTTGACGGACTATTAAATGAGTGTCGATAAACTAGTGCCGCTCTCGGAGGGGTTGATTTTTGGGACACAACATGTGAGTTTCATGACTGCAACCAACTTTGCGTCAATTGACAGTGGTTAAGGATATTCTGGGAGTCTGGTTGTTCTGGCGGAAGGACCTCTCCTATCAGTAACCAAGATGTTGGACGGAGAATAAAAGCAGAGCGGTTTCTCACCTTTTTTCAAAAAAAAAAGTGGAAGTGCCACATGGCGCCTATCCCATCGCTCCGTCGCTCCCCCGGTCTCTCAAATTTGCATCCTCCAAAACAACGACTGTTTCCTCACTCGTCCGAGGTCAAGGCGCTGTGTGCCAAGAACGATGAGCGAAGATGACTTCGAATTCTATACAAGACTACTCCTGACCCTTGCAGGTGGGAAATTATATCGCCAAGTTTGGCGGTGGTGCTGAAGTCACCGTCGTTATCTCAAGTTTAGCACGAAGACATTATCCCTCATTTACTTTACGTCCACCATCATCTTGACCCAAGAAAGCCTACAGAATCAGATTCTCTTTCGTGGACGCCCTCTGGTTCTGATATCAACCCAAAATAGACGATTTTGACAATCCACGAGCTTGAAGTCACAAGCTCGCTGTCTCCAATCACAAGACACTCGTCCCTTATAACGGCCTGTTCTTAACGTCCAAATTATCAACAATACCGGCACCCACTGCAAGGTCCAAGAAGACGGGATGTCATGTCCCACAAATCGATTCGATAGAGAGAATGTTGCTTCAAGTTGACCTGAGCTGAGTGTTTCCTCAGATATGATAGATAACAGTGAGACCTTTAATTAGATCGTCGAACAACCCTCATCCTGATGGTTGTCGAAAGGAATGAATCCTCATGCGTCTGACCCAAAGCCTTCCATCAGTGTTGCTGCGGTTGAATCTCCCATCATTTCTCTCCTGTTCATATGACAGGTAGGATGAAATGCCTACTTTTGTGGATCAGGCGGGCCTCTTCTTTATGTCTCCCATACCTCTCCTGTTCACCAACGCCTCGCTTTATACTGTGAATGTGTGGGGCCTCAATCCTGATGCAGTCAGTAATTGCATACCTGGGCATTGAGCACCGCTATTGACATCTTTCATCCAGGTGATATCAGAGGAGAGGTTGGCCCCAAGGTCTGCACAGGCTGCGACAAACCTTGCTCTTTTCAGTTTCATCCCATACATCCTTGCCTGGAACATCCTTCAGGTTTCAGGAATTGTCCTTCTTTCCGCCACAGTCCTTACCATTTTTTTTTCTTCAATTCGCCATTCGTCCACATGGATCCTGTTCCTATCATCTGCAATCCTTTCCGCAGCAAGCTATCTACTTCTTGTGACAAAACAAGTTGGTCCAGCCCCTCCCCAAGCTCTCTGGCTATGCTGGTATATGCATGTCCAGTTCTGTATGTCCAACTTCCCTGAGTGAAGTTATATGCTTAGTTCTGCCTAGGAACGGGACTTCAGCGCTCTCATTTGTCCTACAGGTGAATCGTGATTAAGCTAGGACAATTGGTTGTGATCGTAACTGAGAAGCAGAAGACCTATCTGTTAATGGCATCTCTCAAGAACTCGTCAACATTATACCTATCGCATGCGACTAAAATATGGGTGTGTCAAATATCATGAGATTCATAACACAATCTCGCTAAGTGCTTATTGAATGCGCAGCTACTTATATTACCCTTTGTCGCATTTTCTGGAATACTCATTGAGGTCTATCTCGTACGTCCGGCGGACTTTCACGACTTTCACTTGCATCAGCAATAACCTCATTGCACAGGTATACTTGGGAAACCCCTCTGCTCTCAAGAGGGAGTTAAGTGGTATGTATTGCTTGATGACAGGAAGTCGGATGCCGTGAGCCCTTCCATCATTAACAGTGTAGTGGCCACTAGCTCACGGCTTCTGCATCCAGCGTTAGGATTACTGGTGCAATCATGGCGACAACTTTGACCGTTGTAGTTATTCTCCAAAGTAAAGTCCCTGAAATACCGCATCTCATCCATCCTATTGTTAATAAATCCCACAACAGTAGTGATATTCTTCAGGTTGCAGCGGGATTGGAAACAGAATGCTCTGATATTGGCAGGGAGCAATGCCTCCCCGAGAGTTCTCCTTTGAGTTGTAATTGTCGGGTTTGTCTGTGTCGGCGTAATGGGGATAAGGTTCAAGGTACAAAAATAATACATGCAGAGATTCTGACAGTTATTCTAGCTTTGCATTTGCAGGAATCACATCAGACTCATACACACTGAAAGGTTCAGCACTGTCTAACATAGCTATTTCATTCAGTATGTCCATGTCTCCCATCTCTTGTCCCCGACACAGAACTCCTTATTGACTAATAATGATCAAAAGTGCCTCTTGCAACAGGTTTGGCCTTTGCAACCCAACAAGTGAGAAGTATGACACTTTGTCGGCAAAATTCATTAACCTTCTTTGAATAGGACATTCTGTGTATCTGGATGTTTTGGTGGAAGGTTAAATCACGATAGACACCAGGGTAGCACACATATGTATAGAGTTGCAAGCTCAGTGTGGATGGCAACGGGCAAATGCCTGCGTGGCTGACTCAGGAATAATTCACCCTTCCCACTTGTCCTTCTTTGGGGTTATCTCTGATCAATGGCGCCACGTGATAAGTAATAAGCGCTAAGCACTGACTGGCGCTATCAGCTATCAGCTCCAGTTTGGTTGAAGAGCGAGAGTGATGAGCTCAGACGTTGCACGATGTGAACGACTCTAATTGAGAATATAACTACCTGAAGAGCGAGAGTGATGAGCTAGGGTAAGGTAGTTAGTATATGCGTAGGGATAGACCAAGTAGGATATAGAGCTCACCTCAGATGTTGCACAATGTGAACGACCAAGGTGGCGGGGCTGTCAGGTCAGGTATAAATAAGAATAATAAAATCAAATAGCAGTCGACTGCGGGCGGATGTAGATAAGGTAGGAGATGGTGTAAGGTATGGCAGCGCCAAGGCATCGAGGGAAAGAAAGAAAAGGAAAGCCCACCATGGCGGTGTGCACGGGAGCTGTACCTAGTCTCCCTCAACACTCCCCCAGACAAGGTAGCTCCCATGAACCTACATGTTGGTGGCATTGTTGAGCTGTAGTGCATGTATGAACCTCTCATGGGCTGCTCACGGTAATGGCTTTGTCAAGATATCTGCGATATTTGACTCTGTTGGAATCCTGATGACCTCCACATCACCTTCGTTGACCTGTTCACAAATGTAGTGGTGCTTCACGTGGATGTGCTTCACTTTTGTGATGCCCTTCACATTTTTCGCCAGGTCGATGGAGCCTTTGTTGCCGCTGTAGATCTTTGCAGGTAATGTTTGTTCCAGGCCTGCCTCACTCATCCATTCTTGCATCCACACTGCTTGTTGGCAGGCACGGTTCAGTGCCATGTACTCCGCCTCTGTTGTAGAGGAAGCAGTGGTTGCCTGTCGCTTTGAGCTCCATGCGACTGGTCCACCTGCCATGGCAAAGATGTACCCGCCAGTAGAGCGCATCGTGTCAGGATCGCTGGCATAGTCTGAGTCTGAATGTCCAGAGACATTGAGGCCATCAGGGGAGTTTGGGTCATAGGTGATTTTGTAGTGAAGTGTGCCCTTGACATATGCGAGTACGTGCTGGAGTGCCTTCCAGTGTGTTGGTATCAGGAGAGGAGGTTGACAGCAAAGGAGAGGTCAGGTCGGGTTCCAACTTGTAGCCACATGATGCACCCTAACGCCTCTCGGTATGGCTTGTCCTTCATAAAGAGTGTGTTGTCTTCTGTGCGGGGGGCATTGAGCTCCAAGAGCTCGATTCCACAGGGGAGCGGTGTTGATTTCGCGTTGCAGTCTGACATCCCAAAGCGTTCAAGCATGCGCTCAGTGAAGATCTGTTGGGAGAGTGTAATTGCCCCCATTTTGTTGTCCTGAGTCATTGCCATCCCAAGTATGACTTTTGCTCCCCCAGTTCCCTCAATCCTCTTCACCTCGTAGCATTCCTCCATCTCTCCAATGGCCTTCTCCTTCTCCTGGATGGATGATGAGCCTCCAAGGATGTCGTCTGTGTACATGCATGTGAGGGTGTACTGGCCATTGATGAGGTGGTGCCGAACGCAGGGGTCTGCACGGGATTGATAGTATCCAAGTCCCTTGTAGGTTCTTGACAGTTTGTCCTCCCAGTCGTACACTCCCTGCATCATCCCATAGACCGTTGACTCACAGCACCATGTGCTCCTTCCCCCATACTACAAACGGCCAGGGTTGCTCCATATACACTTCGAACTTGTTGTCACTGTTGAGATACGTGGCAACATAGTCAATCTGCCATGGACTGAGACGCTTGCATGCAATGACGGCAGCTGTCATCCTCATTGACTCGAGGCGAGCAACTGAGGCATACGTCTGGTCGGAGTCAAGTCCAGGTATTTGCGTGTATCCCTTAGCCATGAGTCGAGCCTTTCGCTTGGTGATCTCCTCCCTCAGCGTCATATTTGAAGCCAAAGGTCCAGAGTGGCATGATAACATTTTTGCTGGGGGGTTGGTCGGTGAGTGTGAACACCTCTCGATGGTCCATGTTCCCCCACTCTATCTGCATTGGCTTGAGCCATAGGTCGGGTTCTCGGAGTGCTTCAACAGCGCTTCACAGGAGGTGGTGGTCTGAGGACAAGGCAAGCATTGCCATGTAGTCATCCAGCTCGGTGTGGAATGAGGGGAAGTCAGTGGCAAGCATTGTCTGTGGTTTGGAGCTGTCTGTTGCCCAATCCAAGCCATCGGATTTTGCCTGAGTCAGCCACTCCTCAGACTCATGCGACTCCAGGATCGCAGTTGTCAGGTGTGCAGTGTGCGCCAATCTTCGTGGTGCTGTGTCAGGGAATGGCAGTGTGTTGGTGGCAGTAGGGTGTGGGTCTGCTGGTGTTGCGGGTTGCATAGGCATGGGCAGTGCATCGTGAAGGACATCGGTTGGGTGAGTCTGGGGTGCCACAGGCAACGCCTCTCGGACCACCCTTCCTGGGGTCCTGTCACCAGCTTCTGTGTCATCTGTGGGTGTGGGAGCAAAGATGTCATACATGTCATCAGAATCTGTGGGGGGCGGCGCTGCTGGTAGTGTGTGATGTCCTGTCCCCTCCTCAAAAATGATGTCTTGGCTTTTGATGACCTTTCCTGTGTGGCAGTCGAAAAGTTTGTATGCGTCACGGTCATAGTAGCCAATAAGTGAGTACTTGATGGAGATAGGGCCAATTTTGGAAGGGTTCACCTCCTTTGGTACTTTGGCATATGCGGTGCATCCGAATGGGTGTAGGTGGCTGACATCCTGCCGCTTTCCAGTCCAGACCTCTGCAGGCACCTTTCCAGGGTGGCGACTCGAGGGTATGAGGTTCCTGGTGTACACTGATGTTGCCGCTGCGTCAGCCCAGAGTGATGGGGGGAGTCCAGAGTCACAGAGGAGGCAGCGCACTCCTTCAACAACAGTGTGGTTTGTTTGTTCAGGGACTCCATTTGAGGCATGCACATATGGTGCCATTGATTTGAGTACAATCCCAGCTTCTCTGCAGTACTCCTCACATGCCCAGTTCAGGAACTCCTTCCCCATGTCGAGATGCAGCTTCTTGAGCTTTCTGTCTGTCTGGTGTTCGCTCTCTGCCCGGTATTCTTTGATAGCCTGGAGGGTAGCGTCGCCTGATTTCTCAGAGAGGAAGTAGGCCTTACAGAAGGAGGATGCATCATCAGTGAAGACCATGAGGTACCTGGCTCCCCCCGTTGACCGTACTCGTGTGGGTCCCCATAGGTCAACGTGGACTAGGGCAAGGAGCTCTGTCTCTGGCATGTAGTCCTCATCATAGGGCCTTGAGGTCTGCTTTCCATATATGCAGTCCTCGCACATCCCAGGTGCTCTGTCTCCATCCATGATGCGCAGTCCGTCAACCAGGTCCTTCCGCGCCATGTCTTCTATCAGCATCACACCTGCATGGCAGAACCGTCAATGCCAGGTGTCAATGCCAGTGGGCTTCTTGTGAGACCTCGCAGATAGCATGTTCGTGTCCATTTCTCGGGTGAGAAGGTACATCCCACTCATACAGCTAGCTGTTATGAAGGCCTTGCCATTGGGGTCAATGAATTGGGTGTGTCCTTTGCCGAAGACAACCTTGAAGCAGGCAGCATCAAATTTGTTGCTCACA